>CM038119.1:11345573-11796574 GCA_001642375.2 Mentha longifolia
GTATGGGGGGGGGGGATACACCAATTTGCCAACAGTTTTGACTTTTCAAAACAATTTGATCTTACTGAGTCGTCACTTCAGTTTATCAGAGCAGTTTAGTTTTTCCAGCTCAAACAGTGAACTGCTGAGCTTGCAAAACTAACCTGCGTGCGGAAGTTTGGTGGAAAGGTTGGCTAACAGTTTACAAAACAGTTTTCGAGAAGACTTCAGATCAGACAACAGTTCATGCAATATGTTATAGCAGTGCAGGTTGCTAGCATGTAAGCTGTGTGAATACAGAAGTGTATGCAAGACAGATTACTGAGGTGCAGGTTGTGAGCATGCAAGCTGTGTGAATACAGAAGTGTATGCAAGACAGATTACTGAGGTGCAGGTTGTGAGCATACAAGCTGTGTAGATAAAGATAACAGAAAGAGAGAGACACGAGGAGTTTTTATCGTGGTTCGGAGTAAACAGCTCCTACGTCCACGCCAGATCCCGTCGAATCTGTAATCCCTTAACTGAGATATCTTGCTCCTTTTAACACTGGTGGAGGTTCCAGTCCAAATTCAAGTCTCTCTTTAGACTGAATCTAGCACGAATCTTGAGTCGTGACTCTTCTAACTTTACATACAAACTTACATACAATCTTACTAATGCTAAACGGCTAGCACTAATAATCAAACTGGAAAGCTGTGAAGAGCTATCACCGTTTGAAATACAACTCTATCAACTACACTGAATATCAAAAATGATGGTAGTGAGAGTGTGGATTGTGTTCTAGTAAGACCGATTCTAGAAAGAATAGAAATCTTCAAAGATCAACACTTGGGAAAGCTCTAGTAATTTCGAGTGTTGATTGTGAGTATATTTGGCTTGAGATTTCTGCAGCGTTTCAGCTTGTAGTTTGAGTTTCCCGTGCCTTCTTTCTTGAATGTCTTGAGGTATTTATAGAGAAGCATTTGTAATAGAGCCGTTGTGTGTGTCAGGATGAGCAGAGCCGTACACTGACACAATTAGTCGTTGAGTTGAGGACTGGTTCCTCAGTCACAGCTCGGGTTGGACTTTGCAGGTCGAGCTTCCTATACCTCTATCTATCTTCAGTCTCTGTAACCTTCGAATGAGATCTTCAAGTATGATTAGGACAGGTTACATAGTGGAACAATATGACAGGTTTGAGTAGATTAGGTACAAGGTTGCACTTCCAACCTTGACCTTTACATAGCAACCTGTTTTAGTTGAGCTTGACTGATCCAAACACGGAGATCAGTCTGTTCCAATTAACGTCTATTGACTAAGTGTGGTTTCTAACAACATTATCAAAACTATTGAAGGGTTCCCAACACTAGACATATAATTTCATTTTCATAAATACGACATGTTATGAAAATTCAATTAAATTCCAAAATAAATATATAATCTACTTGCTAAACATATAAATTCGATATTAAACGATTACCTATATTGTTGGATAATTCGGAAACGCGATGAAGCAATGTGGTTTACTTCCTCTTCTCTTCCTCTTCCTCAGCTCAGCTTTGTTTACTTCTTCTCAGAATAATTTTTTTGGTGAATTGGTCTTTTTTTTTTATTTTTTTTTCTGAATTCTATTTGCAATTTTGCGTTGTATGAGTTGTTGTATATATTCAGTTTTCGGTGTGGTTGGCATAGGATACCAATACTGTTTCATCTGTGATATCAGAGATGAATTATTTGTACCAAAAAAACAGTCAAATTGTGCCCATTCACGCATGCATGTATAAAGCAAAAAATTTATTAGTAATATTGTTCATAATGGTAATTATAACAAGAAGAAAAAAAAATTGTGAGCCGTCACCTCTCACATTCATCATTCACCCATAATTGAATTGTGGTGGTAGTTTTTAAACATAAAATGTGGGACCCATAACACATTAAAATAATTGAAAGGGTAGTTTTTACATTACTTCATTTAAAAGGGTAATTTTTACATAATAATTTTTAAAGGGGTAATTTTAAATATTCTGAGTATATACATTCTTCATTCATTCATTCATTCATTCTCTCTCTATATATATAGTGAGATATAGTAATTAATATATGTGTGTATAGTATAGATAGTGAGAAAAATATAAATATAATGGGTAGAGTTACGTACGGGAAGGATGAAGGTGGTTTTGCGTTTGAGGGTTCTTCTGGGTTGGTGCTGATGCTGGGAGTTGTGCTACTCTCCATTTCACTCCTTTCACTTCTCCTATTTGCTTGCGCCGATGGCTACCCACGCACGAAGGAAGGTGGCCGATATGGCGGCGGCACGGCTTATGGGGGAGGAGGAGGCGGCGGCACGGCTTGTGGGGGAGGAGGAGGCGGCGGCGGTTGTGGCGGTGGCGGCGGCGGCGGCGGTTGTTGAGGTTTAGAAGATGTAAAATGATTTCAATTATTCGCAACAGAGAGAAATGAAGGCACACCTAGGATTCATCTTTCTTCAATGGTGTTACGTTTTTCATATTTTAAGTGTTGCGAAATCGTTCTATTTGTAGTGGGAGTGGATGAAATATACTAGTACTAATTACAGTAAGTACTTCCTCTGTTTCAAGATTGTTGACACGTTTCTTTTCCTTTCTTTTTGGTACACATTTCCACGCTTCTCGATGATGGATTTTAAAATAAATTTTTGAAGTATCTTTTCTTTTACGAGATACTACGTGTGTCGTAGTATCCCGTAAATAAAAAAATACTTCAAAAAATTATTTTAAAATCCATCATCGAGAAATCTAGAAATGTGTGCCAAAAAGAAAGGAAAAGAAACGAGTCAACAATCTTGAAACAGAGAAAGTAGAATATAAACAGAAAATGGTGCATATGTATATATATATACCATTTATTGTATTTCCAAGCGGGTATATCTAAATAAACTGTTATTGTATATTGAAAGTTTATCGTACAAATTTTTCACAATCATGAAACATTTTTAAACAGATAAATAAATTATCAGACGACGTTTTTCATCAGAAAAAAATTTCTAACTGGCTCTTAACTCTATTAATTCAAGAAACTTTAGTTAAGATATAGTTAATTTTGCTGTCAAAATGAGAAAACAATTAATGGAATCTTTACGTACGATTACTTCTCTTGCACTGCACACTAGCAAATTATCCTCTCAGAAAAAAAAAATAAAAAAAAATTACTCGATCAATAAGAAATTGATACTGTACAAACATAAAGGTGTAGTAGCTAGTGACATATAATTCGAATTGTGATACTTATAAATGCCAATAAAAAAATTATGATACATTAATTTGAATGAGTAACTATTATGCATGTCATAAAAATAAAAGCTTGTCACTAAAGTTAGTGATATTTGTTAGTGTAGTTAATTTATTACATTTCTCCAAATACTTATACTCTTTTATGTAACGTACAAAAGTATATAGATACCGGTGTAGATGTAACAAAATTTTGTTACACTAAGCATATATGTAGCAAACTTTGTGACAAATCTCTTGAGTGCAATGTCACTAAAAATGTGCCACGCTAAATATTTTTTTTTAGCATGATCAAACATATGTATCACTTAAGAAAGTATTAACACGAGTCAAACATCAAATATAACTAAAATAATATCTTCCTGCAAAACTTGTCAATCTTCTCGACTTTCATTTAATTTGATGGTTGCAAAATATTTATTTACTTATCCTATAAACAATTAATTTTGGTTTATAAACAAATAAAAAAAATGAGTATAGATAGGATAGGATTATATTCCTCCACATAATTTCCTTTGAATTTCCACGATGATCTCAATCAATTAGTAAGAGAAAATTCAACTAATACGCTTTGACTAATTCACACATATAGTTAATTAATCATCAGAGATCAAAGCATGGAACTATATATATTTATACTCTCAAACTATACCGAGATGCATACAAATATATACATTAATTAATTTTGTGTGTAGGGAAACAATGGGTAGAGTTATAGGCAAGAATGAAGGTGGTTTTGTGCTTGAAGGGTCTGGTATGGTGCTGATGTTAGGGTTTTTGCTTCTTTCTATTTCGGTATTTTCTCTGCTCATATTTGCTTGTGTTGATCACCCCCTTAAGAAGAAGCCACATTGGAGGAGACACGCTTCCGGAGGCGGAGGGGGCGGTGATGGCGGTGGATGCAGTGGCGGTGGGGGTTGCAGTGGTGGTGGTGGCGGCGGCGGCGGCGACTAGACATGCTGGTTGAAGATGTAAATGATATGATTTTATTCTTGGTATGTTTCGTTGTTTTCTATATTTTTTTATTTTAATTAACGATGGTATGAGAATAATTAATTGATGAAAGAAACACTGTATTTAGTTACATTGTGTTGGGACATGGGATCCTCTCCCAATATATGTGTGTCAATCTTGTTTTGATTATTTTTTTTTTTCTTATTTAGTTTTTATGTATTTTTGAAATTTAATTTTATACTTATTTAATATGGTTCTTTCATATATCTTTGATTCAATTAAAATTTATAATTATTTTTTCGTATTTAATTTTTATTTTGCTAGTCAAAATAGGATTAATATGTATTCGAAATTAGTGTATATAATACGGAGTAATATTTGTAAATGTAAATATAGTAATAAATAGCAATCATGATTGATTGTATCAACATAAATTTTACTTTTATAACAATATTATAAAGGCAAAAACTCCTATGCGACTACCGGATGCTGCGGGCCAACAACTCACGCACGCCTCTTTCTAATTCCCTTTCTTTCATTTCTTTTTCTTTTCTTTTCTTTATTTTTTTTGTTTATTTTTTCCTTTTCTTTATTCTTGTCAATTTTTATTATCTGACTTTTTCAACGCCTATTTACGCGACACCTTACGAATAAGCAAAACATATTCACACCCTTTAAAGCGATTAAATAAATATTTTTATCGTATTTTTTGTAAAAGTGTCAATTTGTATGAACAAAAGTGACAAACTATACGAACAAAAGTTGTCAATCTTTTGATTTCACGGAATCGACATTTTCTTTATTTGCCTACTTTTTCAATGATTATTTATGCGGCACTTTACGAGCGAGCAAAGCATATTCACGCCCTCGATTCGATGAAATAATTCGTTATTTTTATATTTTCCGTAAAAGTGTCAAACTATACGAACAAAAGTGTCAATCTTTATGATCCCTGAAATCGACATTTTTATTGTCCTATTTTTTCAACGACTATTTATTTGACACCTTACGAGCGAGCAAAGCATATTCAAGTCCTTGATTTGATGAAAAAAAATCATTATTTTCATATTTTTCCTAAAAGTGCTAATCCATATGAACAAAAGTATCAATCTATACGAATAAAAGTGTCAATCTTTTGAATTAACAAAATTGACATTTTTTATTGTCCTACTTTTTCAACGGCTATTAATGCGACACCTTACGAGCGAGCAAAACATATTCACGTCTTTGATCGATGAAATAATTCATTATTTTTATATTTTCCGTAAAAGTGTCAAACTATATGAACAAAAGTGTTAATCTATACGAACAAATGTGCTAATCTTTGATGGTCCCCGAAACAAATGAATTAATAAAACGTACCCCAAATTATCCTCTAGATTAAAAGCCCAAACATTAAAAAAAAAAGAAAAAGAAAAAAAGAAAACATTGCGTTTCAGCACAAATTGGACAAGGGTAGCAAAATTGGGCCACGTGAGTGTGAATTGGACCTCTCAGTGAGTCCAATTGGAGTGTGCCTCTATTATAAATATAGTAAAATAAATAATTTGAAACACGTTGAGACTTGAGATATTGAAATGAGATAGGGTCCTATCTAGTTTCTAGGTGAAATGGAATTCATTGGAGAAAATCTTAAAATTTGAATCAAAACTTCTTAGTGATAAAAAGTTGTATTTATTTAGTTTTATCCATCAAGTGCTCGAAAACGTAGTGTTGAATTTATTGCAAGAAGTATAAAGGTGTTGTCCATTTCTTTATAGTTTAACATTATTCTCTGTCAAATCATTAAGAGAAGTAGTACTAAAATCTTTGACAACAATTCTCTAAAAAAATCAAAACAAAAACCAACAGCGAATCAGATATATATAAAAATGAAAATAACTTCTCGAGTTGACCTTCTTTGCTCATTTGATGCCACGTATAGACGACTTTTCCAATATTCAAATCCGAGCCCGACATAATTTCCTTTTTTTTTTTTGAACGTTTTTTTTAAAAAAACAAATTAGTCGTGAAATTTAAAACTGCATTAACGGAAGACTAAAACTTGATAATTTTAGTCTTGAACATTAACAAAATAGACAATATGCATTATTTGTGGGGACCATTCTTGTTATTGTCACTTAACCTTATTGTTAGAGATTATTCAAAAAAATAAAGATATGAGTTGATTTAGTCTATTTGTGTTATATTGTGTAGATATCCTTTTCCTTATATTATGTGATAGGGAATAATCCATCAACACCCATTAGGCACCTGAACAGATGTGAGCCTGGACTGCAGATCCCGGGTTAGGATCTGAAATCGTGACCTAAGTTACGGAGGGATCTGAATCCAGGAGCTGAGTTCCGGATGGCTCTGCATGTAGAAGTGACAGATCCTTCCAATTCCTCCAGAACACACACTTTTCTCCAGGACCCTTGATGGATGCGTAAAAAACGTGACCCTGGGGACCAAATAATCATAACCAACCCTCTCAGCCTAACCAACTTGTCTCCCTTTAAAAGACTATTCTAGCCCTATAACCTAAAGAAAATTATTTCACTACCCTCAACCATAACATCATTATATATATATAGCATCCTGCATTTGTGAAAGGGTACGCTTTCGTTATCTCTACATTTCTTCCTCCGCTGCAAGCTTTGCTGAAGCAGATATATTTTTATCTTCACTTTGGACGAGAAGCTGACTTGAGCGTCAGAGTCTCTTCCCGGAGGAACCCTCCCCGCTCCTCCGGTATTGTTTTGCAGGCTCGCAGATTAAGAAATGGATACTGCATAGAGTCACTGAGGTAGAATCACCAAGGAAGGAAAAGCAGCGAATTCACTAAATAATACTTAGAATCTACCTGGAAGAGTCTAAACACCTTTCATTTGCATATTCATAATTATTGTATAGATTTGTTGATGGATTAATAACCTGAATCTATCAACTGGCGCCGTCTGTGGGAAAATTCTGACTAAGGCGTTGATTTTCCTCTAACAAAGCACTTCGAAATTGATTTATAATCAATATCGGAGGAACAATTTGTTCCTAATTTCTACCGCCCTGATCTTCCTACATATATATATATGAATATATTATACTTTTGAAGAAAGTCCTTAATTCTCCTCCAATCTGTAGGTATTCTCAGACAGAAGCAGGGAAAGAGAATTCGGTGGGAATTCGATTTTGGCATAGCATAATTGATCAAAGTAAAAATAATTTCCATCATTTTATTCATATATGAATGTTAGACTAAGTAGGCTTTAGCTCAAAATTCCTATAAAACTCTGATGCGAGATTTTCCATAAAAATCTGATGTGGTATCTTGTTCTTTTTATAAAAAAGCAGAGCAGAGAAGGACGGGAACGAAAGTCCTCTACATCCCAAGAAAATCTCGAGAAAAAGAGAAAACCTGTGATTTCCATCTGGTGAGTACAAATACATCACCCAAATATTTAAAAAAAAAAAAAAAAAAACCTAAGGAACTTTTGATAAAGAGGCAAGATAAGCTAACGGTAAGCCCTGGCTAAAGATCTAGGCACAACAAAGCTATCTTAAAACTCAAACAAAAATCCTCAAGGTCACTCATGGGGAAAGGTCGAAAAAGCCTAAAGTCACTGGAGATAATGATCCGCCCTACTTTTGAGGGTTGGAGGATGCAATGATAATCGAATAGTATATTCGAGTCGAATCCACAGGGAATGCAATGGCGAATGAGATTCAAGTAGTAATCTAGTTGCCTAACTACTATCCAAGCTAACAATCAACATGTTTTGTGTTTTCTATAAGCTAAAGATCAAATGCAATGACAACTTCAAACTCAACTAAACAAGATAACAAACGATGAACTAACGATAAAAACCAATAAGAGAAAGTATGGTTCCAAATATAATCCAACATTCACTAGAGGCCTAAGTTTAAGGATTTGCATGGATTAGCCTTTTTAATCTAATTCGTATGGGAGTTCTATATATATTAAACAACAATTCTTCTCTCGAAGCAATCAACATTAGTAGATTAACCTATGACATCCATCTCCGCTAGGTCTCAAGATGCATAAATTAACTCCAAATGGCTCAATTAATTATCTAGAAGCTCCTACTAGCAAGAATTACTAGTATGGTGTGATTTGATTCCAAGTGTTATGAACTAAAGCCTCCTAAGCATTTAACCAAACACCTTGTATGCACTCAATGATGGCCAATCAATCATGCAATAATATTCAAGACCCAAACCACAAGACATGTGAATTAGAAGGTAAATCCAACAACCAAATCCAAAAACCTAGTTTTCTAGATCATATCTTCATATATTGGAACCAAAAGGAAATTAGCTAGACATTATTTAAAAGAAATAAACCATGGAAAGTAAATGAAATCATGCTTAAAAGGAAGAGAATTTAATAAGGAAGAAGAAGATGGTCTTGAATTTCAAATTCACAAAGTATAGCTTCAACAATCTTCAAAATACTAAAAAGGAAAGAAAGAAATATTTCTAGGGTTCTTGGGAGAATAAAAATATGCAAAAGATACACAAATGGGGTGAATTATAGGATTAAATACATTGAAAATCAAGTTTGAGTCGAATCGGGGCGAAACGGGACGAACCGGGGCGAGTTTGGGCGAGCCGAACTCGCCCCTTAAGTGAAGAAGGACGGCTGACCGGCGACCGGCTGGACTGCCGGCTGGGTCGCCGGCCAGGTCGCCGAACCCTCTGTGGTCTGTGGCGGTCTAGAGGAGGGGAGCCGGCGGCCGGCTGGACCGCTGGCTGGGTCGCCGGTCGTCCTATTCCTTGACCGGTCAACTCTTCGTCTCTTGCACGCTTTCTCCGTTTTCGCTCGTTCTCTCTCGTCTGAACTCCGATTCTCGATCCGCTTTGTGCTATGGACTCCTAACGAACCCCTTTTCGACATGGAATGATCAAATTGGCCAAATGAGTTCTCCATTGTTCCTGCAAAAAGCATAAAGAGACTCGAGAGAATGAGGAAAACATAATTGAAATCAAACTAGTGAAACCCTAACTCTATAGATTTAAATTCCACATTTCAAACCTAGGTTTCACCCTAATTAAGCTCAATTATTCCTCATTTCCGGCCTTCGATCCTTAGCCACATGAATACTATTCCAATTCCTACAAAAATGGATCAAAAACCGAAAGGAAATGAGAAATGTAAAAAGTATGCTACAAGTTAAGAAACCCTAGCATTTCTAACATTTAAGCACATAAATTGAGACTCAAACACATTCAAACACACTCAACATGCACAAAAAATACGTGTTAATCAGATAACTCATCTAAGCTTATGAGCTCCAAACATATGGGCCGGAACCTCCCCACTTTCTTTAAAAAAAAAAGCCCTAATCTATGTATTAGGCACTAATCGGGGAAAAATTTATATATCTTTGCAGATCCCCCAAGAAATGGAACAAAGCTCTAGCATAGCACATGTGCTAGGCTCACAGAATGAGGGACCAGCAAACACCCCTCCCCCGGGCTTCAATACAAACCCTGGGACCACGCTGCCTCCTCAGGGGAGTAGCACAGTGGAGCCCGGTTTCTCCTCCTTCATGCTGCAACAAATGAAAATCATGATCAACGGTGCACTAGAGGGAGCTCTGGATAAGCGCCTAGCCGCTATGGGAGCCAGCATTGCTACTCCCTCAGATCCCGTCAATCCATCCCTTTTTCCCGAAGATAGGGGAAGTAATGAGAAGGCAAAGCATAAGCATAGCTCCAGATCACAGGATCCCAAAGTTCTTCGGGATATAATTACCAAGCTACCTCAGATCCAAGAGGAAGGACAATTTACAGACTGTGAATTCTCTGATGAGGAAGTACGGGAAACTGGTACTGAAAGAGAAGCAACTCTCACTGATATGCTCAAAAAGCAGATTCAGGAACAACAAAATCAAATGAAAATCATGGCCAAGGAGCTGGAGGAGCTCCGCAAGGCACATTGTGCATCTGAGAAAAGGAATCCAGAAGAGTATATCTCGCATGCGGAAGAAACAGTAGACACCTCCATCACCAAAACAGGCAGAGAAAGCAAATTCGAGGATGGCTCAAACTATATCAACGAGAATGGTTATCTAATGCCGTAATGGTGCCCAAAGGCAGTACAGGGACCTGGCGCATGTGTATAGATTTCAGAGATCTGAACAAAGCTTGTCCAAAAGATCACTATCCCCTTCCCAGAATTGATCAACTGGTGGATTCCACATCGGGATGTGAACTCCTTTCAATGATGGATGCCTACCAGGGATACCATCAGGTGAAAATGAAACCTTCAGATGTCCCAAAGGCCGCTTTTGGGGTATGTACCGGGATGTTTGGTTTCCAGAGCATGCCTTTTGGTTTAAAGAACGCAGGGGCTACATACCAGAGAATGATGGATAAAATATTCAAAAACCAAATCGGTAAAAAAACATGGAGGTATACGCCGATGACATCTTGGCAAAAAGTACAAAAGCCGTAGACCATGTACAAGACCTGGAAGAGGTCTTTGTGGTAGCAAGATCATATAATTTAAAATTGAATCCAGCTAAATGCTCATTTGGAGTGCAATCTGGAAAATTCTTAGGTTACATGGTAACCCCCAGAGGAATAGAAGTTAATCAAGCTAAAGTCCAAGCTGTATTGGACATGATGCCACCAAGAAACATCAGGGAGATAGCTTAATGGGCGGATCACGGCCCTGAGCAGATTCATATCCAGATCTGTAGACAGAAGCCTCCCTTTCTTTAAGATATTAAAGAAAGGAAGCAAGTTTGAATGGACAGAGGAATGTCAGGAGGCATTTGAGGATCTAAAAATGTACCTCGCTGCTTTGCCTTTATTAACCAAACCTTTGCCTGCAGAAGTATTATATCTATACTTCGCGGTAGGAAGGGAGTCCCTCAGCTCAGTACTCCTCAGAGATGAGGGATCTGTACAGAAGCCTATCTACTATACCAGTCGTATGATCCAAGGACCAGAAGAAAGATATTCAGACATTGAAAAGGCAGCGTTGGCTGTTATGACTACAGCCAGAAAATTGAGGTCCTATTTCCTTTCACATCGAGTAATGGTGCGAACCAACATGCCTCTTAAGCAGGTGCTGGGAAAACCAGATCTATCCGGGAGGATGGTAAAATGGGTTGTAGAACTCAGCGAGTATGACATGGACTTTGAGCCTCGGGCAGCCATAAAAGCGCAAGCTTTAGCCGATTTTATACAGGAAACCACCCGAATGGACCTGGAGAAAAAATGTCCATGGAAGGCCTATGTGGATGGATCGGTCACTAAAGGAGCTGGAGTAGGCATCTACATTATAGCCCCTACAGCTCAAGAGTATCGCTTTGCGATTAAGATGAATTTCCCTGTATCCAATAATGAAACAGAATATGAGGCCGTGATTAGATGCCTATACATAATGATTGATATGGAGGTCCCTCAAGCTATCATCCATTCCGATTCTCAGCTGGTAACACGCCAGGTTCTAGGGACCTGCGAGAAAAGGGAGCAACGCATGATAACATACGCAAAAACTATAGCAATGCTAATCAAGAAGTTTAAGGGCGTAGAAATAAAGTAGATCCCTAGAGAGGGTAACATAGAGGCAGATCGCCTCGCCAGAATGGCAAGCGCACTGGAAGGGACCTGGGGAGGTGATCTGACTGTGCTGCAAGCATATACCAGATCAGGCGTGGCGGAGATCTGCACAGTACAGGAAGTTACGGACTGGAGTGTATCGGTCATTCAGATCCTAAAATCAGATGATCGTTCAGAAGCCGGCCTGAGTCACCAAGAAAAGGTTCTCAGAACCAAATTTTTCCTAATGGAAGGATTTCTCTACAGAAGATCATTTACTCATCCCTACCTCAGATGCTTATCTGAACAAGAAGGGGAATATCTATTAAGGGAAATACACGAAGGTGCCACAGGAGCTCATACAGGTTTTAAAGATTTAACAAGAAAAGTCCTGAGAGCTGGTTTCTTCTGGCCTACCATCGAGAAAGATGCTAAGGAGTTGGTTAAAAAATGTGAGCATTGCCAGAAACATGGTAGACTGATCCAGAAACCCGCTGAAGAGATGGGAGCAATGTTCTCTCCTTATCCCTTTGATAAATGGGGAATCGACATTGTAGGCAAGTTCCCCACAGCTCTTGGGGGAAGAGTATTCCTCATAGTGGCGATTGATTACTTTACCAAGTGGGTGGAGGCAGAAGCTGTGGTTAAGATCACAGAACAAGCTATAAAAAAAATCATTTGGAAGAATATCTGCTGCCGTTTCGGTGTTCCCAGGATCTTGGTATCCGATAATGGAACTTAGTTCATGGGGTCTCTTGTGCGTGCGTGGTGCCGAGAGATGAGGATTCAGCAGTGCTTTGTAGTTGTGGCTCATCCGCAAGCTAACGGGCAGGTAGAGGTCACGAACAGAACTATTGTATCGGGTATTAAAGCTAGATTGGGAAAGGCTAAAGGAAACCGGGCTGATGAACTAGACTCAGTGCTATGGGCCTATCACACTAGTCCCAAAACAACCACAGGAGAGGCTCCTTTCAACTTAGTATATGGATCTACCGCCGTAGTACCAGCAGAAGCGGAGGTAAAATCACATCGGATTTTGAATTATGATGAACATCAAAATTTGGGTCTGTTGAGAGAAAATTTGGACCTAATTAGGGAGCTGCGAACATAAGCTCAAGGTAAAGCCAAGCGCTATAAACAACAGATGCGCAATGCTTACAACAAAAAAGTCCAGATCCGGCGATTTGAAAAAGGGGACCTGGTGCTGAAGAGGGCAGATGCCCTCAAACCCACTGGAAAGTTGGATCCCAACTGGGAGGGTCCCTACATCGTCACTAACGTGCTGGCCGGAGGGGCCTATGAATTAAAAGATACAGAAGGAATAGCCCTACCAAGACCGTGAAATGCTAACAACTTGAAGAAATACTATGTGTAAGGTACTCTAGTTTGCCATAGTTATTGGAAAAATTGAGAAGGGGATGGCATTTAAAGACCCAATCCAAAATCTGTAGAAGTTATTAAAGTTTAAGTAATGAAATTTCCTTTTCCTTTTTTCCTTTAAACAATGAATTATAATTCTTTCGTATTCTTATAATTCACTTGGGGGGGAGTAGGGGTATACCCCCCACTGCCCACTAATTCCCCAAGTAAATATCTATTTGGAAAAATTGATTCAGAACTTCTGAACAAGGTAATAAAATAATCAGAACATCAGAAATGCAAACATCGCAACAAATAACAAAAGGGCTTGAAAACCCAAGAAAACTAGTATAAACAAATTAAAGAAATATATCCTAGAATAAGACAAGAAGTGGAGCCGATCCCACAACAACGACACATGAGATATCTTTAAAAAATCGAAAGCTACAAGAAAGCCTACTCTTGCAGCTCACCCTCTCCTCCGGGAGTTGAAGCGGGCTGATCCGGGCCTCCGCCAGGTGTCGAAGTACCAGACGAACTAGGAACTTGAAGAGGAACCCTGGTGGAACGGGCGGTTGCCTTTGTTGTTCCCGAAAAAATGCCCTCCATGACCTCCTCTAAAAGATTGACCACTTCCCCTGCCTCTAAAAAATCTCCCGGAACAGGAGCCCCTCCCGCCAGGGAAGAAGGGGGGAGGTTGACGGGATCTGACTGGGGGAGGGGGTGCTGGTGGATCTGAATCGGGGAGAGGGATGAACTCGTCTGGTCCATTGTAGGAGCCGGAACTTGAGGATCTGGCTGAGGGGCTGGAACTGGAGGATCTGGCTGGGGAGTGGGGACCGATACCCCAGAGGGCCCACCGATCTCGAAGGTTGCGCTGCTGCTCAAGCGTCTATTTAATGTGATCCCTCGCGGGGACTGAAGAAAAGACGTTTCCTCCATCGCCTGAATAGCCTTTATCCTTTGTAAGGAATCTCCCGTCTGCAAGAGGAAAGAAATGATTATAATCTTGAAACCCTAGGAAAAACTGAGATACGGAAAGAGAGATCCTTTACCTGCTGCCTGTGACCAAAAGGAGTCCATGAGAAGGACAATACTGAGAGAAACTAGTTGCTTAAAAATGAAATAAAAGGAAAAAGGAAAATAGCATACCGCTTTAAAAGCCTCTTCCAGGAGCCCATACATCCCTGCGTGAGGGGGAAGAAGGTAGTAGGGAAATTCTTCCCAATTCGGTAGGACCTCTGTATGTTCTTCGGGTTTAAAAAGGATTTGCGCGGCCATACAGAGGCTCTTCACGTACCAGGGATTGTTGGCATTCACCCAGAGATCCGGTTCTAAAGTAGGAGACTTCTTCTCCAGAATCTCCAAGATTCTATCGATATCCAGATCCTTCATGCAGTGCCTCATCCCTAGTTGAGTCAGGGCTTCATCGACTATAGCGCCAACCCAGAACCCCATAGGTATGCTCATCCGGTTCCAGAAGTCCTCTAAGTGAAGGAAGGCCTCTGGAAGGTCCCTTACAAGAGCTTGAAGGAAGGCTTGGCCATAGGGTGTCATCAGTAGATAAGATCTGCACCGGTGGGCCCCCACCATGGATCCTGTGATAAGGCCTTCTTGCAGGCCAAAATCTTTGCCCTTTTTAAGAGCATTGTCACAAGCCCTTTCTATGGCATTCTTGTGTTCTTCAGTGGCACGCACCAGGCTGGTCTGGGCCTCATCACAAGATCGTTGCAGATCTTCCGAGCGCACTTTGTAAGTGGCCAGATCCCTCTCGAGCTGCTGTAGATAATTCTCACGCTCTTGGGCCAATTTATCTCGATCCCCTTCCCTCCGCTTCATATCAGCCAACTCCGACTCCAGGTTTGCAGCTTTTTCGCACAAAGCGCGAACCTCGTTGGCATGCTCTTCGCTACGGGCTGTTCGAAGACGCAACACTTCTGCTTGCAATTGCTCATTGGAGGAGCTCAGGTTTCACACATCCCCTTTCATAGGGTCATAGGTCAAAGCTCGAAGCCCGAGCATAGACCTGAAAGCCATCACCTGTAGAAAGGAGGGCGTAAGGAAATATGAGATACTACAACAAGAACATGATAGATACAAAAATATAAAATAGAAATTAAATTACCTTCACTTCATGGACTGAAGCCTGTCGAATGAGCTCCACAGAGGTGAGTCGGTTCAGGTACCTCCAATCCTCAGCACGGGGAAGGTTGTCCAAGATATTGGAAGCTATGCCTCCATCGATGCCCCTCACAGTGCAGTAGGAACATCCAAGCCTTTCATGCGTAAGGTATGCAACATAGCTAGTGTAGCCTCTGAGGCAGCTCCCTCGTTGTGCGAGGGCTCAGGCTATTTTGTCACCTCGTAAGGGTTGGCTGTAGCGTACCTAGCCAACGTGCTGGAGTAAAGGGGAGGTCCCAAAGCTGAGGGCTGGGTAGAGATAGGCGTGGGTGCCAACACATTCGAGATGGGCATACCGACCCTCCTGTCAACGTTGACAGGAGGGGTTTTCCTCTTCTTGGGATCCTTGGAAGACGGTAAGTCCAAGGACCTCTTTTGTGGAAAAGAGGACTTAGGAGTATGCATCTGAGAATGTGGCTCCTCAGAAATGGAGATGAGGTCGGAAAGGAATTCCTTAGATGCTTGAGAATCCAGATCTTCCTCTAGATGAAGAACAGACTCCCCAGATGAAACAGCAAGGCTGCGATTCACCCCAACTGCTAAAGGATGAGGAGGGCGAGCTGGGGGAGGGGTGGCACCTCTAGTAGCAGATGAGCCCCTGGAAGCTGCACCAGATGGGGAAATTTTCCCCCGAATACGGGTAGCAGCTCCTTACGTCGGAGCTGCAGAGCCCGAACTTGGCGCTGAACCTGTAGGTCCCCAAGGAGTAGGGACTTATAAAACTGATGGCTGAAGCGGTGTAGGTGCTTCCCTGAGGATGGTAGTAGGAGCTGCTGCAGGAGCTGGGGGAGGAACTGTTGTAGAAATAGGTGTAGGAGCCGGAGGGGCCTGTTCAAGAGCTGCAATCATAGCAGCCATTCTTTCCTCAAATTGCCTCCTGGCTTGAGCACGAAGAACTTCTCTGGCTGACATGTCTGAGAAATAAAACAAATAGAATCAAAAAATAGCCAGACATGAGTCATGCTCATAAAAACTAAAAAACTAAAGCAAGAGAGGGTAATTACCCATGCTGGGATTCCAAGGAGTCCCAGGTTTCAAACCAAAAAAGGACAACATTTCTTCACTAAGAAGGAGTGGCATCAACATCTCATGCCCCTCGGGATACTCTCTAAGTAAATCATGAAGGATATTCTCCTCCCATGTATCCAATTTGGGAAGTTCGTAAACAGGTTTCTCTACCCTGGGAATGGTGTAGAGAGGTATATCAGGAATGTTCCAGGAATTTGGGGAAGGAACACCTACAGTCAGGTACTAAGGATCACTATAAGAAAACTGGGCAATTGCGACATAAATTTTGTGTAGCAAATGTCTGTTTTTGTGTCGCAAAAGTCGATTTGCGTCACTTTATGCGTCATTACGAATTGTGTCGCAAAAGGTAATGTAGCATTTTTGAGACATTTTTTTTCTATTGTGACGCAACAAGAATGACACATTTTGCTTCACTTGATTACTTGTTGCATAAAATTCTCGACACTTAACACGTCATTTGCTTAGTGTTGCATATTTATTAGCGACACAAAATGTGAAATGTCGCATATAATTTACGACATAAACTTGTGACATTTCAAATAGAATGACGTAAATTTTTCCGTCACAATTGACGTCATATTTAAATTGTTGGATAATATCGTGACATATGACATATGTCGCAAAAAAATAATTCATGTTGTAAAATATACAACATGTTTGCATCAGTTTATTTTTGTTGTCGTAAATGTTGCATCACTTGTGCGATATTATTTCAAATGACACATCTTAATTTGTGACGCTACAATTAATATGTTGTATTTCTTCGCGACATATAATTTATGTCATAGCATTACGACATATAAATTTTATCTCAAAAAAATTAATTAATGTTGTAAAATATACATCATGTATTGTATCACTTTACTATTATGTCATAAATATTGCTTCACGTGTGCGTCATTAATTGAAATGACACGCCCTAATATGTGACACTTTGATATTAAGTCGCAAAACTCTCAATGCATTTTGCATCACTTATTTATTATGTCAAAAGATTAACATCACATGTACAAATTAAATAAGAATGTCGCGAAACATTGAGAAGAAAACTAACCATTCATAACAATGATAAAACAAAAAACTCTTCAAATTAAATTAACAATATCATAAGCTTAAAGTCATATGTCTATTCAACTATTAATGATCCAACGTCAAAAATCAAATGTCTAAATATCCATAAAGAAAATGTAAAAACCCCTAACTGGCATTCAAAATCACTTTGTCTTGAACTTCTTTGTCTTTGTTACTCCTTTCACTTGTTCCTACACAATTTGAGAAAAAAAATGACATTATGTTTCTATGTTCAAAGTAAATTAATTGGAAAGGGATAATCAATATTAATACCTCGACATGTTCACCATCTAGAGGAATGTGTGTCTCGGTCTCGACCGAGTCATTCATCTCTTTTCTCACCTAATAAAATTGATAAAAGATGATAATATTAAAATAACATAGCATAATATATTTTGGAATTCTAATAAACTTTTGAAAAATTACCACCGGAGATTTAGTAGCTTCACTCGAGTTCTCTGAGTTAAAAAGTCTTTGAGATGATGACCCGTCACGAAGAGCTAGTATGCGCCGAGGATTGAAAGATACAGATTCCTTGCATATTAATTAATTTAAAGTATTAGCTACACAATATCATATACGGAGTATATGTGTAAACATAGTATATAGTTTTGACTTACATTAACATTTTGGCCCTCTAATGCGAGAATTCGAGCCTTAAGCATCTCCATATTTGAGCAATAGTCGTCTTTGAATTTTGATATTTTCTCTTCAAAACCCTTTTGAATATCTGCCACTATCTCATTAGCTCTAACCTGAGCAGCTCGATCAAACTCTTCTTGAGTGGTGAAAGTCACATTCTTCTTCTTTGAAACCACAATGCTACTGCGCAAACATCCAGGTGCATCAATTCCAATAACATCGTCATAGATCTCATCATTAGCACGGATATCATCTTGCAGATTTTCAGGCAATTTTTGTTTCCTCTCTCGTAAAAGAGCCTGATTGGAAAACACAAAACGACATGAATATAAACACAAAAGTTAGAACAGTACACATTCATTTTTTTACATCATATGTAGAGGAAAAAATTAAAATAAATTATACACAAGTAAACTACACAAAAGAATAAGTAACTCCAAAATAGTAATTATAGCTACTGCCATTACACAACAAAAGGAAGGTATATACAAAGCAAATCTCATGACGGTTGATGCTCATATTGGAGCTAATTTAGTTGAACTCACTTGTCAAAAATTTCCCAATCAATCTGATTGCGTCATAAATGTCTACCTACTCCCAATATCACAAATTGCTTCATGAATCAAAAGTTCTTATTTTATTTCTGATTAGCACAACAACTAGCTTCAACACATAAACAAAAAGGCATGTCTTGGAAGAGCACATGCAACACGTTCCTGAATTAATAGGGTAAATTATCTTCACTCTAACCTCTCTCGTGAGTTTACAGTTCATATTTTTTTTCAAAGCTTCTCATAACTCCTAAATGAGACCCTTCCACTAAAACCTCCTCTTTTTTTAAGTTAATCAGGTATGACATGATACTGATACTCAGAGCTAATAATGTTTACGCACATACAATTTTCATTTTCTGTATGTTCTAAAATACCAACAAGCTCCAAAGGCGTGCACCAACACTCGGATGAAAAGAATATTCAGGACTAGAAAGAAGTATCACTTTGTTTATCTCTACACAGAGAAGACATTATATTATGTACATGTAGCACAATAAAACATAAGAGAAGATACAACACAACTTTCATGGCAGTCAAGACATCCTGGTACTAATGAATAACATCAATCTATAGCTGAAAGCCAATTACTACAAAATGAATTTACAATTAAGCGAATATTTTCTGTTAGGTCAATAACTGCAGCACCATCTGCTGAATTGACACTGTATTTAGAAATATAACTCAAATTTACTTATTTGTTAAGCTAATTAGAAGTATTTACCTTAAAAAAGTAAACAGGACTTACAATTTTGTCTTTGATAATCGTATCTGCTGGTGTTCCGGTGCTCTTTCCTTTCCCTTTCCTTGTATAGATGAACAAATCTAGTTTCGACGGTTCTTTACCATGCTCTCGGCGGTACTATTAATGAAAAATTAAAAGATTTTATAAGAGTATGATACATTCATGAAGAGAAAATTAAAAATTGCATGATGTATAGTACCTCATCTACAGCATTGGCCATATCCTTTCGTCCCATTCTAGCTGGGAGTTTGACTTGCTTCCGACTCTTTTTGTTGGTCTTACTAAGTTTCTGGATATCAACCAAAGATAAAAAAATTATAATAAAAAAATCCTAATACAAATAAATAAGAATTATTTGAAATGTAATAGTTTTAGCATTGTACAATAACCTTTGCATTTTTCGAGCTCCAATAGTTTACCAACAAAGGCCATTGATCAGCTTGCACACGCGGTGGACATTTCGAGAGTACGCCACTCTTGTCATGTCTATGCGGCGCATAATACTTTTTTTTCAATTTGTTCTTCCAGTCCTTCCACAACCTTCCAAGTTTCGTCATACAATTCTTTTTGTAAGTGTCTGGCAAATTTGTATTTTCCTGAAAAAAAATACAAACACACACACTTAAAGAGGTACAGGTGATAACAAGTTTTATGGAATAATATGTGTGGAGCGAGATGCTATCTGATAGGTAATTCCATTAAGTATATATTTGCTTAAAGATTAGTAATAATTTGTCATAGTGCTCTAAATACTCTATTTTTTAATGTGATTCCAATATTTAAAGTTGCTGCTTAAGAGTTACACGACTCATTTTATTTAACCCCAGCAAACATACTTCCTAAGATCATAATTATTTATTAGCAAAACTTAAACATACATATAGCGATCAAAACTATTTATCTTCAACTATTTTGTTATCTAATTCATAAAATATATGTATTGAAAAATTCTTTTGCCAAACTCGTACATGATAACATCAGTTAAATGTCAATCATTTATGATGAAACATGATTATAAATTTCATATTTTAAAGTAAAGATTATACCTTCACTTCAGCCCAAATTAAATCTTTGTCTGGATCGGGCACTACCCTCCAGTCTGTATAAGAAAGGGGCAACTTGTTTCCGTCTTTTGCCAATATTCCCAACTGTGATGAAAAGAACACAGCATTGCTCCCTACTACGTTGTTGTCATTATCGAGTTCCAGCTGCATGACCTTTCCGGTACCCCATTCAAATCCCATCTTTGCGTGTCCCCTTCTAACTTCTAACTCTGATAATTATTTTGTTCAAAGATATAATCAGAAAAAGTATAAAACTATTAACACGAGGTTACGCCATAACTTGAAATTTAATTATGAAGTTACCTTGGTTATTTGTAGCATCAATTCTTTGCGTCTCGTCATGATCACTCTCGTCAGATGCAGATATGTGAGTCAGAATTTGAAGAATTATCATCCGATCCATCTGAGTCACCATTATTGTCTTGATTTGGAGTATCCTGAACAACAGTGTCCGTCATTGATCCAATCGGACGTCGAGCTTTCTTCCCTAGCGGTGCCATGGTTAGTTAAAGTACAACAACATAATCTATTAGCTTAAATGTATCTGACAATATTCTTGAAGCAAACTCTGTTATAAGCAAACTCTGAAATTGTTTTACAATTTGAAATTGCAAATATCATCGGTAAAACACTTAAGGTCATGTAATAGTTATAGACTTAAAGTTTCTTCAAGCATATTCACTACGATAACACATTGAAATAAAAAAAGAAAAAGAAAAAAGAATGAACAATAAACTAATGCTTCGCCTTTCATGAACTCAATTCCTCTACTACGAAATAATTCACCCATGAATAATACAGACCGGAAACTTTACTATCATTTCAACGAATATGAAATTAGTCATCAATTCCACAATCTATTTTCGATAGCATAATGTTGAACAATATTTTACAAGAAACACAGTCATGATTAACTGAAGCAAAATGCTAGAGAGATACAAACAACCATACCCCAGAAACTTAGGCAAAATGAACACGATGAAGCTCCTAAAATCTATGTTGCAAAGTATACACAAATAGATCATAAGAAGAAAGAAAAAAAATCAAATCGAATTCTTCATACCTTTGTTGAGTGGATGTCTGAAACTGTATTTTTTCGTGTGTAAAAGAATTCCCAATTGAAAATTTATGAATGAATTAAGAGAAGGTTTTCTTTCCATTGGTGTGTGCGTGCGTGCGTGCTCGTTTCCTGAACAATAGGGATGCACGTCTTCGCGGCAGAATAAGGGCGGCAATTCTGAATTTGGGTTTTTAGGGTTTTTATTATTTGGTTTTAAATAAAATTAGGAGCAAATTTATAATAGTACTGTAGTATGTAATGGTAGTGATGCGGTGGTAATCATTTTCATACTAAAAGTGAAAGTACACTTTTTTTTTTTTTTTTTTAATATTAGTGGTTATTCAAATTACACCAAAATTATGAGTGTCGCACATTTCCCCTTTCTACCTTGTTAATAAAAACTAATATTTTTTTTTTAAATAAGAACTAATATAGTGTATGTTCAAATTCGATGAGAATCACTTTATTTCACAATTTATAAGTAAAATAAATATACTTATTGTTTAAAAAATGATAGAATTGTATAAATTATTAAAAAAATATTAGTGTTAAATTATGTTCGAAAAAATATGTATCAATGAGAGACAATATCAAAACACTCATTCATGAATAGGTTAATTGAGGGTATACATGCCAAGGTGAGCTGGCATTTTTTGGTACATCGATTTTATTTTCATAGTTAATTATATATATAAATGTTCTAAATTGATTTATGAGAAAATGACTTTATTCCGATAGGATAACTCTTATATTATGGAGCAATCCTTAACCAACGTTATTATATTAAAAAATACTACCTCCGTCCTTTTCAAATTGTTACATTTTTTTCAGCAATTATTTCAAGCGTTTTCGAGTGTCTTGATGATGAGTTTTAAAATAACTTTTTTAAAAAAAAAAATTACGGGGTACTTCAAGTGTTGTAGTAACCATAAAAGAAAAAATTCTTTAAAAATTTATTTCAAAACTTATCATCAAGACGCTCGAAAACGCTTGAAATAATTATTGAAAAAAGTATAACAACTTGAAAATGACGGAGACAGTAATTAACAGGGGACTTGGCCCTTATATAATTATGATATTTTTACAAAATGAATATGTCTAAACAAACTATTTATCCGTATTATTCTACATATGATAGTATTAAATTAGTTTTTAAGAAGATAAAAGTTTATTCAATCTACTAATTGGTTAGTGAATGTTGAAATCATAAATCAAATAGAACATTTATTTGAATATCGAGTAATTCGTTGTTCGATATAATAGAAATTAAGTTTAGAAAAATAGAATTGCTCAAGTAATTATCTTTGAATAGCATCATGTCACCCGTCGTTCGATATAACCTATAAAAAAATATTTTATAAAATAAAAGGATAATATTGTTCACCAAATTTAAAATATTAAATTATCAATTAATTTTATTTAATTTAAATTATCTCATATCAAATTTTTCTTGGATTTCATCAATAAAAGAGCTCTTATAAAAGGACCCACCCTAATTTTATCTCACATTTATTTTTAATATGACTTCATCTATAGTAGATTTTTTAAAAGGAGCCACCTTAGTTCAACTTTGATGTTATAATATAATACTAGTTCGGTACCCAGTGCGATGCACTGGAATATATATATACTTAAACTTAAGTAATAATATATAATTAAAATGAATAAACAAATCAATCATTTCAACAATAAAATATCATAATTTTTTTTTTCATTTAATATTCTTACATATTATGAAAATGTAAAATTTAAGGAAAAATATTTATCTGTTGAAATAGAAAGAAAAATAATTTTATTTAAATGAATAGGATATAAATGCATCATGAGAAGATGAATTGTATTTAGAAGGGGGATATTCTACTATTATTGATATCTGCTTTAAAAACTAAATGTTACAAAAAAAATTAATCCATAATAAAGAAAAATCCGTACTTGAAAAAATTAAAAATTTGGCCATGATGAGCAATAGAGCTTTTTGTATTTACAACATATTGAAGTTTTAGTGGATTCTCGGATTGTTATTCATAATAATCTTTAAGAACACTTTAAAATTTATGCAACTTATTATTCGAGGTTCAATCAACTGATAATTTAGACAACTATATAGCGGAATCAATTAACAATGACAAAATATATACGCTATAAAACAATGATGGTACAAACAGGCCTATAGCCAAATTAGCCAACAATAATGAAAGATATTTTTAATTAAAACACTATATCTAGGTTGCAAAACATTAAATTCTGATTATTTAATCTAGCTAGTCATATAGATGATAAAAAAGACTAATTCAATTTTGAGCTGGCTGTGGAACATTCTTATAAAATATTAATTCCAAAGTTATTGTAAGATTAAGACCCAAAGAAAAATACGATAGGAGATGCTTATAAAATGTTTCATCAAGGAAAAAAAAAAGAAAGACATGCAAAATAAACAAAACCTCAAAACTCGTATGCAAATGTTGCTGCTTCTTCTTGAGTACTTCTCCACCCCACCAATCCTTGTACAGCCTTAGCTCCGTTCTTCTTCCATATGAATTAATGGAATTTTGGGAGTTACTTGGAAGAACAATTATACATATTCTCGACACCATGATTTTTTTTAAATCTTGTATCACTATCAACCTTAATGATATCAACTCCATGTTCTTCAAAAAAACAAATAAAAATAAAATAAAATAAAATATACATATAAAAAAAAAAAGAATACGCACAAAGTTTCAATTTCAATTGCAAAATAACATTTTTTTTAAATCAAACTCTGCGCCGACAAATAAATTAAAAGGTGAATGAGAAGATTTGTTTGCTTGATTCCAAGAAAACTAAAAATTGAAAATGGCAAATACAGTCGTACAATGAGATGCAGCTTATTTATAGTGTAAATTCTGGAGGTTAATGTAGTGGGCTACAGATCGTGAATGGTGGGTTAAACTTTCTTAGTGGGTTAGTGAGTTTTTTATAATTACATTTTAATTATTAAATATTTTTTAGCGGTTATGATGTATGTGATATGTATAATTTATTGGTGCCGTATATTTGTGGTTTTTTCTTGTAACTGAAACATATTTATTCTATTGATATACACTTTGCATATTTTACCACTGAAATTAAATTCACAATTTGTGGAAGCATTAATTATCTACTAACTTTGTCTGCCATTGTTTGAAATAATTTTGATTAAATTTTTTTTACATCATTTTACTAATATGAATATAATGATAACATAATGTTTATTTCTGAAATCTTTATTTTCCATGCAAAGTGTGTCACAAATTGACAAATGCATGCAGCAAAGACAAATACAATAATATCTACGCATTTCTTTTTCGAAAAGTAACGAACTTTATTAACTGAGTTTTTAAAACTAACTATTCAAATATCAAATGACTGTTTTACCCTATTTTTGGTGGGAAAAAAAAACTGCCTTTTCTATTTTGTTTTTATATATATATAGATTTGTCATTGTATATCCTTCTAAAGGATAAAAGCTAAGATTGATTAAGGGTCGGACTATAATCAAAGAAAGAAGTAATAAAAAATGTTTAAACAAATTGAATCAAAGGAGTGTCCTTTTTTTCTTTTCTTTTTTTTTTTTAATTCTTAAAAGGGTGAAAAAAACTCTATACATTAAGGTTGAATTTCCATCGTATTAAATATGAATTTTTTAATAAACATCTATGCAACTTATAATTGTTAAACCATACCCTGTACATAATTAGCCATATATATTGTAATTTATTTTTTAATTTTTTTATATTGATATATTTTAGTATATACAATAATATATTTTCATAGATCTATATCATTTAATATGTTCATATAATCACAACAAAATACGATTGTCTCTTAGTGCCACTATATTGATTCATTGATGATTATGAAGTGAAATAATATATACTCCCTCCGTCCCAGACTACTTGGCCTGTATACTATATCGGGCCGTCCCATACCAATTGGTCTGTTTCCTAATATGGAAAAAATTAGTCATCAAAATGAACCACTAATAATCTCATTATCCATTCATCTCTCAGCACGTATTCCAATATAATTTATATCATAAAGTAAAAATTATCATAATTTACTCGTTTGTTCTCCGATTTTTATGATTTTTATACCAAATTAAATGTCTTGATACGATATTTCATTTAAGATCGGACGTCAATATGTTTTTATGTTTTTATGTTCCCTAACTCTTATAGAGAAGCCTGGAACATAGTTAAGAAATTGGGGCTTGAGTATAAAAAGATACATGCATGTCCTAACGACTGCATGTTGTTTTGGAAAGATACTGAGAATGATGAAGCTTGTCGGCATTGCGGCACTCCTAGGTATAAAACATTTGAGGAGGAAGAAGATGGTGTGACTAAGAGGGAAAATAGAATTCCAGCAAAAATTATTCGTTATTTTCCTTTAAAACCGAGTCTCCAAAGACTATTTATGTCTTCAAAGACATCTCATTTCATGAGATGGCATGCAGAAGAACACATAAATGATGGGAAACATCGGCATCCCGCAGATTCTCTAGCATGGAAAACATTCAATGAGAAGTATCCAGAATTTGCTGCCGACTGTCGTAATGTTCGACTTGGACTAGCTGCCGATGGTTTTAATCCATTTAAATCAATGAGCATTTCTCATAGTACATGGCCTATTATTCTCATACCTTATAATTTACCTCCTGGGATGTGCATGAAACAAACGTCGATTATTCTATCTACTCTAATTGATGGTCCTCGAGGTCCGGGGAATGATATCGATGTGTATTTGCAACCATTAGTCGACGAACTTCGAGAGTTATGGGATATTGGGGTTCCTACATATGATGCAACTGCCAAGTGTATGTTTCAACTGCGTGTTGCATTACTTTGGACTATTAATGACTTCCCGGCTTATGCTATTATGTCGGGTTGGAGTACAAAAGGTGCATATGCATGCCCTTGTTGTAACAAACAATGTCGGTCTCGTTGGCTGAAAAATGGGAAGAAACATTGTTACATAGGTCACCGTCGGTTTCTTTGTAGTGGACATAATCATCGTAGAGATAGAAATAATTTTGATGGGACTGTTGAGAATGATGAAAAGCCTATAAGATTGACAGGTTCGGAGATATTAGAGCAGCTGGATGGCATGGAGAATAAGTTTGGAAAGTTTGATGCCCAAAAGGCGGGAAAGAAAAGAAGGAGGGAAGATCATAATGCTGATACTTGGAGATGTAGATACAACTGGAAGAAATTAAGCATATTCTTCCAATTGCCATATTGGAAATATAATCTTCTTCCCCACAATCTTGACATTATGCACATAGAGAAAAATGTCTTGGAGAATATCTTATGGACTTTGCTTGGTGTTGACAGAAAAACAAAAGACAATCTCAAGTCTAGATTGGATCTTAAAGAAATGGGCATACGGAAGTCACTTCATCCTCAAAATGAAGGTGATAAGATCCGTCTGCAACCTGCGTGTTTCACCCTGAGTAAAGCAGATAAAGATCTTTTCTTAAGAGTCTTGAAAAATGTAAAGGTACTAGATGGGTATGCATTAAACATCTCCAAATGTGTAAACTTAGCAGAACGGAACATATTTGGTCTCAAAAGTCATGATTGCCACATCCTAATGCAGCAGTTGCTACCGATATGCATAAGAGGATTGGTCCCCAAACATGTCTACAAAGCTATTACTGGCTTATGTGATGTTTTCAAACAATTGTATTCAAAAGTCAACACTTTAGCTGATTTGGAAGCTTTAGAGGAACGAGTTGCACTGGTGCTTTGTGAACTAGAGAAGATTTTTCCACCTTCCTTTTTTGATGTTATGGAGCACTTACCAATTCATTTGCCCGAAGAGGCTAGACTTGGCGGACCAGTTCAATTCCGTTCGATGTACCCTATTGAGAGGTAATATGAATGTATTATTTATTTTTTGTAAAATTCTTATTGTTTAGCTTTCATAAGTGAATAAATAATTTCACAATTCAATTGTAGGTATTTGTGCACATTGAAGAATTATGTCCGTTCTCGAAGTCGCCCGGAAGGATCTATAGCTGAGGGATATCTTGCTGAAGAGTGCATGACATTTTGTTCGATGTACCTAAATGATGTTGAGTCCAAGCTGAATAGGGAGAAAAGAAATGATGAAGGTGGTGATAATTTTGTCACTGAAGGTGGTCGTCATATAGGGAGTGAGAAAGTTTTTATGCTGGACGACATTGAATGGATTCAAGCACATAGATATGTGCTTAATAATTTGTCCATTGTTGACGCATTCAAAAGGTATTTACACTTATGTTGCATTTGATTACTCTTTTTGAAATTATATATTTTCTGTAATCAATATGATCTTAATATTGAAGTAAGCATTTGCTTGAGCTACAAAGTACAAATCCACAAATGCCGAGTTATGAGAGACAAAAACTTCATACCGAGACTTTTCATGATTGGTTCAAAGTACATGTAAGTTAATGAACTATTATATTTATTTGTTTAATATTATTCCATGTGATGTTATATTATTATTTTTATTTTTTTATTATATATACAGGTGAGGAATTTGAGAGAAGCAAGTAGTAGTAGTAGTAGTTCAGATATAGAGCAAGATATCACATACTTAGCTGCTGGTCCAAGCTAATGGGCTCGACGTTATACTGGGTATATTATAAATGGATTGCGTTTTCATACTAAGAAGAGGGAGATGCGGAAAAAAACTCAAAACAGTTGAGTATTCTTGATTGCTAAGACGGACAGTTTTGCCAGTAGCAAGGACAAAAATCCAAAATCCGGAGATATATCATTTTATGGAGTTTTGCAGGATATAATAGAAGTGAGATACACCAATGAGTTAAAGTTTGTTTTATTCAAATGCGATTGGGTTGACTACAATAGAGGACTGAAGCATGATGAGAACTTGACTCTGGTGAATTTTAATCACTTACTATATAGATGTGATCGAATAATTGATGAGCCATTTATTCTAGCATCTCAAGCTCAACTAGCTTGGTATATTCAAGAGAAATTTGATTGCGACTGGCACGTAGCATTGAAGATGACTCCTCGAGCTGTATTCAATGTTGATCCAGAGATCAATGAATACGAGGGCACTGAAGATGAGCACTTTTGTAGCCAAGAAGATGAAACAAATATTACCAATGAGAAGGTATCATGGACTCGAGCAGATGTAGACAGTGTGACAGTCTCAAGAGCACACAATCTCCTTGATGATTCAGATCATGAAGATGTAAATGAAGAGGCTACAGATGATGAAGAAGACAACTTCGTGAGTGAAAGTTCTGATTCTAGTGATGATGATGACTTTTTTGAAGATTGCATACCGTTAACCGAGAATGAAGATGATTAAAAAATTGGTACTTATAAAATTTATTTATTTATCAACATTTCTTTTCAATTTTTTTTATTATTCTCCAATTATAATTCTATTTCTTTCATGTAGTTTGTTCGTTGACTGTCTTAATCACATTTACGGTCCAATAAAGTTCTGATCCGAAAAGGTGCGTGCTTTTGCAACTCTTTACTCTTGAATTTTTCATGTTGCATTTTGGTTGTATTTTGTGGCTTTAATCTATTTAAAGTCATCTAAACTCTTTTGAAAGGAATATAAGTGAACTCTTGTTCTTGTACGGTTGAGCTAAATGATTCGTCTTGGTTCTATATTCGTTTTTGTAACATCCCAATCTTTTCTAAGTAGTTTACTCATATAATTTTTTTTATTTAGGAATTGTGTTTATTTTCTTTTAAGTTAGAGGTACTAAGTTTTAAATTTTTAATAGTACTATAGTTTTATTAGAGTGGTATTACATCAAAATAGCCACATTTTATAACAAAAAGTCTTTTTAGCCAACTTTATAAATTAAAAAAAAAAAAAATAGCCACTTTTAAAGATTATACATAAAATGTCCTTAATTTTTGCTTATGTGTCTTTCTTTTTTGTCCTTCCATTTTCTTTTTCTTTACTTAATCTTAACCGTGCGCCATACTTTTTTCTTCAATCAAAACAAAGTGTTGTTCAGTTCCATTAACTTTCTTTCTAATTGAATATTTTCTTCATACTCCCTCCATTTCGTCGAATTTGACCCCTTTGCTTTTGGCAATTTCTAGCACGTTTTTCCACGCTTCTTGATGATGGGTTTTAAAATGGATTTTTGAAGATTTCTTTCTTTTTTAAAAATCCATTTTAAAACCCATCATCAAGAAGCGTGGAAAAACGTGCCAGAAATTGCTAAAAGCAAAGGGGTCAAATTCGACGAGCCCCATGGAGTATTATTTTATCAATTCAGGTTTTTGAAATCAAAAGCTCTTTTTTTTTCGATTTTTGCACAAAAACTAGAAGAAAAATAATGAATTAAGTTACAATCTTTTGTAAATCCCATGGTTTAGTGATAGGAAGCCAATTGCAATTTATATTCATATTATGCTTGTTTTATTATTTTATTTATATTGAGGATCCAAAAGAGCCACAGTAGAGTTTACTCGTCTCTACTACTGCTCGAGCACATTACAACATGGAATTCATGTTGTTGTTGACATGTAATTGCAGAGCAATATTTGCTTTCTTCCGAGTAAATTTTGATATTGATGATTTTAGTTGGATGCGTGAAGATGCTGAGGGAATTGAGATTAATATTAATTAGTGAAAATAAATGTGATACGTTATACTTGATTTGATAATTTCTATGTAACTTGTGTATGATATGGTACAAAGATGATAGCAAAATACTTTAATGTAGGTACGAGAAGATCAAAATGTGGTGTTTGCTAAAGTGGATGTCCATGATGCAGGAAATTAGGTGAAGTCTTCTCCCTCCAAGGTCATATCTGCTTTTTTCAAGTATTAAACCAAAAACATGTGAGGAGCCTACTGAAGTTTCTACCTCGAACCTTTACATTCTCTTCAGATTTTACTTATATCTTGATTTGGAACTAGTAGCAACCGAGTATGCATCTTGGTTTTCCTTTTCAACAATATTAGCACCTGGACCTATGATTTGGAATATCTGACTCATTGAGAGCTCACAAGATGATTTATACTATTACTCATAATTAAGATGGAAATGTTTTTTGGCTTATTTCTCCATGTGTCACACGTAAGCATGCTTCATGAGCATTATGTTCTTCAACGTCTGAATCTGACACATACAAATTTTTCAACTCTACATCACGAATACGCAGAGCCATTTCTTCAACTATGTTGATTTTGCCTCCTTAAGCAACTTAAGCGCCTTTTCAAATGATTCTTTAGTCTCATCAATCATCATATTTCAATTCGTTCTTCATGTCAGCTGCCATTATTAGAGGTAAAATTTTATGTTTTAAAACTTAAAAGAATGAGAATATATATAGATAAGTGCATGAGTCAAGGTGGTTATGAAATTAGAGATTAATATGGCGATTGACCAAGTACTTCAACTTACCACATAACCATTCCTCCTTATTCTCATTCGTTGAAGTGGAATGAATTTCTAGATATAGACTTTAATTTTAAATATTAGTAATTTTATAAAAATAGTGACACACTATTGTCATGACACATGTGGGAAGCAAATATACAACATAAAACGCAACATTATTTCAAATGTGAAGTATAATTATGACATTCAATTGAAGTGTCACAAGTAAATTGTAGTAATTACGAGACACAAATTTATGTGATGCATTAATGTCGCAAAATTATGACATAATAATTTCATGATGCACATGGGAAGTAAATATACAACGTAAAATGCAACACTATTCCAAATGTGAAGTATAATTATTACATTCAATTGAAGTGTCACAAATAAATTGTAGTAATTACGAGACACAAATTTATATGATGCATTAATGTCGCAAAATTATGACATAATAATTTCATGATACACATGGGAAGCAAATATACAACGTAAAATGCAACACTATTCTAAATGTGAAGTATAATTATTACATTCAATTGAAGTGTCACAAATAAATTGTAGTAATTACGAGACACAAATTTAAGTGACGCGTTAATGTCGCAAAATTGTGACATAATAATTTCATGATGCATGTGAGAAGCAAATATACAACGTAAAAGGCAACACTATTCTAAATGTGAAGTATAATTATTACATCCAATTGAAGTGTCACAAATAAATTGTAGTAATTACGAGACACAAAACTAAGTGATGCATTACTGTCGCAAAATAATGACACAATAATTTAATGATACATATTGGATGCAAATATACGACACAAATGCAACATTATTTGAAATGTGAAGTATAATAATGACATTTAATTTAAGTGTTGCAAATAAATTGTTGTAATTACGAGACACATAACTAAGTGACGCATTACTGTCGCAACATTGTAACACAATAATTTCATGACGCACATTTGACGCAAATAAACGACACTAAGATCATAAATGTCATAATTTCATGACACTTATCGGTAATGTCGCATGCATGTATGTTGCAAAAGCCCTGTTTTCTTGTACTAAGATGCCATTTCCTATCTATGGATTCATATTGGCCATAAAACTTATGAAACCAACTAATAGGAGAGAGATATAAATGGTACCCACGATGTTTCAGTTCTTGAGATCTATGAAAAATGGAGGTTGGATCCTCCACACTATCTAAGGTGGCAGCCATAAAAAAGAAAAGAGCTCTACTAAAAGAAGCAGGATTTAACTGATTAAGAGGAATGCCATACAATTCCGCTAGGCGAGTAAGAAAAGGGGGGATAGGAAATCTTAAACCCGCCTGTAATTGACGAAGCCAAAAGGTTTTATGACCAACCTTAGGGAACAAGGGGCGCTCGTTAGACTCAGGAATATCTACAGTAAACCCTCTGGTGTTCCCTAATCGGCTCAAAATCAAACCTAATTCATAAGAAGTTACAGTGGAAGATTCATACTGATCTAAAGGAACAGGAGGTTGTGCCGGAGCCCTACCTTCCTTCTCCTCCTCACCCTCAACTACCTTCTTTTTACCCCTAGAATTTCGTCTAGAAGTAGAAACCATTTCCTCTTTAAATAAGTACAGGGAAACAACAAGAGCTACAACTCGTGCAAGAAAGATCAAAAGAGAGAAAAAGGGAGAAGGAGGATACCTGTTGCTGGGGAAGGGCGACGGTGGTGGAAAAAATAAAAGGAAAGTAAAGAGAGATGATCAAAGGTAAAAACACAGGGAGATGCTCCTTGAGGAAAAAATTGAAAAAATTCTAAGTAAAAATCACGGTGCTTGACACTCTTATCCCTCTGCAAAATACAAGAAGGGAAAGTAAAAAACTACCCACTACCGGCAATTAAGAAGCACGTTCGCCCATTAATGGGACGTGGGCAGGAGAAGTTATGATGACAAAAAGTGGCGGCGGTTTCGGGTCCCGATAAAGAAGGAAGTGAACGACCCTAGAAAACTCCGAAGAGTAGGGGATACACTTTAGCGGAAAACAGAGGATCTGCAAGACGCAAATCCCATAATAAAGGATCTGCAAAATACAGATCTCACAATAAAGGATATGTGAAACACAGATCCCATAACAAAGGATCTGTGGCACGCAGATCCCACAATCTGAGATCTGCAAAACACAGAATCCACTTTTAAGGATTCACAATACTCAGATCCTGCAACCTAAGATCTGTATAATACAGATTGCACAATTAAAGATCTGTGGGACACGTATCCTACAATCAAAGATCTGCAAGACAGATCCATGATCAACAGACATCTGGAGATCAAAGATCTCTAGCATATTCATGCAGAACTCCAAAAAGGGGATTCCCAACATCAATTAGTCAAAGGATTTGATTTTTGCCAAGGCACTCACGTAACAAACACTGACATTGCGAATCATAACTAAAGAAGAATACGACCATGTGGTGTCATTTGCCACATGTAAGATCTGTTTCAAGAACCCAGGTACATAAGATCACATATATCTATATATATACATGCTTATATACATAATACCACAAAAGTGAAGAAGAAAGAAAAGTCGTGGAATTATGAACAGAAACAAAAATTAGATGTCACTCCAATATTGCCCCTGAAGAAAAGAGAAAATATCAGGTGTCACTCTGATATTTTTCAAAAAATAAAAAAAATAAAAAAGAGAGAAGAAAGAGAGAGAGCCTTAGCCTCAGAAACAGGGAAGAGAAGAAAGCCTCCGAAACTTCATCTACTCATTCAGGAGAATGATAAGAGACGAGAAAGGATCATCATAGGCTCAAAAATGGACTATAGCCTCAGCCAAAGGTATAATATTTCTATCATCACAATGCCTCTTAAAAAAGGAATTGCTCAACAGGATGACAATACCCTTCCAGTTAAGAGAAAGGGGCATCTCAAGCCGAAAAAATTTAGTCACTTTTCTCGCCGGAGAAGATGACCGGATGATATGAAAAATCTTGCTTATTTATAATGGGAAAAGTAGCGGGAGAACGAACGACTTTGATAAACCAAATAAAATCAAGGGATAGGGATACACGACGTTTTACCTCCCCGAGGTAAAAACATCATTACGTCTTGCGTAATAATGACCAGTATGCAGGTGACAAGATGGCTTCGCCTGGGAAGCTTATTGAGGATGCTAAGGCTGACCTGGAATCTCCGGGAGTCATTCCAGAGACCTGGGGGGGAGCAGTTGATAGGGAATAATCCATCAACCCCCATTAGGCACCTGAACAGATGTGAGCCTGGACTACAGATCCCGGGTTATGATATGAAATTGTGACCTAAGTCACGGAGGGATCTGAATCTAGGAGTTGAGTTCCGGATGGCTCTGCATGTAGAAGTGACAGATCCTTCCAATTCCTCCAGAACACACATTTTTCTCCAGGACCCTTGATGGATGCGTAAAAACGTGACCCTGGGGACCACAGTGAGGACCAAATAATCATAACCAACCCTCTCAGCCTAACCAACTTGTCTCCCTTTAAAAGACTATTCTATCCCTATAACCTAAAGAAAATTACTTCACTACCCTAAACCATATCATCATTATATATATATATAGCATCATGCATTTGTGAAAGGGTACGCTTTCGTTATCTCTACATTTCTTCCTCCGCTGCAAGCTTTGCTGAAGCGAATATATTTTTATCTTCACTTTGGATGAGAAGCTGACTTGAGCGTCGGAGTCTCTTCCCGGAGGAACCCTCCCAGCTCCTTCGGTATTGTTTTGCAGGCTCGCAGATTAAGAAGCGGATACTGCAAAGAGTCACTGAGGTAGAATCACCAAGGAAGGAAAAGCAGCAAATTCACTAAATAATACTTAGAATCTACCTGGAAGAGTCTAAACACCTTTCATTTACATATTCATTATTATTGTATAGATTTGTTGATGGATTAATAACCCAAATCTATCATTATGTATTTGTGGAGTACTCTTTATATAGTGGAATAACACTTTCGTGAAACTTCAGTTGAGGTCAAATAAACATTCTCCAAGCAATCCAAACAAGGAGCATTGTAAAGCTTTTGTACGAGTTTTGAGATACTTGAAGTATACTCAAAGTTATGGGCTGCATTTTTCGAGATATCCCCCGGAACTTGAAGGGTACTGTGATGTGAATTGGATTTCGGACATGAAAGACTCACTTTCTACACGTGAGTATGAGTTTACAATTAGGGGTGGAGCTATTTTGTGGAGATCCACAAAACAGATGTGTATAGTCCGGTCCACCATGAAGTCCGAATTCATAGCTTTAGATATAGCTAGTGAAGAAGTCGAGTGGCTTAGAAACTTTCTTGAGGACATTTCATGTTGGGAGAAACTATTGCCTCTGGTGATGATTCACTGCAATAGTCAAGCGGCTATTGGTAGGCAAAAAGTGGTTTGTATAATGGTAAGTCTCGACATATTCGTCGATGACATAATACCATGAGACATTTGATCACAACGGGGATTATTTCAGTCGATTATGTGAAGTCGTTGGATAATCTAGCAGATTCACTAACCAAGGGGTTAATCCGTGATCAAATGAATAAGTTGCTAGAGGGAATGTGAGTAAAATTCACAAATTAAGAACTATCATAGTGGTAAACCCAACCATGATGATTGGAGACCCCAAAAACTTGGTTCAATGGGAAAACTAAGCTATGAAAGTTCGTGTAATAACACTCACTTTTATCTATTCCCTAGAAAACATTCGAGTGTTGAAAGCTTGCCTATTGGTGAGGTTAAGTCTATGACTTTTAATGATTCCTAAATGCCTCGAAGAGATTGAGTATGGCAAGATACTCGGCAAAGAATCACCTTTGTAAGTGTGAAGTGAGACCGCTTCGTGAAAAATATACTTATGAATCCAAAGGGGTGTTCAAGGCCGAAATAGACACAAAACATGAGAGCGGATGTGGTTGAGGTGTTTAAGTGTTAACATCGTTGTCTCGGTGCATGCCATGGAGGAATACTTCAAAGCATTATGCTACCAATCCGTCTGTGTACTCGATGATGTTAACTATGGAAGGTTCAAAGCCACAAACTACCTATCTTAATACTTATATACCTCTTGAGAATTGAGCTTTTGCATATGCATACATGTGCGCTATCTCACTCATGTGGGGAATTGTTGGAAATTTGGTTTTTTGACCAATTAAATAATAATTAATATTAATTAATTTAGTAAATTAAATATTAGATTATTGATCTACTCCTAGAGTAGATGGTTGTGGTATATTTATATGCTCAAAACTGATTTCCGGTTAGTGAGATATAAATGTGCAAAGGTTGTGGTTTGGTGGAGAGTTACTTCATTATTTAATGAAGTGGAAGTTATACCACATTGATTATATATCAATGTGTAGTGTTGTTTAAATGTGTTTAAACAAGTGGGCTAAGTATCAAGTCGGGCTCGAGCTCGGGCTCGGGTTCGTGGACTTGGACTTGGATCTTGGCTTGCGCCTTGATTGTTATATTTTTGGACCTCCAAAAATATAGTGAATTGGGCTAATGTAGAAGCAACTTCGTCCTGCTCTGTGCGGGCTAATGTGGAAGCCATTTTGTCTAGCCCATCAGTCTGCCCAGCCTATCCGTGGATCTTCTAGAATAGCTATTACTAAGCCATTACTCCACCACCTACAACAGCTAGAAACCGCCGAGTAATAGCTGGTTAATGCCATTATGACATTTAAATCCTCTCAAGTAAGGAAGCCTATAAATAGGCTTGCATGCTTCACTAGAGAATACACCAACATTTGCATCTCTTCTTCTCTGCATTACATTCACGTTTTTAGAGCTCATTTCCTCGCTTCTTCTTCAGTTCGCCGGAGCTCTTAAGCATTGCGGTGCTGCTTCTTAAGTGATGAAGCCGTTTTATCTTTGGGGATGATATGCTATTACCGAGAACACTACCGGGGCGTATTTCATCTTGCAGAAAGTGGACTTTCCTCGACTCGGCTCTAACTAGATTCTGTTTTTTTTTTTTTTTTTTTTCATTTCGCTTGTAATCTTCTTATTACGTTGTAATTTTTATTTCGCCCAAAGACAAGGTTCGTGTACTCCATTTTCTAACATCAGAGTAGCTACAAAACTTGTTTAGTAGCTCAAGGGTTTTCTGACTTTTTCAGCTACCCGGGTTTGACTACGACCACACTTTCTGTTCAATAGTCAAGGCTTCCACTGTTCATACAATTCTTGTTTTAGCTGTCATGCAAAATTGGTCTCTTCAACAGCTTGACGTAAACAATGCCTTTCTGCATTAGATTCTTTCTAAACCTGTTTATATGGAGTAGCCCCCTAGACATTATGATCCCCTACGTCCAAATTTCGTGTGTCGCCTCAACAAAGCCATACATGATCTTAAGCAGGCACCACGGGTTTGGTTTCAGCGCTTATGTGATTTTCTACTTAGTTTGGGATTTGTTGAGAGCAAATCTAATCCTTCCCTATTTATTTACCGTCGTGGGTCTCTCTTACTCCTCTGTCTGTTGGTTTATGCGGATGATATAATTATCACCGGAAGTGATGCCACCTTTGTCACTCATCTTATTGCTCGCATTCGTCAAGAGTTTGCCATCAATGATCTTGGTCGGTTAAATTATTTTCTCGGTCTTGAGGTACCTTATTTAGAAAATGGCCTCTTTTTGGGTCAATTTAAGTATGCACATGACTTTCTCACACGTGCATATCTTCTATACTCCAAACCTTTTTCGACTCCACTTGTTGTCGATGTGTTGCATCAGATCGATAGGACTCCTTTCTCGGATGAGACATTGCATCGATCTCTTGTAGGTGCCTTACAATATTTAACTATTACTTGCCTTGATCTATCCTTTAGCATCGTTAGTCAATTTCAAGCAAAGCTAACCACAAACCATTTCCAGGCAGTCAAGCGTATCCTGCGCTATGTGCGTATCCTGCGCTATGTTAAAGGTACGATTGACTTTGGTCTTACTTTCTCTCGCAACACTAATACTCTTATTGCTTATTTTGATGTTGATTGGGCTCGATGTTTAGACATCCGTCGTTTCACATATGGTTATTCTATCTTTCTAGGTCTCAATCTTGTTTCTTGGAGTGCCAAGAAACAACCTACAGTCTCTCGTTCTAGCTGACGTGTAAATCCGAATATAGGGCTATGGCGAATGCTACATCTGAGGTTATCTGGGTCACTCTTCTCTTACGTGAGCTTCACGCACTGCCTTCTTCTACGCCGACTTTGCTTTGCAATAACAAGAGAGTGCTCTTTCTCTCAGCCAAAATCACGTGGCACACGAAAGAGCTAAGCATATTGATATTGACTACAACTTTATTTGTGAGCTCGTTACTGCTAAGCGATTGCTCACTCAGTTTGTTCCGTCTCATCTTCAAGTTGCAGATGTCTTCACAAAAAGTCTTCCACATTCCTTTGTTTGAGTTTTTCGCACCAAGTTTCGCGTTTGTCCACATCCGCTTCGCTTGAGGTGGGGGTTGTTGGAGATAATTAAAAAATTAAAGATATGAGTTGATATAGTCTATTTGTGTTATATTGTGTAAATATCTTTTTTCTTATATATATTTTCTGTTGTATCTTGTACTCTTTATATAGTGGAATAACACTCTCATAAAACCTTAGTTAAGGTCAAATAAACATTCTCTACACTTATTCATTCTAATACCTCAAAAAATGGTTAAGAGAATTATTATATGCACAAATTATATAAATTCAAACCTCAATTTGTTTTTTCTCTATTCGTTTGAAATTTAATGGATGAAAGAAAAATTAGAGTTTCATTTTTATGTAATTTGTAAATGCAATAATGATATTATTAATAGTTTTTTTATGTATTAGAATAATGACCACTAAAAAAATAATCATGATAAAATAATAAAAACGTGAGTTATGCCCATTAAAAAAATTAAATTAGGTATTTTTTTTTATCTTGTATAACTAATTATTACTTAATTAGCTTTAAATTATGTTCTCATAGTCAAAATTGACATAAATTAATAAATATTAACTAATTCAAATATATTTTTCCAAAAATGATAATGGGTATATTGATCAACATGTGATAAAATGGATGATCTCCATGTGTCATAATATTTACTAAATCAATAATAATTATAAAAAAATTATAAACAAAAATGACTAATTTGAAAATATCGGAGCTACTTATCGATCGTGTATTGAAAGTAGAGAGAAGCACGTCGGGAAATTCCTTTGAATTTCGAGGATGATCTCAATCAATTAACAAGAGAAGATTCAACTAATGCGTGTTGACTAATTCAAACATATGGTTTATTGTATACACATTCATTCATTCATTCATTCATTCCCTATATATATGTATACTGAGATATAATTAATGTATGTATAGATAGTGCGAAAAATATAATGGGTAGAGTTATAGGTACTCTTACGTTCGGCAAGAATGAATTCGAAGGTGGTTTTACCTTTATGGGCTCCGGTTTAGTGGTGATGTTGGGAGCTGTGATACTGTCCATTTCGGTCATTTCACTTCTCATATTTGCTTGCGCCGATCACTCCCACAAGAAGAAGAAGAAGCAGAAGAAGAAGAAGAAGAAACGTGATGCCGGCGGCGCTGATTTTGGCGACTGCGGATGGTGTTGTGGAGGCTGTGATGGTGGCGGTGATGGCGGCGGCGATGGCGGCGATGGGGGAGGAGGAGGCGGATGTGGCGGCGGCGGTGGGGGTTGTGGAGGTGGCGGCGGTGGCGGGTAGAAGATGTAAATTGATGATTTGAATTCTTCGAATAGATTCATATCTTTCTTCAATGGTGTTTGATTTTTTATTGTTTAAGTGTTACTAATAAATTATAAGTTTGATATATAACGTGAAACCATTCAATTCAATTCACAGTGGTTGTACATGAAACATAAGTAGAATTAAACAGAAAAATGGTGCATATATCCATACCATTTATTGTATTTCCGAACGGGTATGATCTACATAAACTGTTATATTGAAATTTTATTGTACAATTTTTTATAATCATGAAATACATTTTTGAACTAATAATACCTCTTTCCATAGAAAAATAAATATTATGATGAATTGTATAGTACAATTCAAGCAACTTTATTAGTCAAAGAAAATGATGAATGGATTGCTTACGATTACTTCTCTTGCTCTGCACACAAGCAATTTATCCACTTAGAAATAAAGAAATAATATTTATTAGTCAATATATTAGAAACTACTGATCCAACATATCCTAACACCAAGTCAAACATCAAATATAACTAAAATATAACTTGTCAATTTTCTCGACTTTGATTTGATGGATGCAAAAATTTACTCCCTTTCCCATCTATATATATATAAAGAGGAATCTTCAATTTCAAATCAATTTGAGTGGCGATTTTGTGAATATTGATAAATTAAAAGGTCAAACAAAATATAAGGAACAACAATTCATCCGTTAATATTGTATGCATGCAGTTTTCAAAAAAAAAAAAATGCTTCAACAACCTCTTTCTTCATTTTTCTCTCTCTTCTTCTATATTTTTTTTCTTAATTTTTTTTGTTCTTGCAATTTTGATGTAAATAACAATGAATCTTGAATTAAAGAACACAAAAAGATCTTTAAATTGATATATGTATGTTAAAAACTAAAATGAACATGAATAAATTATAATCATTTTAAAGATCAAAGATAAAATTTCTAAATACAATATATATTTGTGATGGGATGGATTCTAATAAAAATTAACCCCCATGTTTAACAAAACCGCACGAAATTGCTTAACTGTTCTAATTCTAATTTAGGATTTGTAATATTTGTATATGTTCATTTTAATTTTATTTCTAACTTTTTATTAAAAAAAAATATAATTTGGTTTTTACATTGAACTTCGGCATCTACTATATATGAAACACGATTACAAAATTTGAAATTAATTTCAATTCATTTTTATAGATATTATCAATATCAAGATACAAGAAAATAAGTTTGATGCATTAATTGCATCATTAATTATTTTCGGAGGACTTTAGATTTGTATGCGAATTGAACAAAAGTTACCTTTTAAATGCTAATAAAATAATAAATTTTGAACTTGCGAATTTAAAACAAAATCAATTATTTTTTATTTATTTGATTGGTGAAAAAAAAAACCATGAAGATTTTATATATAGTAGTAACTGCTAAATTATAATACTATTTATATAATAGTAACTATTAAGAACTATTGAAGTTTAATCTTCATAACTTATATTTTACTTATAATATATCTTAATAACGCATAATCACACGTCTCACCGTGCATCGCACGGGTGCAAAATCTAGTATATATAAAGAGGCAATTTTGCAAATATCATCAATTTGAAGGTTCAATAATTTCTAATACTATACACGTGTACTACCACTCCACAAACATAGGAATAGTCCCACTTTTTTATCCATCTTTCTTTCTAATTTCCTTTGTAAATTTTCGTATACAATTGAATGGATTTTGTTTGAGGTCCATCAATCAAATTAATCTGACCATAACTTTCACCAAATAATCTAATAAAGTTGACCAGGTAGCTTCGTAGTTCGAAAAACGATCATAAATTTGATACAATCAAATTTATTTACTCCCTCCTTATACTTCGAAGCGGCCACGTTTCCATTTTAGGACGTTCACTCCGAAGTGGTCACTTTCCTTTTTAGGACAAACATTATTAAATTAGCATATATTATCCCCATCTAACCCAACCCTAATCCACTAACCATACTTCGTCTTCTCCATCTCCGCCTCTCCGCCTCGTTCTGAAATTCGCGGCAATTTTTTTTTTTTTTTTTGCTTTTTATTATGCCTTCCTTTCATCATTTTGCATATTGCATTATTTAATTGTTCATGAAACTTAATATTGTTTTGAATATTTATTGTGGTAAAAATTAAATATTAAAATTTAAAATTTGAATTTTGGTAGGAAATTCAAACCTATACAATTAGTCTTAATCTACATTCATTAAAAGAGGTGGGCACCACCATTAAGTCATTTCTTAAAAATTGTGCCGAAAAGAAAGTGGCCGCTTCGAAGTATACGGAGGGAGTATATATTTATTTTTATTTTTTTTGTAGGATAATTTGATTGTGGCATGGTTTTTGTTTAAAAAAATAAATACGACAGAATATAACATATAAATATAATCTATAATGAAAACATATAAATATAATATTATCAAATTAATCAAAATACAACAGAGTAAACCATATAAATATAATCTATTATGAAAACATATAAATATAATATTATCAAAATAATCAAAATACAACAGAGTAAACCATATAAATATAATCTATTATGAATATATATAAATATAATATTATCAAATTAATCAAAATAAAAGCAAATGACCGCACACAACCCTAAACAACCAAGTAACTATGCTGCCATTTTTCAACCTCATTCAGTAATTTAATTCAACATTTCGTGTTAACTGCCCACGATCACAATCAATCCACTACACCACTATCCCACATCATGAAATACTACTATTATTTATACAGAGTTCCCTGCCATATTATTCACATCACCAAAATCTACAATCATAGAGAAAAAATCAATTCAACATGGCGCCTGTCTTTACATTTGTGGAAGACCTACAAGAAGGAAATAGCAAGTTTGAAATCCAAGTTCGTGTTGTGCATTTGTACTTCCAACCACAATTCGACAAAATAAAGAAGACAACTACTGAAGATCTTTACTACTGAAGAAGACAATTGTGATGGTAAAACTACTACCAATGTTGTATATAAAGAAGTATTTTAGAATTTATAAAATATGAATATTACTTCTTTATGGTACTACTTTCTTTTCGTTTAGTTACGGATGCCTTATGTAATATTAGATAGTTATTGTTCTCTAAGTTATTATTGTACTATATTATTTTTATATTATTATGTCACCTATTAATTGTCGATGTTTTTGTAACATGACTATAATTTTATTTTCATTTACAATATTATGACTACATAGCAGTTTTAAATATTATAATTATATGGAGTAATATATTTTTAATGAAACAATCAATTCCGTGTATCGCACGGGTGCAAAACTAGTTTATAATAAAGTATGTTTAATAAAATTGAGTCTGTTGTAATATTCATGAGACTCATTATAAGTGGGGACGTGGGGACGGAACGGAAGGATAATTACATGCCCTATAAATAATTTTTGTTTATAAACAAATAAAAAAATGAATATAAATATTAGAAAAATTTTATATATTCCTGCATGCACATATCTTCCTTTCAATTTCCACGATGATCTCGATTAATTAATATGAGAAAATTCAACTAATCAAAGCATGGAACTATAAATATATGTATATACTCTCAAGGGGGTGAGATCCCGTATAAAAGAGATTTTTTGTGAAAAATAAAAAATGATGCATCTTATGCACAAATATAATGCACGATATGTACAACTATAGTGCATCGGCATCATAATGCACTGTCTATACAATCATAATGCATCGGTCATCATAATGCATTTTTAGTGTAATCATAATGCACCAGTTAATCTTGACCGTAGATCACACTGAGATCAGTAGTTCAGATCATTTCTTATTTCTTACGGAACATGTCTTTTGTACATGATCTCTCCACATACTCTCAATATATACTGAGATACATACAAAAATATACATGAATTAATTTCGTATATATGTAGGGGAAAAAATGGGTAGAGTATAGGCAAGAATGAAGGGATCACATGGGATAGAAATGCTCCCCTACCCACCGTGGGCACACTTAATGTTCTCACGGATGACGTGACACTGTCACATTAATAATTTTTCCTTCTAGGGATCCTCTCTCAATTTATGTGTATCAATCTTGTTCTAAGTTATTTTTTTTTCTTTTTCTTTTTCTTCAATTTTAATGTATTATGATTATTCACTACGGTTCATTAATTGAATTAGATTTTATATTATTTTTTATTATTTAATTTAATTTTATTTGTTTAAAATAGGATTGATATATTCAAAACTAGGTTATATAATTTTGTAAGAATATAATTCAATTGTTAGTAACAAATAGTAATCATGATTGCGTATGATAACTTTTATTTTTATGAAAATATTATTATAGAAATAGTAAAATAAATAACTTGAAACAAGGTTGCATGAGATACTAAATCAGACAAAGTGCTCACAAAGAAGTATATATATCTAATTGATGGACCATCTAATTGGTGTGGTCCATTTCTTTCTGGTTTCTGCATAATTCTCTGTCACCATTAATATTCTTAATTACGGAGTACTTGTCAACAATTCTCTAAAACAAAAACAAAAACAAACAAAAAATCTTTGCCAACAGTGATTCAGATATAAAATGAAAAAAAACTTGTAGAGTTGACCGTCTTTGCTCATTTGATGCAAACGCGCGTATAAACGACTTTTATATTCAACTCCGTGCCGTTATTTAACTAGTAATTAAGAAGCTTTACAAAATAATAGCTACGTATCAAATTTAATTATATACTGATACGATATAATATAATATAAAAGAAACGATTATTAAAATAGGGATTCTCAATAAGGGAACGTTAATCATAGCCTTTTCTAAGCAAAATGTATAATATTAACTAGATGAACATTAGGTCGTGGTCGTGATACACGATATGTCACGACCACAACCATCGTGAGGCATGATAGATCCCACGATCACAACACGACCACGATTTAATTAGAATTTATCCGACTCAAATTATATAGTCGGATATTATTTGGAGATTAACACCTATAAGAATATATAAATACGCGTGGAGGTTGCATATGAGAAAATCTTTCTTTGGCAATTTATTAATTACGTAGTACATATATATGTGTTATTGTAACTTTATTATACGTAGTACTATTTATCCCTGAAAGCTGAACTAATCAACTGATGAAGAATTAAAGGTAATTAATTAAAAGGTGGTGCAGAGAAGTTTCGAAGGAGAGAAATTTCAGCAGGTCTTTGTTATTGGTCAACACAAGTAATCAAATATAATACTCCATTAACATAACTTATTATGTGTATAAATATATACTTGTACAAGATGGAATTAATTGGATATATATACAATTTCTCATCATGGCAGTTGAAACGGCTTTTGTAATCGTAATAATTGTTGGCGCGGTTTTGATGTTCGCAGCCGTCGTGGGCAGGCTCATGTGTGCTTGTGTAATGCAACTAGACAGCGGCGACGGCGGCGGCGGCCATGGCGGTGGTGATGGCGGTGGAGAAGATGGAGGCGGCGGAGATGGGCCTGATCATGATGACCTGGAAGCTGGGGGCCATGCTGATCATGGCGGCCATAGTGGTGGAGACGGAGGATATGACAGCGGTGGTGGTGGTGGTGGAGGATTCTTAGGAGGATTTTTTGGTGGCGGTTGGGGCAGCGGTGGTGGGGGTGACGGTGGTGGTGGTGGCGGCGGTTGGGGCGGTGGTGGGGGTGATTTCGGTGGAGGTGGGGGTGGGGGTGGAGGTGGAGGTGGAGGACATGATAGTGGCGGTGGGGGTGGAGGAGGAGGAGGCGGCGGCGGCGGCGGTGGAATTTGATGAGGGTGGTTAATAATATATTCGAAGTAGAGGTAATCATATATCGTGAGGGCCATGTATGTAATATGGTAGCTGTTATTTATTATTTTTTTCAATTTTTTAAATTCATTTATTATTATTTTATTTGTGTGAGATATAAGTTTTTGTTATTAGGTATGGAATCTTATTCTTATGTATCAAATTCAATATAAAACAATGTGCATGAGCAGTTTTTTTATACTTGGTACAAATATTATCCTACTGCAAAGAATTCAGAGAAAGTCAACTTATCAATTCAGATGCAAGTAAATTCAACTAAGACAAAATAAATTGAGTTTACAAAATGTAATTTTTATTAAAGAATGATCGTTTTACATACAAAAGAATATATAAACAGATATTTCTAATCCCTTGTGAATAATGAGATGATCATATATACTAGTACTAGAAGTATATGTATGAGGATGAATCCATTCTGTTAGTAGTGTCTCTTGACAAAATAGATCGAGCTTCGACAATCGAACGTGGCGCCTCCAAATCTTTCTCCTGCAAAGCGTTTCCTAGCAATCTCTGCATCTGAGATGCATATGTATCATCAAGAATCTGCATACATTACACAAAATGAAAATGGTTATCAACACAGCTTGTTTCATTCTTATTATTTTACTGAGGAATGGTTTTTCTGAATACTCACTCCAAGGGCATGGTATGATCCCGTGTACCATACTCGGTTTTCCTTCCGCCCTTCCAAGAACTTCAACACAATCTAACAAGTGGAGATCAATATGAATATATATCAGAACTAAAGCTCAATCAAGCTAGAGGAGAAAGAAGGAATTGAAGAAGAGTTTGAATGTATCTTCTTACTTGTCCCATTTTGTCCCAGAAAGCGCGAGTGATTGCAACGAATATTTGACTTGTGAAAGTTTCGTGTAACTTAGAGATGCAATCGGAGAGCTGTGTGCTGAGAAGCTGCATCCTCTCACGAATCTGAGCTTCACCGTCAGCTTCTTTTGTTTCTTCCAAGATCCTTTGAAGTCGGGTGTTCTTATTCGCTAGCATCTGGAAATACAACGCAAAAAAATCAAGAATATTACTGATCACCAACTTGCATAAAAGTACATATAGTATAGCTGGTGAATTAGTGCTTACATTGCCTGCAAGCTTGACCACAATGGCTTGAATGTAATTCTTGTATTTTGTTCGAAGAAGCACACTTATAGCATTCATCTGCTCTCCAAAAGTAGCTTTACTGTCTCCATTCGCTGGCAAATAAGAAGCCCATGATTTCAGTTTGTCTTCGATCCTACAATGTAGAATGTCCAGTACTCTCTTCATTGTGTTCAGAAATATTCCCAGCTGCCAAATACGAAATTCAAGAAACAAAATCAGCTGCATTCATGTCAATATATCACACTTTGATGCTCTTACAAATGAAACCAATCAGTCAATCTAGATGAAAACTTTTGACCATAAAAAAAGTTGGTTTGATGTGTTTCATGTTACTAAGCATCTGATGAAGTTTATAATTATTTAAGATATTGCATCGGTATAGCCAACATTGATTTCGTTTCTGCAACATTTTAATTTACCTGGGTAGGAAGGGAATAGTGAGCAGTTGATTGCCTCCTTGCCAGTTTCTGGACCTGCATACCGAGTCTCTTAGGTATGCTATCTCGAAGAGGGGTTAAAATGTCATGGTATTGCCTTTCCATTGCCTTAATTATAGCCCTTTCCACATTTGCAGCAGCCTTGAATCAACAGGTAGGAAAAAGAAGAAAAGGTACAAGTTAGTTAATTCCATTAGATGTTAACCAGATAAATATAGCAAATATACTATGCAGAAATGTTCCATATGCTCCTTATCGTGTTTGTTTTAAACGCAATAGCTCTGAAGAGCATCATCATCTATGAAGCCAGTTTTTCAAAGATACTGACAAAACAGAAAACTCACATTTTCCAAAATTAGCGTGTATTGAGGCCATCGGTTGATAACAACTTCATATTCACCGAGCATCCTATCCAGCTTTTCAAACATTTCCTCGGCAAAAGGAGACGTTGAGTATTTGGTGTATACTCCGGACCAAGGAACCTACGAAGAAGGCAAATCCATATGCAATGTCATAATTATATTCCAAATTATTAAAAATTAGCAGCATCCAGCTCTTGTTTGATAAACGAATAATCACGTGAAACGGATAATTCAATAGTCAAGAAGGAAAACCTTTTCTGCTTTGCATAGATCAAGCAAAGTAAGCTGTAAATCTTGTATCCAGACCATGATGTAACCATGATACAAGTCTCTGGCATCGACACCACCTTGGACGGTGCTGGCAATAGAAGTTCACATAACATTAGTAAGAAATCAAAAGAAAGTTATACTGGTAATCCAAGAAAGGTTCAAGCTTTATAAACCTGATATTCCATAGTTCGAGATTTCTCTCAAAGTCAGACATTGCGATTAAAAGGTCATTCACATGCGCCATGGGGCTTGACGGAGGCCACACAGCAAGGAAGCATCCCAGTCTCTTGTTCAATTCTGTGCTGTAAACTGCTGAGGTAATGGCAGAAAGTTCTATGGAACTGAAGCAAAATAGATGTTTTTGTTATCAGAATTGTCATTTTTATAGAAAGTAAAATCAAACTCAAAAATGAACTTCTAGCAGAAAACTAAGTTGTTCTAGGAAATAAGCGGATTACCTGGGAAATATATGCTGATTGTGGATTTTGAGGTCAGTCTGGATTTCGTTGCTAATATTGATGCAAAGGTTCTTCATCTTCAAATAGGCTTTGGTGATAGTATCTGAGTCCATAACAAAACCCTCTGAGTTGCTCGAGACAAACTCATCAGTCTCCAGCATGTGCTTTCGGCATCTCTTCGTTGCTGCTGTCTAGAGGAAATATTTAACCTATTAAACTTATTCCGCAGGTGCAAAATAAAGTAATAATACAGTAAGCTGTTCCACAAATCATTTTAGCAAATACGGGATCGAGCTTATAGATCCTTTTCTTTTATGGAATTCACTCTCTAAATCCTTTCCCTGCATCTCTTATCTCAGAAAATAACAAGCCTAAGTGTGACTTCAAATTTCAAGTATCTCCCCCCACTAAGCTTTTCTACATGCATGTTTCTTTTATACTCAGTTAGTTCAAATTCAAATCTCAATTTCAGTTAAGAGTTACCTTTAAATAGTTTCTCAGCATAGTCTGAGCATCTTGAGCTAGTATATCATGTAGTAACGTGTAAAGTTGCACAGCGGGAGCTATTGCTGGTGCTGCAGTTTCTGAGGTTGGAGCTGACATATCTGCTAATCCAGTTGGGGAGTTCTCATCTAATGACTTGTAATTCTGGAAGACCTCAGCCAATAGCCTTTCGACTTGTGTCTCACAATCCAACAAGATGCTTTTCTACGAATCCAAAATTTTCAACCGTTAAGAAGAAGTTGAGCAACTTAAATAATCCAGGTAGAGCAATAAAAACAATAGATCAAGAACATAACCAAAAGCCTTAAGAAAATTTCTCACTAGGTGATTTGTGAAAAACACATGGTTCTAAGTATGTCGTAATTGAACTGGAGACATATCATGCTCACCTCTTGTCTTGTTAAATTTCTCTCACTTCTTGCCTTGAGGACTGGGACAAGCAACTCGTGCAAAATCTCTAAGCAATCTTTTGTAGGAGTGGCAACATTCATGATGTATGAGAGGTATCTGCATGAAATTAAATTCAGAGTGAGGATATAACTTAACAAGTCTCTTCATTTCCCATTCCCGGTAGACAATATTCATGATGTATCATATACTAGATTTCGCACCCGTGCGATGCACGGATATAAATATATACTCGTCTGTTACAACTAAATTGTTTCGTGTCATTATTTTATATTTCACATATATTTCCCCTTAGAGACAATTCAAGTGGGACATAGGGAGTATGAAACTTTATTGAAATGTTTGATATTTATTCATATTAAGTTACTTATATAACTCTACGTATTCAAAATAAACGGGCAATGTATTTATTGAACTACTATAACATTACTATATTAATAAATTTAATAACTGCATAAATTCACACTTCTAAGATTCTCATAATATTAATCTACCACTCTTTTAATTAAAGTCGTGTAACTCAAGATAAGTCGCCTAATAGTACATAACATTCATGAAGAATGTTCATCTACCCTCTCTAGACACAGTTAAATGTGCTCACAACTGATGTGAATGTACCAAAAAATATTATATATGTCATAACGATCGAATCTTACTGGAAAAAAGAAATTCTTAAACTTTATGCTAATGAGAATATTTTCGAAAAAATCATATATGTATTTGAGTTTGTTTATGAAAAATTACATTATATACCTTGAAAAATGAAAAACCTATTAAGCTAACCTAATAAGGCCGATAATGTATTGAGTAAGTTGATTTATACATACAGTATTTAATGCTTATCTGAAAATCATTTTAAAAGAAAAAAAAATTGATCGCTAAATTTATTCAAAGGTAATTAGGAATTATTAATCTATATTTTGTAAGATCAATTACTTTGATGCTATTCATGACATTTTTTAAAAGTAATGGCAATATTAATAGAAAGCAATAATAAACTTTATTAAAAAAATCAAAGATCAATTACTTTGATGCTATTCATGACATTTTTTTTAAAAGTAATGGCAATATTAATAGAAAGCAATAATAAACTTTATAAAAATAAAAATAAAATTTATAAATATAATAATTCGAAAAAAAAAAGTTTTCTAAATCTCTTTCAAAAAAAAAAAAACCCCACTAAAATGAGTCTACTATTATATATTGTGGATTTGTGCATCATCAACTCTTAAAATCTATTATTAAATATAAAATTGCCATGCAACTTGGTTTATAATGATTTTCGGATTTTAAATTACTTCTTTACATATACATATAAAGATAGGTTGTGTTAATAATAGTAATAATAATATTCAATATTAATTTTATAAACTTTATTGAAATATTATTATACAGAAAATGAAAAAAAAAAAAAAAAAAATGGTCCCTTGCATCCGCCACCCACCATTCCTAATTTTGGGGAAATTTAACAAACAAATAGCCGTAAAAAAAAGAAAAAAGAAAAAGAAAAAGAAAGATAAATATAAACAAATAACCATACATTCCATATTAATTACAAAATTGCCACTCTCAAATTGATTTGCAATTGATCGTAAAATTCAAACTCCCTCTTTATATATATATATATAGATGTGTACCTCAATTTAGTATAAGAGTCAGACACTCCATAATATTCGGAAAATTCTGTCAGGATCCACTTCCAAGCCCCATTTATGCGTAAATTTCGTGCATGAAACTGTTGGCCCCGCATGGCAGCCTCCAGCAACAGATCATATGCTAGGGTCTCCACAATAGATCCACTCTATCAAATTAAAGGGGAAAAACTACTTGTTAGAACCTTCTTAAAAGTTCAGATAATTTTCTAATTCAAACCAAATATATATATTCCTAGTGAAATGTTTGTACAGAAAAATCTATTCATTACTCCCAGTGAAGAAGTGCCACTAGATAATTTGTTATTGATACTAGACATAGAGGAAATACTGAGTAGTTATAAAGGAATTCAACTACTGTTAGTTAATCAATAGTACTCTTTTCAAACCAAGAAAAGATGTAAGTTTCTATTTACAAAGAAAATGCAGTCATTTCTCCCACTGAAGGAATATCACTGGAAAGATGGTTTATTATATTCTTCGAAATAGATGAAATTCAGCCGTATGGATGAATTCAGATATGGAATAAAGGCGGAAGACTGTACATTTGCGGAAATGGTAAAATGATACCTTCATAAGCACTGCCTCATCACTTGTAAATGTGCTTCCAATGGAGAGCAAGACCTTACCCACACATTCATTATCAATGTGATAGATTGGCCACCACCGAACTTTTTCATTCTATAAAAGTTAAGTTGATATTAGAGAAGTCAATTTTGAGAGAAATATATCCTAATAATGATCATTCCAGTCATAAAGTGAACTTACAGGGTTATCGGTCAGGGAAGAAATTGGGATCGTAGCACAACCTTGAACATTTTTCATTACATCCTGAACTTCGACTAAAAGAGCATCCCCTTGGCTCTCAGGAAAACTGAAATTCAGATTCTCATCATCATTTCCACTATCAACTAGATTAGATTATTCTAAAATATTTGTAATTTGTTGATCTGATCTAAATAACAGATCAAGTATTAAGCATGCAAAAAATGTGTACATGTGCCTCTCTTTGATTCTTAAAAAATCAATATCAGTACTAAAACTTTATTTGATGGAGGAATGCGAGTATTACAACAGATTTAAGGCCAGAAAGATTGATATGATCTAAATAGATGGCTATCCGTATGCAAAATCTTGCAATTTCAGGATTCTGTACTATGATCAGGAAAAGAATAAATAAATTTCGCCAACTTACAAGTCGTGGTATTCACCAACTCCAGGTCGAAGTAAGATGGCAGAACCTGCTTCAGCTTCGTTATCTTCAGCTGAACTCTTTAGTTGAATCATGCACGACAATGATTCTGTAGATAATCAACAATAACAAGCGCTTATGATGAGCTAATAATTGGTAAAATGCTTGAAATCCAATTCCAAAATGTCTTAGCTTTGACCATAAAAGGCTTTGTTTGCTCATCAGGCCCAGTGTTCATTATTTCATGTTATATATCGGCAAAAAATATTTCGCCTAGCTCTCTAGAGATTTCAAAGATTCAGAAACAAACCTTCAGATGGAAATGATAAGGGACTGAACTTAAGAGAATTGATTCTGTGTTTTACTACTGAAGAAACATGGCGGACATAGTCAGCCCCAGCTTGCAGGTAAATAGCACCTCTCATCGAGTTTGTATTCTTTAACTTCCTTCTCGGAATTATACGGAGCTTTTTCACTGCAAAAGATAAACGACATTACATTTCACTAGATATTCAAACAGAATCTAGTCAGGGCTCTCATTCATGAAACGAGAATACGAAGGACAGATTATCTTCCAAAAGGATCACATCACAGATAAAGGGCCTAAACCTTCCACACGAATCTTCCCAACTGTCCGCTTCACTTTTGAGGCCATTGCTTGTTCAGTGGTCTTGTTAGCCCTGTCTGCTTGTTGTACACCTCGAGGTTGAAGCAAGAGTTTGTGTAGTCTAAAAAGGAATTTTCAATAATAGATTTCATCATATCAGTAAATATGAACTAGAAAATGCTTGCTATTCATAATAATATGTATTTAACATACCCAAAAGCATTACGAAGGAGCAGGCACTCGTCTCGTAGAAATTCTGGCGCCTCTGCACAACCTCTGGCCCATGAATTTAGACACAAACGAACGCAGGCATCATAAGCAACAAGTGCTTGATATGCATTTTGACTGCTGCAATCATAATCAAAGTCTAGCGATTTAGAATCATAGCAGTTGCATAGACCATTCTTAATGCAGTATATAGGGAGAAGAAAAATGTATCGGACCAAATTAGTTAACAATACAAAACTTGTGAGAAGTATAACCTGGCACAGTAGTATGGCATTTGATTAACAGAGTCTGCATGCAAAACAGGAGCAGGATGTTCATTTGTCCCAATTACTTCTTCACCATCCCTACAAATAAGGTCTATTAAATAACAAAAACATGTACAGAAACTAAAAAAAACACAACAGACCCATTATTATACCTTTGGCCAACATCTGTTTCAGTCTTAACAGATTTGCTACTTTGCTCTACAAAATCTTTATCACCCAAAAAACCATGCTCTAATTCTTTATATTGATTATCAATGCTTTTCTCGCTTCCGGCCTCAGAGTCACACACATGTCCAATATTCATGAAGGGTGGTGCACTAGGAGTCCCAACTTCAACATTCTCACTTAATTTACCAATGGGAGTACCCTGCATCAAATTGCAAACACAGAAAGAAACATTATTAACCAAGAACATTCAAGTTATACTGAAGATCATTGCCTTTCTTGAAAATATTAAAGTGCCACTTACATAAGCGCTGTTAGGCTCCTTTCTATCGTTCAATCTGCAACTTCCACCAGAAACTGCACTATATCCCTTTGAATCCCATTCTCCATCAGTGAATCTTCTCGCCCTCTCAACTTCGACTCGAAGATCCTCTTTCAACAGCCCTCTATTGATCGTAGACCTATATTTAGTGTCATTCAATTTCTTGCTAGCGCTGAAGTGGAACATATCCTCTTCAAAGCCCCTCATCACAGGGCCATCCACTGCATCATCATCAGAGTTGTTCCCACAAATTTCATGGGGGGCAGAGCCCACGCTCTCGCCCTCGTCATCGTTGTAATAATCCGATTCCTCCTCATCACTTTCGGCACTCAGAGTGACAGTGCTGAGGGGTTTGAGTAGCCCGGAGTGAAATTTCAATGGAGGCATAATATGTGAGGATGCATAACTGCTGGAATTGTATGCTAATGGTGATCTGGGGAGATGGAATGTCGTATCCACCCTCTCAGACAACGGTGATCGAGATGGATACTGTTCTGTCTCTGATCCCTACAAACAAATGGAAAAGGGAGTTTTATGAATCATTCAAGCCGTGGAATGAAATTTTCAGTCTTCAACAGAAAAATTCAAACTTCAACATTAACATTTACCAGAATTTCCGTATTGTTGAATAAAGACAGGAACGAATTTCCAAAATCCAATTTTGCACGAGTTTATACGCAAAATTATAAGCAACTCAGCTTAAAAAAAGTGAAATAAAAAAGACGAGGGTGAAGATGAAGAAGAAAGGATTCAGAGAATATGTTGGTGGGGCATGAAAAAGTTACCTTGTTGATCCAGTTAATGGCGCTTTCATCCAGCCCTTCAGTGAACATTGCTGAAGAATTTAAACTTCACACACAATCACACCCAGTAGGTGAGAAGATTCGGAGATGCTGAGGAGCTTTGCCCGGTTTACTGAGTAAAAGGGGGGGGTACCTCGAGAAAGATTTGAATATAGAGAACAGAGAGGAGAGCGAACCCAAGAGAGAGAGACGTCGGTGGAGAGAGGGGAGGGGAGGGGAGAGCTGAGTTTGTTCGCAAAGGAAAGCGCAACGGCTAGTTTGAAATTGGTGGTTGCTTTTTGTTTACCAGCTAATTGTTTATTTTCTTTATTCTCAGTGGGACCCATCCCAAATTTTTTTGCTTAGGTGAGATGGTCCGAAATTGCTAAATACTGAGTCTAGTACATAATTTTTAGAGTTAAGTTTGCATTTGGCATATGAATTTTTTTTTTTTTTTTAAGAGGAATATCAATGTAATTGTATCAGTTTTTTTTTATTAAGAAAATTCAATTTAACTTTTTTAGTACCTTTCCGAATTGGAATTAACAAGTACTAATTGGGCCTCTGCTTTTAAGCCTTTTATGCATAATAAGATCTTTCAAAAACCTTTATTCGTACCTTAGCCCACCAATCTCTACCAGGGTGTAATATTTATGGTGCCTAGAATAATACTAAGAGTTGAATTAGCATAGGCACGAAAAGAAAGAAATTTAATGAAAAAAATATATATATTTCCGACTATAAAGTATAGCATGAATGTACATTTAAAGCTTTTATAGGGTTGGAACTTAATTAGCAATTGTTACACAAATACTGATTTGTCGTGTCTTGGATAGTTTGGTTCATTACTTTTTTTAATCTTTTATGTGAAGTTTTTGTCAAATTATTTCTTTTTCGCTTGATCGATCTTATTTTCGTAAGGTAATTAACGCACGTCGACAAGAAATTAATGAACACGAAAGCAAACGGAATACAAAGGGATTTACGTGATTCGATCTATTGGAATAAATCTACGTCCACGGGCAGAAAGAGTATGGGTCTTTATTGCTTGTATGAGTAGTGATTAAAAGATTGTCCCCCCCTCAATCTATTCTAAGCCCCTATTTATAGGTAATTACATGGAATTCGACCTTAATACAAAGTCTATTCCTATTTGGACTATTTGACTTGATCTCCTCCTTTATGGATAAACACCGAGCTTCTATATTACTCTTGGAGCTTGAGTTGTAGTCGATGTAAGAGTCTTGGTTGCCTTGGTGATAAAGTCTCTTATCTTCAATTGGGCCAAGCTGCCTGGGCCGAGCTTAACTGTCGGGGCCCAATTATATTGGGCCTGATGCTTTGGGCCTAGGTGCTGGGCCATATCTTATCACATCCCCTCCAAAAAAGATGTAGAAGCGAGGGTGTGATTTAAGAGAAATAGCTGAGGTGCTTTGCCCCATCAAAAATAGAATTGACGAAGTAAATCTAGTACCGCTTCGTTAAGACGAAGTCAGTTTGAAGTGCGTTGCCCCGTCAAAAGTAGAATTGACAAAGTCAATCGCGTACCGCCTCGTTAAGACGAAGTCAGTTTGAAGTGCGTTGCCCCGTCAAAAGTAGAATTGACGAAGTCAATCGCGTACTGCCTCGTTAAGATGAGATCGGTTCGAAGTGCGTTGCCCCGTCAAAAGTAGAATTGACGGTCAATCGCATACCGCCTCATTAAGATGAGGTCGGAGAAACAATTGCCGAGGACGAACACGGAGTGTCAGTTTCTTTAATTAATGCGCCGCTTAGGGTCCCGATAAAGTGGGGCGTGATTGGACGTGGGGCGAAAAGGCGGAATAGGGATAAAGCGTTTTTGATACGCCATCCCCTCACATAATCCAAAACTTTCAAATTTCTTTCGAGTTTCTGCATTTTATTTCTTTCCACCTTTCGTGATTTGCAGTACTGCCGGTCATTTTCCGTCGGAATCATCCACAACTTTCATACAAGTAAGTTAATCTTTATACTATGGCTTCTTCTTCTCGAGTCAGTGATGGTTGCGATGACGGGAACCATAACGGGTCTGTTTCTCCGTCAGGTTCTCCGACGGCGACATTTATTCCATCGCCGTTCGTAGATATGGAGGTTTTCACCGTAGATTCAGTCGTTGCTAGTATTCGTAGAGTCCGATTCCCTCCCTTAGGGGATTTTGGTAGGGTGAACGACTTTTCGTCTATCTTAGATGCGTCAAATTCAAAAATGTCGCGAGAAATTTTTTATTTCCTGACTCAGTTCTGCTCGTAGCTCCCCGTCCGAGGGATAGGGCTTGTGCGCCTCCGGACGGATTCTTTACTGTTTACGAAGATTGTTTAAATTACGGTCTTGGTCTTCCCCTTCCTTCTGTATATGCCGATCTACTACGGAAGTTCGGCATCTCTCTAGGACAAATAATGCCGAACTCCTTTAAGCAGTTAGTCGGTCTTGGTGCCGAAGCTGGTCGCTTCGGCCATCCACTAACCTTCAGTTTGATCCTTAGGTTTTTCCAATTAAAACCTAGTTCGTTAGGATGGTATTACCTCTCCCCTCTTCGTGGCTTCAGAATAAAAATGAAGTCTAAAAATGCGAACTGGCAGACGAAGTTCTTCTTCTGCCGATCTGAAGAGGTCCCTCAATTTGTTTGGAATACGGATAAACTGGAGGATCAAGCCACCGAAGAAGAGTTTGGTGTTCTTGAAGTAAAGCTAGGGGAGCTTGGCCTCATTTCCGCAGAGTATAGCGAGGCCGAGCTCGCTTTACTGGGGCTGAGCCCTTACAATCCTACTTCGATGGTGGATCCCGCGGAGGGTGAGACCCTGTGTTATGTCTCATGTGACGTTGGTTCTTATGTATGCGTTCTAACCCCCTCTTTTCTATTTTGCAGTGAACTTTGAATTGAAACCCAAGAAGTCCAGGAAGAGGCCGAGGCCTATTGTGGATACCTCGAAACCTTCTACTGCCTCCTCAGAGAAAACGATAGAGGTGGTTCAGTCCCCTCTAATGGGCTCACAAGATATGGGTTCACCGCTACGTCTTGCCCCACAGCGGAGTAAGGAACTGCGCGTTGGGTCCGACGTAGTTATCATCGGGGTGGGGGGTGGCGGCCCCTCTGATCAAGTATTAAGCTCGCTGAGGTAGCTAACTTTACTTCGGAATACTTTAGTATTCTTCTAGTTCACTGCTTTAATGCTGATCCACATTACAGCGTGCTGAACTAGTTGTCGCCGACCTGGCAACCGAACATAGGATATTAGCTCGGGAGCTAAACCAGGTGAAGGCGGCTAAGGAAGAATTGGCAAACAAAGTTACTGCCGCCGAAGAGAAAGCCAGAGAGGCGGAAAGGCTGATGGCTGAATCAATAGCCGCGGCTGAGGCGGCTAGAGCCGACATATCAATGCTAATGGCCGAAGTGGCTTCAGAAAAGGCCAAGGCGGCCGGTATTAAGGCCGAGGTGGCGTCCTCCCAAGGGGAGGTACTTCGTGCCTTTTCTGATAGGCTCTTCCTTTCGGGGAAGTTTTCCGAGCTGGCGACTGAGCTGGTGGCGGTCCTGAACACCGTCGTGAAAGCAGAAGTCATTGACGAGATTGCCCATGATTATCCAGACTTAGATAAGTCTAAGTATGGTTATGAGATGACTTCGTCTGACGAACTGCTTCGCGAGTACGCGGCGGTGCTGTCAGAGTTCATGGGAGACTTCCCGATAGTGAAAAAGCTTACTTCGCTGTCTACTGTCCTTACCGCCGAAAGCATCCGCTCTTGTACGTTTGACAAAGATCCGAAGGTCGAAGCCGCAATCGCGAGCTTGGTTGAGGAGGTCGAAATTGAAGACCAAGAGCCGGTGAGACAGGCCGAAGAAGAGCCGAAGAATGCCGAGGCTGAGCCTCAACAAGAAGAGGAGAATCTTGGAGGGGTCGGTTGATCCCCTTCTTTTTTTTTTTTAGATCATTGTATTACGTCGTCACTAGGATGACACTTTTCCTTTAGCCGAAGTGGCTTAAATGAAATTCCAAGTTTAATTAAATTTCTTTCATTTGCCTTTATAGTCTCCCTCTCCCCAACTTCTTGATGCATCTCCATTGGTTGCTCAAATATCCCAACTGACTCGAGCTCTTGAGGTGAAAGAAGCCGAAGTCTTACATTGGAAAGGCCGGGCTGGGCATATTCAAAATGAGGCCGATGTCAAGCTTACTGCTGCTCAGCTTAAATATGACGAGCTACAGGCTCAGTTTCTAGAGCTCGAAGAGAAGTTGGAGATTGCTAAGGATGAGGCCAAGAAAACCGAAGTAATTTCTCAGGAGCATGCTGAGTACGAGGCTATAATTCACCGAGCTGGGGGGTCTACTATTTCCGAGACCAATAACAAAGTCAGGGAGCTCAAGGCTCGGTGCCGAAGCTACAGGGAGTAATACGGAGATGACTCCTGGGAGCTTCGGGATCAAGTGAACGAGCTTATGCGAGTAGCGAGCACGTACAAGACAGTTTTGGCTCGTCACCCAAAGTTGGAGCGTCGTATCTTGTCCGAAGCCCGGTCTTCTCCTTCAGCCAACCATGGTCTAAACCTGGGGCTTCTTGACCGCACTTCTAGGGAACTTTTTGGAAGATAGACCTTCAAGTTCGGCAAATCCTGATTCTAGGATTGTCAAGTGCCATTCTACGGAATTTTATGACCGAGAATGACAGTCGGCGTCTGGACGAGGCCGATGTCGATCGAGCCAAAATACCCGAAGTCAGGGTGGCCGAGGTAGGGGAGGTGCTGGACGAAGTAGAGGCGGAGGTAGAATTAATATAGATAATATCCTGAATCTAAACAGTAGTAGAGATTTTGCTAGAGACTGGCTCAGCTTTAACAAGCCTAAGCCTTCGGGCTCTTCATCTTCTTGATGTAATTGTACTTTTTCCTTTTTATGAAATAAAATGGAAATTTATGTACTGTTATTCAAGCTTTTCATCCTCATTTTTAACTAAGGTAGTTTTCCTTATTTTAAACGAAGGTAGACTTTAGATAGCTCGACCTCGTCATAAGACGAGGTTTTGGCTTTAGATAGCTCGATCTCGTCATAAGATGAGGTTTTGGCTTTAGATAGCTTGACCTCGTCATAAGATGAGGTTTTGGCTTTAGATAACCCGTATATTTTAAGTAACCCGTCCTCGTCATAAGACGAGGATAGGGTTTTAAGGTTCCTTGTTTGTCGAATTTATCGATATGGGTGGTCCCCTTACGCGCGTTTGGATGCTACTCCGGTTATGGAGTTTATTTATCCTTGAAAGGATTTTAAGTTACCCTCGTCAGGGTTTTAGAGTAAAAAGGGCGAGATAATATGCATAAGTGGAGTAGTAATATTCATAAATGCAAAATGAGATATGCAAGACCAAACAATTTAAAGGAGAAATAAAGAATTTATTAACAGAAAAACTGAAGTTCGAAAGAAAACAAAAATCACAGGACGACCTGACTCGTAACCTAGACGAACTAAATGGACTTAAACATTATTCTCAGCCACTTATGCAAAATATCTCTTTAAATGAGTAATGTGCCATGTACGGGGTATTGGTTCACCGGATAAGTGGGCGAGCTTAACAACCCTTTGTCGAGGACTTCTTCAACTCGGTAAGGTCCTTCCTATGTGGCTTCTAGCTTGCCGAGCCTTGCAGCGTTGCTGACTTTGTTATTTCGAAGAATGAGGTCGCCTACTTGGAATTGCTAGTACTTGACTCTTTGGTTGTAGTACCGAGCTATTTGCTGCTTGTACTTGGCTTCCCTTATGTAGGCGAGTTCTTGCTTCTCCTCTAACAAATCCAGATTGGTTCGGAGACCTTCTTCATTGTCTTCGGTTGAAAAGTTGATAGTGCGGGGGCTCGGCAGGCCTATCTCTACCGGGATCATTGCTTCGGTTCCGTACACTAAACTGTAGGGCATTTCACCGTTAGAGGTCCAGGGAGTTGTTCGGTATGACCATAGGACTTGGGGTAAGTTCGCTGCCCAATCTCCTTTGGCTTTATCTAGGCGAGTTTTGAGTCCCTTGATGATCGTCCGGTTGGTAACTTCCGTTTGGCCATTTGCTTGAGGATAAGCTACCGAAGTGAACTTCTATTGAATATGAAGCCCTTCACACCATTCCCTGAATGCCCTGTCTGTGAACTGCGTCCCATTATCCGAGACTAGAATGTGAGGTACACCGAAACGGTAAACCACGTTCTTCCAGACGAAGTTGAGGGCATTCTTGCTCGTGATCTTTGCCAAGGGTTTAGCCTCGACCCACTTAGTGAAATAGTCGTTGGCTACGATGAGAAACTGGAGCTGTCCGGGAGCTTTGTCTAATGGGCCGACGATGTCTATCCCCCATTGCATGAACGGCCAAGGGCTTTGCATGCTTGTGAGGTCGGTCTGGGGTAGCCTCGGCACTGTCCCATGAATTTGGCATTTCGAACACTTTTTGATGAGGTCAACCGCATCCTGGAACATTGTGGGCCAATAGTATCCCCATCTCATTACCTTCTTTAACAATGCTCGAGCTCCGATGTGACTTATGCACGATCCTTCATGCACTTCTCGCAATGCGTAGTCCGCTTGTTCGGCCCAACGCATCTTAGGAGAGGCTGAAGATACGATCTTCTGTACAACACTTCTTGCTCTAGAGTGTACTTCGGAGACTTGCTTAAGATCTTCCTAGCTTCGAGCTTATCACTGGGTAGTTCGCTCTTCTCCAAATATGCTCGAAAGGGGGTCATCCAGTTTGGCCCGTCCTCTATTACTAGGTTGACCTCAGCTTCATCTATGCTTCGGCACTTGACTTCTTCCACGGGAGAGCTTGTAGATGATGACGTTAATTTGCTTAAAGCATCAGCTCGGTTATTTTCCCCCCTTGGAATTCGAACCAACTCGAAATATGAGAAACCTTGTTGCAAACTCTTGGCTTTATGGAGGTACTTTTTTATCCTTTCGCCTTTAGCCTCGTACTTTCCTAGCATATGGCTCACTATGACTTGAGAGTCACTGTGGACTTGAACAACTCATATCTGGAGGGCCTGAGCTAGACGAAGTCCAGCGATTAGAGCTTCATACTCCACCTCGTTATTCGTTGTTGGGAAGTCGAATCGAAGTGCATAAGTGGTCTCTTGTCCTTCTGGGCTGAGGAGTATGACACCTGCTCCGCTTCCCAAATGTCCCGAAGCCCCATCCACGTAGACTTTCTAGCAATCTTTTGGTGGTTCGGTCAGAGCTTCGGCATCGGTTTTGCTTGGGGAGGATTCGGTCGGCTTCGGCACTTTTGTAAATTTTACCTCCACTAGAAAATCCGCTAAAGCTTGACCTTTGATGGCTTGACGTGGGCAAAAAGAGATGGTATGCTCGCCGAGCTCAACTGCCCACTTTGCAATCCTTCCCGACGCTTTTGGTTTGGTCAGCACTTGTCGAAGTGGCAGGTCGGTTAGGACTTGTATGGAGTGCGCATGAAAGTAAGGTCGCAATCTCCTTGCAGCATTTACCAATGCGAGCGCAACTTTCTCAAGTGGTTGGTAACTCGTCTCCGGCTCTTTTCAGTGCTCGGCTGATGAAGTAGACAGACAGCTGACGACATCTTTCCTCCCGAACTAGCACCGCGCTTATGACCTCATCCGAAGCTGTGAGGTATAGGGAAAGAACTTCTCCCTCCTTTGGAACGGATAAAGTCAGGAGATTAGCCAGGTACTTCTTGAGCTTCTTGAATGCCGACTTGTGCTCGTCTTTCCAATCGAAGTCCGGCGCCTTTTTCAAAATCTTGAAGAAAGGGAGTTGTTTTTCGGCGGCTTTAGACAAGAAACGACTTAGCGCGGCCAAGTAGCCCGTCAATTTGTGTACATCATGAATGGTCTTTGGCACCTTCATCTCTTGGATGGCTCGGACTTTGGATGGATTGGCTTTCAATCCTTCTTAAGAAACCCAGCACCCCAGAAATTTTCCTGATCGGACCATGAAGGTACACTTCTCGGGGTTTAGCTTAAGGTTCACCTTGCGAAGGAGGCCGAAGACGACCTTGTGGTCGTCAACACAAGTAGTCGGCTCTTTACTTTTAATGATGATGTCGTCCACATACACCTCTACGTTCTTGCCGATGTGAGGCTCGAATATTTTGTCGACCATTCTTTGATAGGTCGCTCCAACATTCTTGAGTCTGAAAGGCATCTTCTTGTACGCATAAACGTTGAAGTCTGTAATAAAGGTTATTTTCGGCGCGTCCTCGCCACTCATGAGGACTTGGTGGTACCCTTTGTACAGATCTAGGAAGCTGAAGACTTTATGGCCGACGAGGGCTTCGACTTTCTTGTCGATGTTGGGGAGGGGATAGCAGTCCTTGGGGCAGTGTTTGTTGAGATCAGTGTAGTCGATACACATCCGCCACCTTCCTCCTTGCTTTTTGACCATCACCGGATTCGCTATCCACATCGGATATTTGACCTCGAAGAGTATCTGCGCCTTCAAGAGTTGACGTACTTCGTCATAGATGACTTGGTTCTGCTCTGCTGCGAACACTCGCTGCTTTTGCCGAACTGGTTTTACTCCCGGGTCAATGTTTAGCCGGTGTGTTATGATACTTGGTGCAACCCCGGTCATATCAAGGGGTGACCAAGCAAAGACATCTCTGTATTCCCGAAGAAGTTGGACGATCTGCTTTCGGAGTTCGGCTCCGCTCGAAAAACCTACTTTGACGACCTTAGACAGGTCGTCTTCATAGAGTATGACGTCTTCTACTGGCTTATCAAATACAGATGCCTTCTCTAGCTCTAACTCCTCGGGTTTCTGTGGTTGCTATGCTTGCGGATGCTGAGGTGTTCCAACACCTCGTAGGGCGATCTGCATGCACTCTTTGGCTCGCTTCTGATCACCTCAAATTATGATCAACCCGCCCTTAGACGGGATTTTGATCGTCAAGTGGTATGCCTAGCAGATCGCTTTCACCGCCACCAACCAATCTCTTCCTAGGATAATGTTGTAGGGAGAGTTGGCTTTTACGACGAAGAAGTTTATCACTTTAGTGGATGACAATGGATGCTTCCCCACCGTAATGGGGAGTTGAATGATCCCCTTTGTTTGCGTCTCTTGCTGGACGAAGATTTTTAGGGGGATCGGCGCCGGTGTGAGACGTGCCTCTTTGACCCCTAGCTTCTCGAAGCAATCCTTGAAGAGTACGCTCACCGAGGCCCCACTATCGATGAATACTCGTTGAACGAGCTTATTAGCCACCACAACTTCGATTACAATGGCGTCTTAGTGAGGTATGGTTGACGGCACTGGATCTCTCTCAGAGAATGTAATGGCCTCGTCCTTCTTGAACCTTTTTTGCGAAGGTTCATCAGTCTGGGGACTTCGGGCCTGTGCCTTAAGTGAGGACTTCGTGGCTCCTTGAGGGAGCCCGGTGATGGCTGTGATGATTCCGTCGAACTGAGGTTGGTCCTCGTCTTCGTCTTTATCCTCGTGCTTCGTCCTCTTGTCCACATGGGGGCCATAGTTATTTCCCCCCTCTATTCTTGCGCTTTCCCTTGCCTTGAGGTCGGGCTTCGTATTGGCCGTGACTTTGGTACTTTTTAAGGGTACCGTCACGCACCAAATGCTCTATATATGCAGCCAAGTTCCTGCAGTCTTCCGTGTCATGGCTGTAATCCTCGTGGAATCGGCAATATTTATCCTTGGATTGACGCTTCACTCCTCATGACATGGGCTGAGGCTTCTCGAACATGTTGGTATGCAGCTCGTAGATTTCTATCCTTGGTTTCGTCAGTGGGCTGAACTGGCTCTTTTCTTGGTTCTGCCGAGGTCCAAGCCGGGATTCAATTGGTGCCCGCTGGAGTCTGTCGAGGGCACTTCGGCGGCCTTGACCTCGGTCATTATGATCTTCCTTCCGGTCTGACGGTTCGGCCTTATCAGCTTCGCGCTTACGCCTGTCAGCTTCGTCAGCTTTTGCAAACTGATCGGCGATATTCCACAATTGTCTCGCAGTATGAGGGTCGTTCCTTACGAGCTCTTTGTATAGGGTGCCCGACTGGATAACATTCTGGAAGGCCGAGATAAGGACCTCATCGGTCAGACGATTAACTTTTAGACTTTCTTTGTTGAATCCAGTCATAAAGTCGCTGATAGACTCGCCTCGCCCTTGCCTTATGGTGAGTAGGTGTGCCGCAGTGGTTTTGGGTTCGGCTTTTTGGAAAAATCTCCGCTCGAAGGTCTGCATCAGCTCGTCATAGGAGCTGATACTCCGAGGTGGTAGGATATAGAACCACATGCGAGCATTATCAACCAATAGCTCCGGGAACACTTTACACATGTAGATGTCGTCACTGAGCCCTTGATTGAGCATGTTGTATTAAAATTGGGAAATGAAGTTCTGCGGGTGACACAATCTATTGTACGGCTTCACCGGTGGCACCTTGTACGAATGAGGGAGAGGTGTGTAGAGTATCCGGTTAGTGAAAGGAGTAGAGATCCTCCCATAAACGTCGAATCTCCCGCCTCGGTAATTGTCCTTGCCGCGCCAAGGTGAGTCAGCGTAGCGACGAGGTGAGATTGCATCGCGCCAAGGTGAGACGCGATTATAGTTCCCTTGGCGATCATCAACAAATCGCCTAGGAGGAATCCCGGCATCCCGTGCGTTTAGGATCCTGATGCTTGGGGACTTTTGCCGGTGCCTTGATACGGACACAGCTTCGTGCTATCCTCCTCGGCTATGAGCTTTTTGCTGCTGGATGAACTTGAGGAAATCTTGCTGATTTTTTGCCAGATACGCTTTTACAGCGTCGTCAAATTCTTGCTGGAAGTTGGCAAGGTCGTCTTCCTTGCTGCTGTCGCGACCTTCTCCGTCACGGTGGATCGGATTGTCGAATTTGTCCAATGGAACATGATCGACGTGGCCCTCCGGGGTTCGGTCTCTCACATGTTCCTTCCCAGGTCGTTTGTTCACCTCAAGATTCTGATCTTGCACTTGGCTTGTCTCGGTTGCTGGAATTTCTTGTCCGGTTTGCTGATCCTTCTTTTCCTTGTTGGCGGCAGCAGTAGCAGTGGCAGCAGCGGCACTCGATCATGTTGGTCTCGTCATGGCTATCGTTTGCCTAGAAAACTTTGATCGGAATTCACAAATTTTTGGTTCCCACAGACGGCGCCAGTGATCGATCTTGTTTTCATAAGGTAATTAACGTACGTAGACAAGAAATTTATGAACACGAAAGCAAACGGAACATAAAGGAATTTACGTGGTTTGATCTATTGGAATAGATCTACGTCCACGGGCGGAAAGAGTATGGATCTTTATTGCTTGTATGAGTAGTGATTACAAGATTGTTCCCCCCTCAATCTATTCTAAGCCCCTATTTATAGGTAATTACATGGAATTCGACCTTAATACAAAGTATATTCCTATTTGGACTCTTTGGCTTGATCTCCTCCTTTATGGATAAACACCGAACTTCTATATCACTCTTGGAGCTTGAGTTGTAGTCGATGTAGGAGTCTTGGTTGCCTTGGTGATAAAGTCTCTTATCTTCAATTGGGCCAAGCTGCCTGGGCCGAGCATAACTGTCGGGGCCCAATTATATTGGGTCTGATGCTTTGGGCCTAGGTGTTGGGCCATATCCTATCATTGCTTTTCCTTTCTTTTGCATATTGTGTTTATGCAGTGCAACGTGCATAAATATAATATGAGTTTAAGTTTGCTAATACTAGCCTAATTGGTTCTTACATTTATAAGACATTCCATATAAAAGGAACCATCAATACTTGTCCATCTTTAGAAGATTTATAACCAATTTAATTAAGTTGACAAGCTTCTACATGTATGAGGTTTCACAGGTTGATCGAACTCTTAAGTTCTTTACAACCTCTCTCAACAATCATCTTAATAATGGACGGCTTGACATTTTATTTTTCTATTACATTAAATAACAGACGACTTTCCCTTCATAATGAATATAATCACGCAAAAAATGTTACCTCTTAGCATTAATCTATTTTTCTATCTTATCAAACAACGGACACCTTGATATTTGAAAATTACAACTATTTGGACACCTTTCACAAATACTTTTTTTACAAATATTATACTCCATACGTTCCGTTCAAAGCATCCACTTTCTTTTTGGCATGGTTATTAAGAAAATTTTGTCTCTTAAAAAAATTGTCTCGGTAATAGTTCAAAATTACTAGATATTCACCTGTCTTAAAGAGCTATTTGAATATTATAATGGACTCAAATGGAAATGGAGTGAGTGAATTTTAGAATTAGGTTTGTAATTGGCTCATGAATTCAAATTTATTTTCTGAAAAGATATGAATTTAATTTTTTTTAGAGAAATATCAATGTGTTTTTATTGAAAAAATTCAATCTAACTTTGAATTATAATTATCAAGTACTCCCTCCATCTCATTGAACAAGTCTTTTTTTCTAAATTAGGTCGTCCCATTGAACAAGATTTTTTTTTTCCTTTCTTTGGCAACAATTAACCCACGTAACAAGTCTCATTCCCCTTGTGTGCATGTGTTAGCCTAGTGGTAGGGGCTTAATGCTTTGGACCAAAGGTCTCGAGTTCGAGTCCTCTGTGACACAACCTTTAAATTTCATGTTAATTTAGTTGAAAAAAACAAGTCCCCTTCCTCTTTATTGATTATTTTGCCAAAAAGTTATGGGACTTGTTCAATGGAATAAAGAGAATATTTGATTGGGCCTCTGCTTTTAACTATTTTGACAAAAAGTTACGAGACTTGTTTAATGGAATTGAGAAAGTATTTGATTGGGCCTCTGCTTTTAAGCCTTTTATGATTAATAATGTCTTTCAAAAACCTCTATTTATATTTTAGCCCACCAATCTCTAATAAGGGTGTCATTTTATTTTATTTTTTATAAGAGGTATCATTGTGGTATACGTAATATTTATGGCAGAAACGCTCCTCTATCCACAGTGAACATATTTAATATATGCTCACAGTTAATGTGACAATGCCACGTATGTAACTTTTTTCATTTATGATTGAGTTTTTTTTAAATAGGTTTAGTTTTTTTTTGTAAGGTTTAACATTTATGATATATATTTAAATTAATTTTTTTATTTATAACATTGTCACGTTATTCGTGGGTACATTAAGCAATACTCATATTTATGGTGCCAAAATTATTAGACATTATTTAGCACAGGCCTAAAAAAAATTAATAAAAAAATTACTACTCCGTATAAAGTAAAGCACGAAACACACAACACATTTGACTATTCACCATTACGTTTGGTTGGTGTACATTTGAAACTTTTATATGATTGAAACTTTTACACAAATACTTATTCGTCGTGTCTTGGATATGTTTGTACGATTATCTTTTATGTGAAACTTTTGTCGAATTATTCTTTTTCGCTTTAACTATCTTTTGTTTTTAAAAAATAATAATTAATCAAAATTTAAAGGTTGTACTAAGAGATTCATGTTATAAATATTTTGTATTTATCTATTGATGGACATTACTTGTAGATTGGACTAGGGTTACCACATGTACTTATATATATCTCTTATAACCATTGTGTGAAATAATAAGAAATCTACTTCTCCCTTGACTGCCGTCTTCTCTTCTTCTTTCTTCTACTAGTATTTTACAACACGTTATCACCAAGCTCTGACCAACTGAGTAGATTTTGGAGGTATGTTAATTTATTTTTCTCTTTAGATGAATTCTACGATCTGTATTTTTTATCTAGGGATGATACATAAATAATATTTTCAATGCATAGTTACGGATTTATTAAAACTCACATATCTGATGCTATAAATTCATTTTTTATCGTATTCTCTTTCCCAAATTAAGTTTTTTTTCCCAATTAAATTTTTTTAGTACCGCCTCCTTTTTATACTTATATGAATAAGTTTTCTCTATAACAATCGTTGTGATACTAGTTCTATGATGGCGGTGTTTCGGTAGTGATTCATAGATTTTCCTTCATAATTGCATCACTGGTATACATATGTAGGTAACTAACGAAGATTTGTTAAGTTATATTTTAGCGATTTAATTGTCTGCTCATAGTATAGATATTATGATTTTAAAAAAAAAATAAAATATACAACATGTGCATTTAATTAAGCGAATATGACAATTTTTTTTGAGTTCTTTATAATCGAGAACAAACTAGTACTGGAGTAATATGTTTTATACTTTGTTCTACTGATTAATAGTTTAGTCAAATTAGTTTACATTACATATATATTCTATACATGGTATTCTAATGACGGCATACAAAATAGTTTATGATGAGTTCTTTACGATTGTTTTTACATGTTCTCACTATGAATTAATATGTTCTCTGGCCGTATCATGATAATAAGTACTTGCGTAGTTTTTTTTATGCATATATTATAGCTAAAAATCTGAATAGCACTATTCGATCTTATTGAGAATAATTTTTCTATTTCAATTTAAAAACTGCATGAACTTGTTTATTTAATTATTGTTTTCTCTATCATTTTGGATTAATATTGTATGCTAATGATTTCGACTACTTGGATATACAAGAACTATCATCACAGTGACATATGTTGCATGACTTGATTATGTTTATGTTTATAATATGCACAGTTTTTAAACAATTGAATATATTATTTGTAGAATTTTTTGAAAATGTCGGACATCACCAAACGAGAATTCGCTGAACTTGCCCTTGATGGTGGAAATTATTTAACTTGGGCCTTGGATGTTGAGATTTACCTTGCCTCGTGTGATTTAAGTGAAACTATTATTCCTGATTCTACAAGTAGCTCCGCCCAGAAGGCAAAATTACTAATTTTTCTTCGTCACCACTTGAATAAAATGAGTACCTTTACTGAAAAAGACCATGTATCCTTGTGGCAATCCCTGAAGGATCATTTTGATCAACAAAAGGCAATTATTCTCCCTCAAGCGCAATATGATTGGCTTAATTTGTATTTTCAGGACTTTAAGTCCATAATTGAGTATAACTCTACCTTGCACCGCATTATGTCACAACTAAAACTCTGTAAACATGAAGTTAAAGAGAATGATTTGATAGAAAAAATATTATCAGCTTTTCATGCTAATAACCTTGTACTCCAGAAGCAGTATAGGGCGAAAAATTATGCTAAGCATTCTGAGCTTATTTCTGCATTAGTAGCAGAAAAGCAGAATCAACTCCTTATGCGAAACCACTATGCAAGGCTAGTTGGTTCACTAGTAGTGCCCGAAGCACATGTTACCACCTATAAGGGTGGTCGATGGAGAGGTCGGGGACATACAGATTGGTCCCAACGAGGTGGACGAGGTTGGTCACATCGAGGGGGTCGAGGCCGTGGACAGAATAATGTCCCAAGATTTCAAAATTATGGAAGAGAAATTCAAAAGGCACCATATTTTCAAAAGGCCGGTCCATCTCAACAAACTAAAGACGAGTCAGAAACTTGTCATAAATGTGGGTGCAAGGGCCATTGGTCCCGCGTGTGTCGAACTCCAAAGCACCTCATCGAGGCATATCAAAGGATGCTAAAGGCCAAAAAGGGAAAAAGCGTTCAAGACGAATCATACCACGTCAGTTTGCCTGAAGCAAACACGACTTTCAATGTCGACAATGATGATTTGATGCAACTTGACCTTGAAGATTTTGGAGATCAAGAATGATTTGATTTAGTGTCGTTTTTAAAATTTATGACTTTTATGATATTTTTGGATTATGCACAATATTAGTACTCTAGTTTGTTTTTGATGCACTTTCAGGATGTTTTTAGTATTATTTTTCACGTACTTTGTTTTATCGACTATTTTTTTTCCTTTTATTTGCTTAAAGCATATTTTTTCCTCTTTACTTATAGAATCATAACTCTCAAACTTGCAACTTGTGGAGAATGCGAGTACCTTATGCCTAGTGGATAGTGCAACAACACATACTATCCTTACTGACCGAAAAATATTTTCAAACTCTTACTGATAAAAGGGGGAGCGTAACTACTATTGCTAATGACAATATCCTTATTGTCGGCTCCGGAAGAGCTTCTTTGATACTCCCTATGGGTACTGAACTAATCATAAATGATGCAATTTTGCATCCACAATGTTGGTCCCGAAAGTAGCGAGTCACACACGTAGAGGGGGGGGGATGAATACGTGTGTGGAGAAGTGTTTAACTTCTCTTCGATTTTTCGGCCTCTTGCGAAGCGTGACGCTTTGAAAGTGTTTCACACTTTCAAAGCTTCTTGCTTGGCGAGTGGTGCGGTGCAGAATGTGGTGAGCTATGTTGTGAGCTATTATACTCGCTTTAGTTATCTTGCACTTAAAACAGTTTATCACTTAGAGCGTGAGTGTGTGTTATGAATAATCAAAGCATAAAGAATTAAAGTGCATAACACAAGAGTTATAGTGGTTCGGAGGTTATGCTCCTACATCCACTCTTACCACCTTCACTCGGTGATGAACTTCACTCAAAGCTTGGGGTTTACGATGGGCACTCAAGAGCCTATGTGAGTTTATACGATCGGCACTCACGAGCCTATGAGTTTATACGATAGTCACTCACGAGCCTTACAACCTTTACAAACTAAACTCTCAAACTCGGTTTGGGTTTGGGTTTGGGTTCGTATAGTTTCCAACTAATGAGAAATCCTTTTACAATGAAGCATAATGTAGAAGGCTAGGATTTCTCTTTAAGGCTTATGGATATAGAAGTTGAAGCCTTATGGATAAACTAGAAGGTTGAGATCCGAAGATCTTTTTGTGAGAGATGTAGGACGGTTTCTACTTTGTTTGCTTGCTCTCTCATCTTTTCTCTATGTAGCTTGAACCTTCTATTTATAGTAAGGGACACTAATCTATCCGTTGGAGAAATAGAGTGCATGTTCCTTACTTGTCTAATCTGAATTTTGAATTCTTCCTTGATAGAGTACGGTCCTAGGAAGATAGCCATTTGACTAGAAGAGCCTAACCCTGTGCATTCGGCGATTAGACACTTCACAGTCCGTTGAGCAATCTGGAGCGGACACGTGGTCTGGCAGCTGACACATCTCACCTGCTTGTTGGACGCTCTCGCTTAAGCTGAAAGCGCACTCTGGCCCTGAGAGGCGCTTTGACCTGAAAGCATGCTTTGGCCCTGGAAGGCGCTTTGGCCCTGAGAGGCGCTTTGACCTCAAAGCACGCTCTGGCCCTGGAAGGCGCTTTGAACTTCAAAGTGCGCTCTGGCCCTGGAAGGCGCTTTGAACTGGAAGCGCGCGCTTTGACTTTGGAAGCGCGCTCTGGTCCTGATAGGCGCTTTACCCTGAAAGCGTGTTTCTGCTTTCCTTCAGACAGACGCTTTGGCTTTCATTCAGACAGGTGCTTTGGCTTTCTTCAGGCGCTTTGGCTTTTCTTAAGGCGCTTTGGCCTTCTTCCAGACATGCACTTTGGCTTTCTTCCAGACATGCACTTTGGCTTTCTTCAGACATGCACTTTGGCTTTCTTCCAGACAGGCGCTTTCACCTAAACGCTCTAAAGTTACACTTAAGATGAGAGTTCCCTAACAAGCGAGTGTAGGTCCCGATAAATAGATATTGGTGTATTGGGGGGGGGGGGAATACACCAATTCGCCAACAGTTTTGACTTTAAAAACAAAGTCGATCTTACTGAGTTGTCAGCTCAGCTTATCAGTGCAGCTCGGTTTATCCAGCTCAGTCAGTAAACTGGTGAGCTTGCTAAACCGAACTGTGTGCGGAAGTTTGGTGGACAGGTTGGCTATCTCTTAGAAAATTCTTGCTTTGTGCAGGTTGATTATATCAATGAAGTGCAATGTAATGAAGGTTAGTTGAACATTGTAAGGTCGACTGTAAATAAAAGATAGAGAGAGAGAGATCGAGACAGTCGATTTAGCGTGGTTCGGGAAACGTCCCTACATCCACGTCAGATACCGTCGTATCTGAAATTCCTTACTTCTCTCTTATTTATACTGGCTGAGTACCAGCCTCAACCTTCGTCAATCTTTAGACTTAGGCCGAGCACGAGTTATGGGTCGTGACCCTTACAACCTTTCATACAAACATACATACAACCTTGCAGCTAAACTGACAGATTCTTCTTTACTTGAACGAATGTGTAGTAAGCTTGTGAAGAGTGTTCTGTGAGGTTCCAGACTCAGAAATCTTGAAGGTCTCAACACTTGGGAAATGGCTTGGATTCGAGTGTTGAGTTTGGCTTTGAAGCGTAAAGATTTCTGGATAGATTTAGCTTTGAAGCTCTGGTTTCCTCTCTCTATTTTTCTCTCTTCCCGTCTATTTTCCCTTCTTTCCCCCCTCTCGATTCTGGGATGGCTTGAAGTATTTATATGACTCCAATTTGAATTAGAGCCGTTGGAGTTGCAGAGGTGTCAGAACCGTACTGCTGACTGGACTTCTAGCCGTTGAGGTTTTCTATACAGCTTGAACCATCAAGGTTGGCAAGGCACAGCTTAGGTCAGACTGGGAAGGTCGACCTTTTGTACCTCAAGCTGTCTTTATTTTCTGTGGTCTTCAAGCTTGATCTTTGTATTAGAATCTTCATCTTGAGAAGCTGTTGACTAATAGCAGCTTGACTCACAGCAGCTTGACTAAGCATATTGGCTTCAGCAGGTTCCTCAGAAGGTTGGCCTAAGCAGGTTCCTCAGCATGCAGGTTCCACAACATGCAGGTTGCACTCAGGAGGTTGGCCTAAGCAGGTTGCTCAGCATGCAGGTTGCTCAGCATGCAGGTTCCTCAGCATGCAGGTTGGCCTCAGCATGCAGGTTCGCCAATATGCAGGTTGCTCAGCATGCAGGTTCCTCAGCATGCAGGTTGGCCTCAGCATGCAGGTTCGCCAATATGCAGGTTGCTCAGCATGCAGGTTGCTCAGCATGCAGGTTGGCATCCGCAGGTTGGCCTATGCAGGTTGGACTATGCAGGTTACACGAGCAGGTTGACAGATTGATCTAACTAGGTACAAGGTTGCACTACCAACCTTGATCTTTACATGGGGATCAGTTTGTTCCTATCAAACCTATAACTAAGTCCTATAACTAAGTGTGGTTTCTAATAACATCATCAAAACTAAACTAAACAGGGTTCCCAACAATTTCCCCCTTTTTGATGATGTCGAAACCAACACTTTACAAATAGTTCCTAAAGATAAGAATATAAGATCAATGAACTAAAAGTTCAGCAAGATGAACTTGCTTTCTGTGCTTTATGCTCTTCCTGCATCTTGATACCACTAGTGCATCTATCCTGCATCTTTCCCCCTTTTTCTACATCTTTCCATGCTCGTTCTACATCTTTCCCCCTTTTCGACATTATCAATAAGGGTCTGTGCTTTCTGGCGAAAAGAAGAGTTCTTTTCCTTGAGCTTGACTTGCTTGGAAAGATCATTGCATTCTCTGTTTCCCCCTTAATTGTTGATCTGGTGTTTTACGGATATATCGGCTGGGCTGGCAAATCAGTGATCATTCCCCCTTAAAATGTGTCAAGGTTGATCAGCTTGACTAGGAGGCTAGCTTGGTTGCGAGATCAGCTTGATTGACTGAGCAGACTGATCAGGTCAACTATAGAAATAAGCTTAGCTGATTTGTTGCTCTCGATCTGCATCTTGAGACAGCCTTTCCATTATCTTGGTCACCACGATCATCGATTCGATGCACCATCCTTTGGGTTCCCAACAATGAGCTCCTCCGGAAGATCATGTTCTATCTTCCTTGAGTGATCTCTTCTTCATATTATTCAAGTTCAGACTTGATCTTGGGATCCACAAATTTAGAATGATCTTGAGGGATGAGGTATGGAGCTGATAGACTGATCTGTGAGTAGGGAGTTAATCTGTTATGATTGAGCTGGTGAGGCAGCTCGATGTCCTTGCATCAGTTCCCCCTTGATATGTGATCTGGTTTTGATCAGTTTGCTCTTTTGTACCACTTGTTCCTTGTAGCTTTCAAGGCCTCTGAAGCTTGCGACGCGAGCTTTGTCTTTTGCCCTTTGTTTCTTCAGTTCAACCAAAAACAGCTTCTGCTTGCCTTCATCCGTGCAGTCTTCAGTAGTGTATCCAGCTTCTGCCATGAGCCGGATGAGGTTGGATTCAGCCGAAGCTTTCTCTTGAGCAGACAGCTGCTTGGCAGTAGCAGGTTGGGCAGCTGATACAGGTTGAGCAGCTGCAGTTGGCATCACAGGTTGGGGAGGTTGAGCAACTTGTGCCTTCTTAGCTCTTCCTGTAACCTGTGTCTTCTTACCTTACATTGTGATACCACTTATATTGTGATCTGCTTGTTGATCAATAGAGAGTTTCCTGTACAGACACGCAGACTTATTAAAATAACAACAGATGTTACCTCCACAGTCATGTTTATCTTATTAAGGACTTTAATTGTGCAGCTCATCTTAAAGTACCCTAGAAATACTCCAGGATTTGCTTCGCAATTGAAAGTCTTTAATTTAGATTTCCCATTGTCGTGAGTGTAACACTAACAGCAACAGAAATTGGAAGTATTAAAGTAGGCTTAGCATTTTGTTGAGATCGGATGCTAAGTGGGAGGTCAAGCTCCCTTGAAGAGGTTGAGGAGCAGGTTGATGGCAATCTGCATGATAAGATGGCTCCTCAGCAGCTTGGATTCTCTGATCCTTTTGACCTTGATGAGCAGCTTGGAAGAAATCTCGAAAGAGAGACTGCTCATATGAATCACACTGGTACCACCGATCTTAGTAGCCAGCTTGGGTGACTAGTGCTGGTGTTTCTAGCTTTGACAATAAGCTTGTTTCAGTTGGCTTTGATCAGATCTGGTCTGTTTGACTTGTAGTGACCTGACCGACTCTGTGCTTGTTCTCGCGATAGAACTGCTTATACTTGAGCATTCGAGATTCCAACCTCTCATGCTTTCTTGTCATCATCGCGAGATCTTGCAGCAGTTCGTCCTTCCTAGTGAACTCTTTAGATAAGTTGGGAGGAACATCTTTGGCCAGATCAGCTCGAAATGCAGCATCTTTTTCTTCCTCTTGATACCATTTCTTTTTAGCTTTACTTCCTTTGTTAGAGCAAGCTGGAGCTGATCCATGAATACGAATGATCTTGTACTCATTCCCCATCAAAATGTCAAAAAGCTCTTCGGTTGTGAGCTTATTGAAGTCAGGTCGGTTGGGATAGAGGGCAACATACACATGCCAACTTGCTGGGAGGGCACGAATGACCTTGAGATTCAACTCTCGCTGAGTGAATTTGTCCTTTTTGATAGCAGCGATCTCGAGAGTGATCTTCATGAAGCGATCTCTCATCTGCTCCACAGTCTCTCCAGACAACATCTTGAATTCATTGAAATTGTTGCAGGCCATGGAGAGCTTGTTCTCTTGCGACTCTTCAGATCCTATGCTGAGAGACTTTAGAGTATCCCACATTTCTTTTGCAGTTTGCAGATTTCTGATCTTGGCAAGGTGAACTCCTTTGACTGTGCTTGAGATGAGCGCTTTCGCATAATTGTCCAGGCTGGCTTCTAATCTTTCCTCGGCAGTGTACTTACGAGGACTCTTGACCACTTGTTTGAACGTGGCCTCGCCTGGAGATTCTCCTTCAATCTGAACCTTTTCTCCGTAGATAAGAGAGGATCCATTTTCGATGATATCCCACATGCGAATGTGACGAGCTTGCAGGCACATGCGAATCCTGAAGCTCCAATCTTCATATCCCTGTATAGAAAAATCTTCGCAATTGCGAACAAGTGCAGTTTCCATGATGACAGGTTGATATGAAGGTTACAAAAAGAATTTTCCTAGATCAGTTCAATTTGACCAAAAGTTTTGAAAAGAACTTTTAGTAAACAGATACGATGGTCAAAAGAACCACCGCTCTGATACCACTTGTAGGTCCCGATAAATAGATATTGGTGTATGGGGGGGGGGAATACACCAATTCGCCAACAGTTTTGACTTTAAAAACAAAGTCGATCTTACTGAGTTGTCAGCTCAGCTTATCAGTGCAGCTCGGTTTATCCAGCTCAGTCAGTAAACTGGTGAGCTTGCTAAACCGAACTGTGTGCGGAAGTTTGGTGGACAGGTTGGCTATCTCTTAGAAAATTCTTGCTTTGTGCAGGTTAATTATATCAATGAAGTGCAATGTAATGAAGGTTAGTTGAACATTGTAAGGTCGACTGTAAATAAAAGATAGAGAGAGAGAGATCGAGACAGTCGATTTAGCGTGGTTCGGGAAACGTCCCTACATCCACGTCAGATACCGTCGTATCTGAAATTCCTTACTTCTCTCTTATTTATACTGGCTGAGTACCAGCCTCAACCTTCGTCAATCTTTAGACTTAGGCCGAGCACGAGTTATGGGTCGTGACCCTTACAACCTTTCATACAAACATACATACAACCTTGCAGCTAAACTAACAGATTCTTCTTTACTTGAACGAATGTGTAGTAAGCTTGTGAAGAGTGTTCTGTGAGGTTCCAGACTCAGAAATCTTGAAGGTCTCAACACTTGGGAAATGGCTTGGATTCGAGTGTTGAGTTTGGCTTTGAAGCGTAAAGATTTCTGGATAGATTTAGCTTTGAAGCTCTGGTTTCCTCTCTCTATTTTTCTCTCTTCCCGTCTATTTTCCCTTCTTTCCCCCCTCTCGATTCTGGGATGGCTTGAAGTATTTATATGACTCCAATTTGAATTAGAGCCGTTGGAGTTGCAGAGGTGTCAGAACCGTACTGCTGACTGGACTTCTAGCCGTTGAGGTTTTCTATACAGCTTGAACCATCAAGGTTGGCAAGGCACAACTTAGGTCAGACTGGGAAGGTCGACCTTTTGTACCTCAAGCTGTCTTTGTTTTCTGTGGTCTTCAAGCTTGATCTTTGTATTAGAATCTTCATCTTGAGAAGCTGTTGACTAATAGCAGCTTGACTCACAGCAGCTTGACTAAGCATATTGGCTTCAGCAGGTTCCTCAGAAGGTTGGCCTAAGCAGGTTCCTCAGCATGCAGGTTCCACAACATGCAGGTTGCACAACATGCAGGTTGCACTCAGGAGGTTGGCCTAAGCAGGTTGCTCAGCATGCAGGTTGCTCAGCATGCAGGTTCCTCAGCATGCAGGTTGGCCTCAGCATGCAGGTTCGCCAATATGCAGGTTGCTCAGCATGCAGGTTCCTCAGCATGCAGGTTCCTCAGCATGCAGGTTGGCCTCAGCATGCAGGTTCGCCAATATGCAGGTTGCTCAGCATGCAGGTTGCTCAGCATGCAGGTTGGCATCCGCAGGTTGGCCTATGCAGGTTGGACTATGCAGGTTACACGAGCAGGTTGACAGATTGATCTAACTAGGTACAAGGTTGCACTACCAACCTTGATCTTTACATGGGGATCAGTTTGTTCCTATCAAACCTATAACTAAGTCCTATAACTAAGTGTGGTTTCTAATAACATCATCAAAACTAAACTAAACAGGGTTCCCAACAGCGAGCTTTTCTAATACATAAAAATATACATTGTAACTTGAGCTGGATCATGAAAGATCGTAAGGGAAATATTTTATGAGGGTTTTGGAATCCAATCAAAACACAATTGAATCCAAGTTCCCCCTTAACATAATATCCCAACACACAATCAAAACGTACCATTCTTAGTTTTAAAGACATCCGACTCAATGGTTACCACATTGAAACCGAACTGAGAATAATAAAGAGTTCTTAATCATAACTCAAACTATAGGATGTCGCTAACAAGTTATCAAAAAATTCTCCTCATTCTTCTCTAGGTTATACTATACCTACATTCAACCTAATAATCATGTTGCGTTAAGTCTAAATTTCAAAGACCTGAAATCTTTAAGACTATAGAATGAGCGATCGGGTCATCCTGGGCAAAATATGATACGTCGGATAATTTATAATGCTACTGGGAATAATGTACAAACCAAAAATCTCTCATCTTCAAACGATTTCGTTTGTGAAGCATGTGCCAAAAGTAAGCTTATAGTACGAACCTTCTAGTATAAAAGTTGGATTAGATGCTCCTACTTTTCTTGAAAGAATTCAAGGAGACATATGTGGACCAAATCACCCGGCTTCAGGACCATTTCGATACTTCATGGTCTTAATTGATGCATTAATTCGATGGAGTTATGCATGCTTATTGTCTACTCGCAACGAAGCATTTGCAAAATTTATTGCCAAAATTATTGAATTAAGAGCTCAATTTCCTGATTACCCAATAAAGTCTATCCGAATGGACAATGCTTGTGAATTTACATCAAAATCTTTTGATGATTATTGCATTTCTTTGGGTATCAAAGTGGAACACCCAGTCCCTTATGTCCACACTCAAAATGGTCTAGCTGAATCTTTGATCAAACGTCTAAAACTAATAGCTAAACCATTGCGACAAAAGTCCAACTTACCTATTTCTTATTGGGGCCATGCAATCCTGCATGCTGTTAATTTGTTCCAAATCCGGCCAACTGCATATCATGATTATTCCCCTTTACAATAAGTACGTGGTAATAAACCAAACATTTCCCATCTGCGAATATTTGGTTGTGGAGTCTATACTCCAATATCACCCCCAAAGCATACCTCAATGGGCCCTTAATGAAAGTTGGGCATATACGTGGGTTATGAATCTCTGTCTATTATCAAACTTCTTGAACCCATGACTGGGGATCAAAATATAGCTCGGTACGCTGATTGTATTTTTGATGAAGATCATTTCCCGACATTAGGGAGAGACAAAAGCCCAATTTCAAAAGAATGCCGAGAAATTACATGGAATGAAAATAATCTTCATTATTTAGATCCACGTACTAATGAAATAGAACTAGAAGTTCAAAAGATAATAAACTTGCAATATTTAGCAATGCCAGATGCATTTACTGATCATGAAGGAGTGACTAAATCTCTTATCCCTGCTATAAATGCACCACAAAGAATTGAAGTTCCACTGTCAATGACAAAATCAGCTGATTGTCCCCAACGCCAGAAGCGTGGGTGACCTATTGGTGCTAAGGATAAAAATCCTCGAAAAATGAAAATAAATAAAGAAGTGTCACTCCATCAACCTCCTGAAGATGATCATCCTGAAGATGATAATCCTAGTACATCTCAAAATGTAGCTACTAATCAAAATACTAGGATTGCGGAACACCCAGATCATAATAATATGGGAAATGTCAAAGATCTGGTTGATGTCAATATTGAAGTTGCTATGAATTATATTGACACGGGAGAAACTTATAACAGAAATCTTATTATTGTCGACAACACATTTGCCTCAACAATTGCTTTTACTATTTCAAATGATAATCTGGATTCAGAACCAAAAACTATCTCTGAGTGCCGGAAGCGCTCTGATTGGTTGAAATGGAAAGAAGCAATTGAGGCAGAGCTCAAATCGCTAAATAAAAGGACTGTGTTTGGCTCTATAGTACTTATCCCCAAAAATATTATCTCTGTAGGATATAAATTGGTATTATACGAAAGAGAAATGAGAAGGTGGTGAGATATAAAGCAAGATTAGTAGCTCAAGGGTTCTCACAGAGACCCGGAATTGATTTCGATCAAACATATTCTCCCGTTTTGGATGGTATCACGTTCCGCTACTTGATATCTCTGGCATCAATAATGAACTTAGAAATGCAGTTGATGGATGTCGTGACCGCATATTTATATGGGTCATTAGACGCTGATATTTATATGAAAATCCCTGATGGATTTAAAATTCCTCAACTAAAGGAAAATGAAAATCGCAACATGTATAGTGTTAAACTACAAAGGTCATTGTACAACTTAAAACAGTCGGAAAAGATGTGGTATAACCGACTGAGTGAATTTCTCTTGAAGAAGGAATATACAAATAATGATATATGCCCTTGCATATTTATCAAAAGGACACAAAATGGTTTCTATATCATTTCTGTTTATGTTGATGACCTAAACATAATTGGAACATGCAAAGAGGTTGAGGAAGCTAGCTCATGTCTAAAGATGGAGTTTGAAATGAAAGACTTAGGTGAAACTAAGTTTTGTCTCGGCCTGCACATCGAGAATCTCCCTTAAGGAATTTTTATACACCAGTCTACTTATGTAAAGAAGGTTTTAGAGAAATTATGTATGGATAAATCACATCCACTTAGCACACCAATGGTTGTCCGATCACTTGAAGTGGATAAGGACCCATTTCGACCTAAAGAAGAAAACGAAGAGATTTTAGGACTGAAAGTTCCTTATTTGAGTGCCATTGGAGCACTACTTTATCTCGCAAACTGTACGAGACCTGATATCGGTTTTGTGGTAAACTTGCTAGCAAGATTTAGTGCTTCTCCTATACGGAGACATTGGAATGGTGTTAAACACATACTTCATTATCTTCAACGTACAAAAGATCTTGGTTTACTCTATCAAAGAAATCAAGACATGAATTTGGTAGGCTATTCGGATGCTGGTTATTTATCTGATCCCCACAATGCTAAATCTCAGACTGGTTATGTTTTTCTCTGTGGTGGTACAACTATTTCTTGGAGATCTGTTAAACAGACTCTAGTTACTACATCATCAAACCACTCAGAGATTATCGCTCTATATGAAACCATAAAAGAATGTATATGGTTGAGGTCAATGATACAACACATTTGCGGGTCTTGTGGTATTGCGATAAATAAGGACTCTCCCACTGTCTTATATGAGAACAATACAGCCTATATTGCACAAATGAATAGTGGGTTTGTAAAAGGGAATCTGACAAAGCATATATTGTCTTAATTCTTTTACCCACATGAGCTCCAGAAGAGCGGTGAAATCACAATACATAAAATTCACTCTAGTGATAATTTTGCAGATTTATTCACAAAATCTCTTCCAACGTCAACATTTGAGAAATATATTTATAGCATTGGAATGCATAGACTTGGAAGATTATTATCTTCAGGGGGAGCAATTATTTCAAAATAGTTTTAGGCCCTAAAGGTCTATGAGCCCTGAAGGCTAATTTTGATGTACTCTTTTTCTCTCGCTAAGTTTTTCTCATTGGGTTTTCTCAGTCAAAGTTTTTAATGAGGCAACAAGTGCAATCCACATATATGTATCCCATGTACTCTTTTCCTCGACTGTTTATATCCCACTGAGTTTTTCGGCGAGATTTTTAACGAGGCATGAAGATCGAGTTGTAATGTCCAAGGGAGAGTGTTATAAATATTTTGTATTTATCCATTGATGAACATTACTTGTACATTGGACTAGGGTTTTACCCCATGTACTTATATATATCTCTTATAACCATTGTGTGAAATAATAAGAAATCTACTTCTCCCTTGACTGCCGTCTTCTCTTCTTCTTTCTTCTACTGGTATTTTACAACAATTAAAACTTAAGATCTTTTATGACGACAGGGTCAAACATTAATCTTACTATCGCTAGACCAACATATATACATGTTTCTTTTGCCACGGAGGATTCGAACTCGGGACTTTTGGTCCCAAAACTTAATCCCCTACCGTTAGGCCAGCCGACACACGCACACTTGCACGTTTCTTTTGCATATATATATATATATATATATAGGGTTTGATTATGGTGAAAACCTTTCTTAGAGTGAAAACTAAAAACTTTTATTAGCCTTTGATTTCATATAGATGGATGGATAGGATTAGAATCTTAAATAATATTAAACTAATTATTTGAACCTCGTTAATTACACACGCATATCAAGAAGGGCGAATTAGTCATATGCAAAATATCAGAATATGGAAACTATTCGCAGCAGATTTATTGGGATTTTGACTTTGTGAGAGAGAAATATGTGCATAGAGGCTCTGAAACTCACTTCAAAACAATAGGGATTCAGAGGATACACGATATTCACAACAATATTCAGAGGATTCAAAGCAAAATGGATTCTACGGATTTTCAGTTGCATAATTTTGGTGCATTTTTTTTTCCGGTTTTTTTACGAATTTTACATGAATCTTCTTTCATAAAATACTTCAATAATTTTGTGATTGTCAACATTGTTTTGTTTGATTGTAGTTGCATAATTTAAAATTTGCGACAAAATTATCGCATGTTTTTCCTAGTTCAAGAGTTAAGGACTGAATTGAACACAAGGTGTTCGTAAAAATGCCTAAGTTAATTTATGTACACTAATGGAGTTCTAGAAATGTTGTAATTTGCTAGGCTTAAAGAGAATTCAAGGAAATATGTATTTCACTGCAAAGGGAGATTGAATGTTAGTTGATCAAATTTTTAGTTAATATTTTTTTTGCATATATCATTATTGTTTGATGCATAAAGAAGATTGAACGCCTGCAAATTTGATTATTTTGAGTCTATATATATATTTTTTTACTAGTCTAAAATTGGTTGAAAGTTTGTTCTTAATGTGATGCATTATTAGCAACATTTTGTTTTATATTTCATTATTTTTGATGCAAAAGAGAAATTGAACGAGTTTGGGTTTTCTGAAAATTGAATTATTTTGAGTCTGTATTTTTTTTTTGCTGGTCTACGATTCGTTGAAAATTTATTTTTAATGTGATGCATTTTTAGTAACATTTTGTTGCATATTACATGATTTATTTATGCATAAGGAAGATTGAATGCGTATGGGTTCCCGAAAAGTCAATTATTGTGATATTCTTTTGAATATGTGCACATTTGGAATTGTAAAACAATTATGTTTAATGTGATGCATTTTTAGCAGCGTTTTGTTGCATATTTCATAATTTATTGATGCATAAGGGAGATTGAACGCGTATGGGTTCCCTGAATAGTCGATTATTTTGATATTTTTTTTTGAATATATGCACATTTGGGACTAGTGTACTAGCTGATAAAGGTTTGTTTTCAATATAATGCATTTTTAGGAATTTTTGTTGCATATATCATTATTCATGTATGCTACGGACGATTAAACGTGTATTGATTTCATGAAGGAATCAATTATTTTGATATTCTTCTGCTGATCTTGAATCCAAAGAGTCGATTGATGATGACTTTGTTGTGGGAAGCATTTCAAAGATGACAAAAATCGGAAAACAAATGAAGATTGTTGGGATTGAACTTATTTACTTATTTGGCACGAACATGTTTGAGTTTTTTTCTCAAATGCTTTTAATGCAGACTTATTTTATGCTTTTAATTATTTTTTCAAATTATATCATTATTCATATTTGATTATATATTATGCATTTATTGGCATTTGTTATGCATATTTTAATTTAAGCTATTGCATATTTATTTTAAGTAATTGCTTTAAGCTATTGCATATTTTAGATTAAATGATTGCATAATTATTCTTAAAAATATGTATAAACCATACTTAGAGAAAATTGCCCATAAAAGATAAAAATAAGCACTGATTGTGGAAACTAAATCCTAAAGGGACACCCTAATTTTATATATGAACAATTAAACCTCAATAATATTAGTAAAATATTTAAATCTCTAATCCCTAGCTCAAAATTTAATCATAGTTGGAAAAACTAAATTCTAGGCTGTGAAAATTAAACTGTTATCTGGAATCTAAACCCAAACCTCGTCGTTTTGTCCGCGACGATGGAAACCAGCTTGAAAAGAACTATTCTGCTATCCAAAACTCATCCACTTCCTCAATTGATAAAAAAATTAATAATACTAAAATAAAATAAAAAAATAACAGAGCTATTCCTGGAACATAAATTCCTTAGACGTTAAGAATTTAGATTAACCGTCAGAAGCAATTAGAAGTAGAAAAATAAAGCCTAATATTGTAGCTAGCTAAACCCTACACGTGAACTCTAAACCCTATCGGGAAAAATAACTCCAATCGGAAATTTAATCTTTAACCAGTAGGGAAACTATACCTTATATATGTGATATAATGCATTTTTTACTATTTATTATGCATATTTTAGTTTAAATTAAACATGATAATTCTTCGTATATGCATACAAAATATACGGATCAAAATATGCATAAAAAAATTTGGGGGCTTTGATTTTGATGTGGCGAAGACAAATAATGAATTGTTGAAGAGAAATTAATGACAATCAGTTTAAGTCTTTAATTATAGTATACGATTCTGTATTCCTTTAGAGGGGATAGCGGTTACAAATTAAAATTAAAAAAAAGTGACAATACTACCCTATAAATTACAATTGACGTGTTTAACTAAAGACGAAAAAATATAAAAATATTGAAACATGAAATTAATGTACACCATTAGATGTTCAAGATTAATGGCCAAATTTTTTTTCTAGATTTCACACAATATTGGGGGTATTCAATTGGAATTATGATAGATTTTTTTGGACTTTAAAAAGTCTGTAGATTTAAAAAATCTATAGACTCTATGCAGAGTTTGCATAGACTTTATGTGGATTTGCATACACTTGACTAGATTGTGTTTTATTAATTTACATAAATTTCCATAGATTTATCGGAACTATTGATGCAAATGTATATGGAACACACTTTTATGTAAAAAAAGTTATCCAAATTGTTTAGAAAAAATACCAAAAATACATTAGTTCTAAAAAAATACATTATTATTCATCTTTATTATTCTCATCTCCATTCCCATCATCTTCATTTCTATAACCGTTATACTTCGGCCTCATTTCCCACAAAGCATTAGCAATACTCGTTCTACATGCATTAACTTCCGTTCTTTGTTATAGTTGGCTTAGACAAAATAATCTTTTGTGAATTGAAGAATCGGAAGGAGGATGAGGAGGATCGAGTAGGCTCTTTATCTGATGTTGAGCTTCTATTTTCTCCTGATCAAGCATATCGTATCTATTTACGTTTATTCATGTAGATTATGAGCATCACTTTTATAGAAATACTTAAATCTTCTTCCACCATTAAAGACCACATTGACCCCTATCCGATATGATGATGTACATCAAATTTTACCTGACCAAATATATAATCCATCAAATCCAACTTTGATAAAATAAAGGAAATCAAGATAGTTGATCTAAGAGGAATACAAACAACGTTATTATGTTCTTCTCATGCAGCTCCCTGTTATCAATAATACCTCATCCGACAATATAGAGTTATTGTAAACTTTCTCTCTCAACAAATACCTCGTGGACCCGGGAGGGGAGAGAAAGTCGCCAAGATTGGTGCATGCAGTCCACCTGTTCTTCCCAATGGCAGCGGCGGTGGTGTCGATTTTGATGGGCTGATTTTTGTTTTCATGGAATTAGGAATTTTTGAAGTCTTTTTGGGTTTGGGGTGAGCTTCTTGGGGCGTCGAGGAGGTGGGTTTTGGAACCGTTCTTGTGGAGTCTTTGAGGATGAGGTTGTGGTAACTAGGGGTGAAAATGGATCGAATACGGACGGATAATGCTTATACCATATCCTAAACTATATTTTTTCTCAGATTCACAGTCGGATACGGAAAAGCCGAATTCGGATACGAATTTGGAATATTCGGGATACGGACACGGGACGGATATCGGACGAATCCGGGCCAGATTCGAATAAATATAGTTGGATAATACATTTCATAAAGTACAAAATAAATTTAACAATTCAACACAAAATATTTGGCAATAATAAATACCAATATTATATACTATTTCATCCATTCCTCTATATTAATCACATTTAACATTTTGAGATGTGCCATTTATTAGTCACATTTTCTAAAATAAATAATAAAAAATAGCATAAAATTAGGAATACAAATCCAACCTTAAATTAGCCCAATTAATTAATTAGTTAGAAACCCTAGCCCATCTAGCCCCTCTTCATCTGCCACTTTGTCATTTATGCCTCAACTCACTCTTTCTCTCTCTACCTCTCTACTTCTTCCTTCTCTCTACCTCTCTTCCAATTGAATTTTGCCATGGAGTTGCCAGCCGCAGCGACTATGAAGTCAGGGTTCTCCAACCACAGCCTCTGATGTCCATCGGCAACGCCTTCGGCACATCGCCTGCGCCCTGCAGAGGCTCCCCCCATCTCCCCCTTGTCTGGGCAAAGAGCAGTTGTTGCTTCATAGCTATACGATCTGGGCATTTGAATTTTCTAAATGAATCTGGGCAAGTTTAATTTAGGCGAATATCCAATCGGCGAGTTTAAGTTTGAATTATATATATAAATAAAATACTTATATTAACAAAAATACTAATATTATATATATATTATAAATATAAATAAATATATTTAAAATATCCGGATATCCGGATTTGTTATCCGGATAATATCCGATAAAATATGGTAAAATTTCGGATACGGTCGGATACTATGTAATCCGTATCTGAACCCGTATCCGAATGCAACTATCCGTATCCGAATCTGTATCCGCCCGGATACTAATTTTTTGTACCGAATTCGTTACCGACCGGATACGATTCCGGATCGGTCGGGAAATATTCGATCCGTTTTCACCCCTAGTGGTAACTCTACTGTCGCCGTAGCCCGTCGAGGAGGGTGGTGGTGGAAGAAGAAGGGGCGATGGAGAGATTTGTTGTGCAGAGCAGAAAATATGGACTCTTTTTATTTTTATTTGTTTTGGTAGAGAGAATCCATAGAAATCTCTAGTTGTTGGAAGAGATTTTGCATAGTGTATTTTTTAAAGAGAATCCATGAATATCCATAAAATATTAAAATCTATAGACTATTCAATACCTAAAGATTTTTTTAAGACTTTTAAAAATCCGAAATGAATACCCCCAAACTTTGAAAGTCTAGAAAAATCCTATAGACTCCGAAACCAATACACCCCCCTTAATTTTCATTTGATCTCTCCCCTATATATATATAAACGCGTGTGTATAATGTGAGCTTTAAGTTTGCTAGTACTAGCCTCGTTGGTTCTTCACATTAATTGTTCGTGCATTCTATAAGTTTTGTAGTAGTAATTAATAGGAGTGTTTTTACTCAAAAAAAAAAAAGGAGTGTTTTTGTTTTGGTAAATATATTTGTCTTAATTTATTCGTATTTCAAATTAGTGTTCCAATTAACAAATTTCGTTAAGTTGTATTTTTTTTTAATTACAAATATCTCAAACATTAATTTTACTATCGCTAGCCCAACATACACATTTCTTTTGCATATATATAATGAATTAATATTCATGTATTGAAATTAGAAATATATATATATATATATATATATATATATAATTTATTTCCCTAAAAACTATATAAAATTATGTAAAATATATTATTCATAATTTTATGAAAGACATAGTATTTCTATGAATTTATAAATAACATTATGAATAATAGTATATCTTCATATAGTTTGTACATGAATTAAAAAAATATGTAAAGTTGTTTAGAACTATAATGGCTCTCTTTTATAATTTTTAAACTATGTTCTGAGAGGTATAAACTATATTCATATGATCTACTACCTATATATATATATATGGTATAATCCAAATTATATTTCTAAATTCATGATAGAAACACATTATGTATTAATTTAATTAATAATTCAAATTCTATTAACTCATTAGTCTTCTAACTAAACTTCATACTAGAACAATTTTTCTTAAAGTTAAACATAAAATCCTTAAAATTAAAGATAATATTCATAATTTTCAAAATATAAACTAATATTCCATGATTAAAAAAAGGAAACACTAGATCTCTAATTTTTTATTTTTTTTCAAAATCATACAGCGTCTGGTGGAGATAACACTAAAATTGAGTGTTATCCCCAACATAAACCGAAAAAACAAAACCAGTCAGAATTGGATTAATAGTCGATCCAATTCTCGACACATAACATGAAAGACAGAAAAAAGAACAATTACAATGATCATGGCCCAAAAGTGACCATATCAGAAAACTAAGAAGATGGTCTATCGAGATGTTAAGAAACCAAAAGAAACTGATCATACTACTAGCTATATCGGAACCTAATTTTCGGATAGTCCAGTTTATCCATCTGAACAAGCGCCAAAAAGTAGCGAGGGGCGTTAGCAGCATCAAAGACAACCATGGTGTCGGTCTGAGAACCCCGACGTGCCATGAAGTCTGCAGGGCGATTCCCTTCCCTATGGATGTGGGAAAAATGAACCTGAATCCCCCGCAGCCGAAGACGAATGCATGTCATGAGATGACGGATGTCAGCAGAACCATGCTTCACAGAAGTAAGTAATGTGACAATCGCATCAGCATCCATTTCGATTCAAACCTGTGAGGAGAATGTGGTAGCCAAATCCAACCCATGAAGAAGAACACTGAGCTCCGCTTCCAAGCTAGATCTAGCCTCAATTGGAGAGCAGAAAGCACGGAGCAGGGCGCCATGGTATCACTAGATCTCTAATTAAATCTGCTCAATTTACCTAGAGCGTCCTAACCCGCCTAAAGCCGCTTAGGCAGCGCCCAGTCACCTAAAGAGTACCAATTAGCCCAATATTGGGTCGGATTTGAGCTAGTAGTCTAGCCTAACTAAGACAATGTTTAAATCACTCGTTTTGAATAGTTTTTTTTTTTAATCAGCCAAACACAACACACTCACACACACACGCACCTGAAGTGACTCGAACCCCCGACCTTTTGGATCGGAGGGGAAGCGTCTTACCAACTGATCTGCGCTTTGTTGTCTTTTGAATAGTTTTTAACACATCCAAAAAACCATCATTATCATCAACAAAGCCAATACTTATTTTATAAACTGATGCACCATGTTTTAATTTGCGTGCTCAGATTGTGTTGGTAATTAATTAAATTAAGTGCCTGCCTTAATGATACCGGCGAGTTAATTATGATCATAATCAAGCAATTAATTAATCCAACTGATCCTCCCGCCCTAATCCTACAATTCAAGTTAATTTGTTATTAATACTTTTTAAGTACGAAACATGGATTGATACAAGAAAAAAAAAAAAATATATATATATATATATATATATATATAAATTAAAAAAAGTAATAATAATAAAACCACCCTTCATACAAGTAGATTCTCATGATTAATCATCCGTACAAGTTACAAACTTACAATTCAATATATCTGAATTATTCATTACACCAATAACAATAAATTAAAGATGATTGAAACAGAGATACTGTAATTAATTGATGAATAATTATGATTAATTAGCAGCATCGATAATCAATTGTTTCTGTAAGCAATGTAATTAGCCAAAGCAATCAAAGGAGTAGCCGTGGCGGAATCGAACACACTGATCTGATCGAAAGCTTCCCTCTTAAGATTCTCCGCCAACTCTCTCGATTTCTCGAGGCCTAGAAGCTTCGGATACGTGGCTTTGTCCGCCACCAGATCCTTCCCCGCCGTCTTCCCCAGCTCCTCCGACGACTTCGTCACGTCGAGGATATCGTCCACCACCTGAAAGAGAAGCCCTATGAGCTGCGAGAACTTCCTCAGCCTCTCCACCACCGCGTCCTCGGCGTCGCCGAGTATGGCACCCATCACCACCGATGCCTCCAGCAGCACCGCCGTCTTGTGCACGTGGATGTACTCCAGCTGCTCGACGGCGACCTGGGCCGAGCCCTGGGAGCACATGTCGGCGACCTGGCCACCCACCAGCCCCTCCGACCCGATGCAGCGGCCCAGCTCGGCGATCACGCGGAGCACCCGCTCCGGCGGTGCGCCGGCGGTGGCGGCGGCGATGTGCTCGAAGGCGAAGGAGAGGAGGGCGTCGCCGGCGAGGACGGCCACGCTCTCGCCGAAGACCTTGTGGTTGGTGGGCTTGCCGCGGCGCAGATCGTCGTTGTCCATGCAGGGGAGGTCGTCGTGGATGAGGGACATGGTGTGGATCATCTCGACGGCGCACGCCGCCGGCATGGCGGTGCGCTCGTCGCCGCCGACGAGCTCGCAGGTGGCGATGCAGAGGATGGGGCGGACGCGTTTGCCGCCGGCGAGGAGGGAGTACCGCATCGCCTCGTGGATCCGTCGAGGCTCCCGCAGCGCCACGGCGGCGTCGAGCGCGCGGTTGACGCGCGCCGCCTTCTCCATCATGTAGCCCTTGAAGTCGAATTTTCCGGCGCCGGGGATCTTGCTGTCGTGCTCCTCGCCGAGGACGGCGGCCGATGCGGAGGACCGAGTCGGAATCGGTCGACGACTCGGCTTTCTAGGCGATGATGATGATGGGAAGAAAAAAATTGAATTGAGTTGGAAGTTTGTTTTTGATGAGTTGATGGATTTTGTGTGCGGCCACGTCGGAATCGGAGTCGCAATTAGGCTCATGTCGCCGAGCAAAATCACAGCTTTGTTTAGGGTTAGAGAGAGAGAGAGAGAGAGAGAAAGAGAGGATTAGAAGAGTTAAAATCTAAAATAAAAAATGAAAAAAGGTCATAGGCAAGCAGATTAATATGCAAACAGCGAGGCAAAGTGAAAATATTTAAGGTAATTGTCCTATGCATATTTGGCCATATATTACATGCTTTCCACACTGCACTACAGGCGTTACTCTTTTAGCTACAGCACTCACCAATAGCTCTAATTAGCTCCTTTTTTTTTTTCTTTAATAATAATAATTTTCTTTAAATTTTAGAGTAATACATATTAAAAAATGTATAAAAAAAAAATCAAAAAAATTAACCCCAAATGCACCTCAAACATATCGGATTCTCGAGATAGTCACACCGGATACACGTATCTTATTTTTTTTAGGATTCGCTGCGTGGCGTATTATGTGCGTATCCCATACGAATCGTACCCGCACTCGTATCCCCACGTATATGATACTGCAATATGATATTTTTAGAAGAATACATGCATTATAGATTGTCACTAACTATATTTAGATTTTGCTCTTTTTTAGTAGAACATATACATACACACTAATAAAACTTAACCTATTGATCTTATCTAAACTTTTGTTGGTCAGCGGTTGATGGTTAAAGTTTTATTTTCATGGTTTCACAGATGATAATAGTCAATGAGACATGTAAATAAATACCTATTGAGCACTAAGATGGTAACAAAATATCTATAACTCAACAAAAATACCAAATTTACCTAAACTTTTAAACTACATACTTCTCAATATACCCTCACTTTTACTTTTTTCTTCTTCCCTCTTCTCTCTCTCTCACACACTGACGCACACACACACACTCTCTACCTTCCCTCTTCTCTCTCACACACACACACTCTATTTTCCTCTTTTGTCTCTCACACACCGACACACACACACAAACACTCTCCTCCACTTTCTCTTTTTCACTCTTCTTTTTCCTTTCTTCCTCTTTATTTTATTTTTTTATTTTTTGGTTATTTCTTTTAGTTTTTTTTTTTGTTTTTTCGTTTTCTGTTATGCTTTTTTTCAAAAAAAAAATTACTGAAAGTAATACAAAAATAATTTCATAAGAAATTATCAATTTCTATCTTCTTCAACTCGATTGGTAAGCATTTGTCAATTTCTTACATTCTCTAACTCGTTTAGTTAGAATTTGATAATTTCTTATGTTGTACCAATTTCTTATATTATACGTAGCTATAACTTACTAAGAAATTTTCATTTCTCACCTATATTTAGTGCGAATCCGTATGTTCTTACCAATCTTACTGTATTTTTAATAATTTGTATGTGTGATCGTAAATTTTGTATGTGGGATGATAAGTAAATTCAATTTATTACCTTTTATTTGGTATAAATTCGTATTTTCTTACCATCCTTACTGTGTTTTTATTAATTTGTATGTGTGACCGTAAATTTGTATATGAGTTAGTAATCAAATACAAATTATGATTTAATATTTAGTGCGAATTCGTAATTTCTTACAACTTGGTAAGAAACTTACTGTATTTTAATTAATTAATTTGTACGTGTGATCGAAAATTTGTACGTATGGCCGTAACTTGATAATAAATTTTAATTTCTTACCTCTAATTTTGGTCAGAAATTTTAATTTCTTACCAAATGTCTACACTAACAACGTGTATCCTGTTTATTAATTTGTATGCGTGCTCAACTTAGTAAGAAAGTTTAATTTCTCACCTAAAATTTAATGCGCATTCGTATTTTATTACCATTCTTATTGTGTTTTTATTAATTTGCATGCGTGATTGCAAATTTGTATGTGAGATGGTAAACAAATTCAATTTATTACCTATTATTTGGTATAAATTCGTATTTTCGTACAGTCTTACCGTGTTTTAATTATTTTGTATGTGTGATCGTAAATTTATATGTGAGTTGGTAAGCAAATTCAATTTCTTACCTATTATTTGGTTCGAATTCATATTTTCTTACTATCCTTATTGGTTTTTATTAATTTGTATGTTAATTAGTAAGCAAATTCAATTTACTATTATTTGGTACAAATTCGTATTTTTTTATTATTCAATTTGTATGTGTGACTGTAACATGGCTATAAAATTCAATTTCTTACATATTGTTTGGTTAGAATTCGTATTTCTACGACCAAACTTGAATACGAAAACTGTAGAAAACCAAAACAAAACTCGAATTGTGAAGAGTTTCATACATCACACAAAGAAATACACCAACACAAAAACATTATGCAATTGTGAAGAGAATTAAAACAAAATCAAACATCATTAAAATTAAAAATTGGAAGAGAAACACACACACCCACACATTTTGTAATTTATTTTGTCTTCCGAAATAAAAACAACAAAATAAAATCTAGTTAATTAAATTTCTCTCTATAAGGATATATATAGTCATATACATACACACAAAAACATAGACACATAAATGAAATTTGGCACCAGCATTACCATGCTATAGCATTACCCCAAATTAAAAATCACAAATGAAAATCTATTCAAAAAATCAAAACCATACATGCTCTTACCCAAAAAAAAAATAAAATAATAAATAAATAAATTGAAAAGCCATCCTCAACCTTCACACGCACAAAAATTGACATGCTAAATATCTTCATCTTCTTCCCTCTGTTCGACTCCCACTACAACAAACTCGCATTTTAACAACCGAAAAATCGGTTGCTAACGAAGGAAAATCGGTTGCTAATGCACCGTAGCAACCGATTACTGACCGAACACAAAGGTCGGAAATATCCTCGTCGGCGGCGTAGCTAGCAACTGAATTCATTCGGTCGGTAAACTAGCAACATATCTCCAACTGAGAAGTCGGTCGCAGAATTTCGGTCGCTAAGCTTCACAACCGATTACCAACCGATTTTCCGTCGTAATTTAACGACCGACTGTGATCGGTCGGTGGGATGAGGAGGTGTCCGGCAAGAGTTTCGGTTGGTAGTCCGTCGGTATTTAACAACCGATTTTGATCGGTCGGTAATTGCCGAATAAACCTGAATTGGCTTTTTATTGTATTTTTCAATATTATTTACCTGCTCACCAACATCAATTCGAAAATAACATCAACATCAATAGAGAATTTAATTTCATACTACAACCCAAAAAGTAAAAGACCAAATGTCTTTAATAACATCAAATCCGAGATCCATCACCATAATAACATCATTCGATTCGATCTTTTCAAACCAAGTCCAATCCAAACTTAAAGGAACTGAATCAAATCCAAGTCAAAATATTTAAAGTCTATTCCATATTTAAATTAGTCAAAACATAAGCTAAGAAGGTGGAGGGCCTGACCAATGCCTCATAATATGCTCCAGTTGAGCCATCATCACCCATATTGTTTCATTCTCTTGAAAATATTTAATTTTCATTTTCTTATTCAATATTCAGCAAGTAAAACTTGTTGAATAAGACGTGACCAAGTGATTGCATGCACATTAGAATATTATAGCAGCATAGTGCATTTTTAATAAATTTTTGATATTCACTTTAACTACTTAAGCAGCAGTATCAATGGACATCATCTAACAGATTCAATTTATTTAATTTTGTAAAATGTTTCGTAGTTATTGTGCATTCATAATGTAGAACTCATCCAAAATGACAAATCTTAAAAAATGGTTGGAATTTTATGTCATGGTTATGCAACTAACTTATATGTATATTTTCTCCTCCATTTTTATTTATTTATTATACAGCTACAAGAACTAGTATTCAATTTCTCCTTCCCTTCACTATCACTCTATATTAATAAATTATAATGGTGTATACGCATACCTTTTACTTACTCCTTGAACCTCTTGGTCGCTATTACTGGCACAGGTTGCCCTCTTCTTTTACTTTGCTTTGTGTATCAAACTTCTCTGAAAACATAGATAAACCATGCTTACAATGTGTTTAATTAATTAACTAACTTCTCTTCTCCCTCTTATAGTGATCAAGGACTGTTGGGATTACGATGAGTTTAATTAATTAACTAACTTGGTTTAAATGAGTTTACTTTCCTAGCCAAATCCCACATCAGATTTCGCATCTTATCAGCAATTCTCCAAAGAAATATCTAATGAGCAAAACCAAACAATGACTCCACCAAAATCAATTCAATTGCCCATCATCACTGAAAGCTATATATATTGCTTTTACCAACATCACTATTAGATGCTATGATTCTATAGCACTAAAATAAGTTAATAAATTGAAGACTGCAAACGATTAGTGGAATCTCAAAGAACTCACAAATCTGATAAATATTCCACATAATAGTGTAATGTACAGAATCCAAAAAAAAAAGCTAAATTCGTAGAAATTGGAATTTCATAACCATATATAATGACAAAAGAAATTAAAAAGGGGAGAAGTTTCATATTATTAAAAGAAATAGAGGGGATGAACTACTTCCTTACCACCACCAAGGTTCGAGTTGTCGAGGTTAGTTATCTGCAGTGGTACCGGCGTAGACGATATCAGATAGTGCCGCCGGAGACGGTGAAGCGGATGGCGGCGACGACAACCTTTCAAGCTGGCGACGACGATGGCGGCCGCAGTTCTTCTCACCTACTCACGGCAGCGATGGTGGTGTCTTGTTCAGAAGGGAAGCACGGTTGAAGTTAGGGCACGACAATTGAAAAAGGCAAATGTATTTTGATTAAAAACCATAAGGAAAAAAAATTAAAATATTTAACAACCGAATAAATTCAGTTGCTAACCATTATAATAAATAAAAATAAAATTATATTATTAACGACCGAAATAACTCGGTCGTTATGCTTACCGACAGAATTTTGGTCGCTAATCGGTAGGGAGTATTGGCGCGTGCTCTTCCCGCCAACATCGGTCGTTGTGCGGTCGTTGAAGGCATAAATCATGATTAGTCGTAATTCAGTCGCTGATCGGTCGGTAATTAGCAACTGATAATTTTCGATCGTAAATTCAGTCGTTATATCGCGTTTTTCTTGTGGTGTCCGCCTCATCGGACCTCTTCACCTTGCGAATTCCAGTTTAACGCCATCTGATTTGTTCTAGGGTGGAAAAGAGGGGAAATCTTTGATTTTTTTGAGAGAGAGAAGAGAAAGAGGGAGGATGAAAATGGAGTTGCGTGAGGTGAGTAATGTAGAAAGGTGAGAGGAAAGAGGAGAGAGAATAGGGGTAATCTTGTCTTATATTTGAAAGTTTGGGTATATTTTCTCCCTTTCTTAAGTTTTAGGTATATATTGACATCACTTAAGCCACATAGGTAAAACATTACATTTCCTCATAGTTAATTTATGTATTCTATAGTATGGAAGTATGGAGCTTTGTATGTATACGTGTGTAACTAAACTTATATTTAATCGCATATTTTTCTTCTTTACACAAATGAAGATATATTAAACACAAGAGCAGAGATAAATGGGAACGCCTGGGGCTACTTTGGAAGTACTGTATTTAAGAATTATGATAACTTAATTTGACGATTGACAAATTTTGAAATAAAAGGTGTTGGACGTGAGAAAAGTTTATTGTCTTATGTGCTCTTATTTAAGTGAGATATAAATTTAAGGTATAGTTTACAATTCATTTACAATCCAACTTAGTGAACATGAAATTGTGTTAGTGAAACGCGTGCTCTCTATATAGTCCACTGTTAATGCGCTTTTATTATAGTTGAAACAAAAGTTAGGCAAAGATAATTGGTGCTGCTAAAGTGAATATGTCAATAATTTAAGTGGCGAAAAGTTTTCCCCTTATATTTTGTTTATGGAATTCAACAAAACTTTTCCATTATTTTAGATTAAACTTGATATATCCTTCTCTTGTTTAAACTTTTATCACCAATAAACTTTATCACTCCAAATTCCATGATTTTAAGCAACTTACGGCTGCCATCTGAATTCTGGGACAAAAGCCGAACAATAAAATTCAGTTCGACTTATTATACCCCAAAAGTAATAGTATAAAAAATTACTTGCAAGAGACAATTTAGTAAATAGCAGAGTAAATAATCACAAGAGTCCATGATCATACGCATGGCAAGTTGCAGAAAACGTTATATTTTTTTTTCAAAGATATCTAATATTGAAAATTAAATAATTAAAGACTCGATCTTAATTTTCCCAACAAATTTGTTCGAGCTGGTAAGTATATATATATATATATATATATATATATATATATATATAATTGTTCGATCTTTTTTCCGAACAAATTGGTTATTTGCACCCAAATAGTTTCTTATAATGCTTATGATATAGACACTATGTAACTACGTCTTAACGGAAGCAAAAAAAATTGTTAATTCTCATGGCATCTTCAGCTTAAAGTAAAATAAAAATGCAGGGCTATAGCCTAATATGTATTCACCTCTACTTTTCCTAACCATAACAAAGTCTATAAAGTGGTTTTTGTTATTTGGAGAAACTATATAGGAAGCTAAGTTTAGTATTCCCTCCGGTCTTTTGTAGTTGCCCCATTTCTTTTGGGCACGAGTATTAAGGCGGAAGTGTTTAGTGTATTAAGTGGGTTTGGTAATTGAGGAGAAAATTAATTTAGGTTTATAATTATCATTTTAAGTAATAAATATAAATAATTCTGAATAATTTAATTTTTTTAATTAAATAATTAATTTTTTTTCGGTAATTTTTTTTTCAGTTTAGGAATACTGCTTGATACTGAAAGTGCCATTTTGGTGGCTTCTCTTTTTGCTCTCTTTTTTTGGATACTAACAACATCAAAATTCAATAGAAAAGAAGTGAGCAAACAAAAATAAATTAAAAGAAACTTCTAATGAAACTAAAGGAAAAGACCTTATGAAAAAGTAACTTTAGTCATTTCATGAAAATTTTAGGGCCACTTACATTCATTTGAATTCCCCTAAAAAAAAAGGTACATAAAGGTAGTCTAGCTTCCTATACATAGAACTCCACCACTCCAAATCATTCTACTTCTATATTTTTGAAGACACACAAAGAAAAAACAATTGCAGCCATGGGAATTGAAGGCACAAAGAGCTGAAGACAGAGGAGAGAAACATGGTGGTGCAGTTCCTCTTGCAATGGAGCAATAATGGGAAACCACAGTATAGAGCTTTCTAGGAAGCTACAATAAAATTCTCCATTGATAGGAGCACTGCTTCTCGGCTGTGGAGATCTGCAAAGTCACAGATGGAGAGGAATGAAGTCATCCATAGTGTTTCAGGTAGACCTGCCCACGGGCCGAGCCCGCCGGTTTTGGGCCCGGCCCGGCGGCCCACGGGCCTCGGACTGCATGAACCTAGCCCGGCCCTAGACTTGTGCTGCGGTTTAGGGCTCGGCCCTAGGCCCGCCGGTTTAGGGCCGGGCCAGAACCGTAGGGCTAGGGCCGGCCCGGCGGTTCACGCAAATGGGAAATGATAATTTTTTATGAATAGAAAATGATAATTTTTTATTTTTGATGTTGTTTTGTTTTATTTTAAAAAATTTAAATAACTCATTAAATTGTTGAAAATGAATAAATAAGAACTTTTACATTTTGATGCAGCGTGAATGCTGACAGGAAGAAAAACTCGTAAAACGCGAGAGAGATAATCTCAGATTCAATAATATTCAAAACTGCCGTCCATCATCGTCTAACAATGCTTAAATACGAAACCCTAATCACCGAAAAACAAGAATAACAAAAGGACCCTAAATAAAAATCCAAAAATACGAAATAACCCGAAGAAACTATAAATTGCATTTTTGAACCCTCTAAAAGATGAATTTGCCCAAAATCCGTCACAGCTCATGGCATGAGTTTTGATCAGAACGTCGTTCCACCCGAAAAACACTAGGATTTCTCCCGAATTGAATAAGGGAACTGTTTTGCCCGTTGGGCCCGGCCCGACGGTTCAAGCCTAAGCCCGACGGGCCGGCCCGTCGGTTAACCGACGGGTTTTCGGTTCAACATGCTCGACCCGAGCCCGGCCCGTAGTCTTTTCGGTCCCGGTTACGGTTCGGGCCCGTTGACCGGCGGGGCTAGGGCTAAGCCCGTTGACTTAGGGCCGGGCTAGGGCTAAGCCCGACGGGCCTAAAAGCCCAGGCCGGTCTAGTTTCAGGTAAGAAAACTAAAGTAGTTGCATTAGGAAGCCTATTGATTATCCCAAACTAAAAGCCATACCTAAGAATGAGAGAAGCTCTCAAAGAAAAACTATAGCTCGAATGGGAGTTAGCAAAACCACAGTGCAAAGATGGTTTAAGAATTAAGATGCATCTCATAAGAGCTCACAGTTCATGCTTAAGGCCTCAACTAACTCAAGATAATAAGTTCTTGAGAATGAGGTTCAGTTTGGAAGCCTTAGAGCTTGATAGGATCTTGAACCACACAAGGTTCTCAAATATGCACAACACTATGCATATAGATGAGAAGTGGTTCTACATAACAAAGGGAAGCCATAGGTACAATATTGCCCCTGATGAAGAGGAGCCACATAGAACTATTCAAAGTAAAAAAATCATAGGAAAAATTATGTTCATGTGTGCTGTAGCAAGACCTCTGCTTGCAGCAAATGGAAAAGTCTTGTTTGATGGTAAAATAGGCATTTGGCCGTTTATGGAGTCTGTGGTGGCTAAGAGGAGCTCTAAAAAAAGCGCCAGAGGTACAAGATATAACAGATCAATTGATTCAGTCAATAGAGATGCAATAATGAAGCAAACTTTGCTTGAGAAGGTGTGATTTCCTACTTTTCATGCATAAGCTTTGTTACTAAATCAATATTTTTGTATTGGATGTGAAAAAGATGCATAAAAAAAATATAAAAATGCATTCAATACAAGTTATTGTTTTATTAATGAAGTTTTATGCTATGAATGAATGGAAGAAGCATGATTCAAGCAAGCGTATGAATATTTTTATGCATTTTTTGGCTGATTCAATCAAGTTTGATCTCAGAATATAAAATTCATCATTGATCTTGGAGATTTTACTCTCTGACATGCTATCTAACATGCTTTCATTCAATGATCATAGATAATCCCAGCCATAAGACAAAAATGGGTTGCAGGTGCAAGCAAGTATATAAACATTCACAAGATAATGCTAAGCCCCATGTTAAGAATGATGATCCAGATTTCAGAAGGGCAGCAAGTGAAGATGGTTTTCATATGCAGTTGGTTCAGCAACCACCAAATTCTCTAGATACTAATGTCTTGGATTTGGGGTTTTTCAATGCCATACAATGATTGCAACATGAATCAACATGAAGTACACTAGACGAGCTAGTGAATGCTGTGAAAGAATCCTTCTATAACATATCACCATCAACACTGAACAAGGTATTTTTATCACTTCAAGGCTGCCTCATTGAAATATTGAAAGTTAAAGGGCACAACAATTTCAAGCAACCACACATGAGTAGTAAGGATGCACTTATCAAGATAGGGCAACTGCCTACTCATTTGGAAGTGGAAATGGACTTAGTCAAAGAAGCAATCAACTTTCTTATTGAGGCAGGGCAGGTGAATGGAATATTTGAACTGGGGTACAGATTGGGAGTACAAGACAATTTAGGAATCCTAGAGCTATTTGGTAGCCTACAAATCTAAGGCTTTAATCATCCATAAGACAATTTTATGGGTGAGTTTTTGTGCAGGTTTCTGAAGCTTGTTTTTTGAAGATGGAAGCATTTTGTCAAGTAACTTTTGTGCAGATTTGAAAGCTTTGTAGTGTGCAGATTGGAAAGCAATTTTTTTGGATCACTTTTTGAAGAATGAAGTTGTTGCAGATATGGGCAGTCTAGATATGTAGGTTTCAAATTCTTTTTTGTGCAGATTTAATCTAAAGGGGCAATGTATGCACTGGTGCTTAAAAAAGGATGTAAAATTGATCTTTTTTGAAGTGGTAGTGTACTTTTTTGATGTATGTGGATCTCTTAAGCATACTAAGCATATTTCAAAAGTTATTTATCACATACATAAGCAACAAGCACACACAACTTCTATCATAGCAAGTCATCACCAAAACCAACACAGAATGGGCAGCTAACCAATACACTTGATGAAACCATAAAGCTATGATAGAATCCAACATCTAATTAACCACATGAATCAACTTAGTACGCAACTAACATATGCAGAAATTAATCCACATGATTAAGGGTACAAAAATTTTATACCAGAACGGAGGATTATTTATTAGCTACTCTGATTTGAGCCTCCAACTCAATGAAATCTCTTTCAACATCCGCCACACATTTGTCCCATGTCTCTCCAACCATTTCGAACGGACACCACAGAGAACTTTCAGCACCCGAGACTTGGGAAACAGTTTCATGCAAATCTGGAAAGGGGCTCTCGGCTTCCTCCACGCCGCCTGCGGGCCTAGTAGAGGTGGTATGAACAGCAGGGTACCACTGGAGATCAACCTGTACCTGGGGGGTAGCAGTGGACTCATCAGCCTCCTCGCTACCAGCAAGCCCACCGCTTCGATCCATCATTGCGGTGAGGGGGCGGCGAGGGTCCCCCTAAATCCCTTTTTCAAATGAAGTTGCTGCCGACGGCTTCACAGGTGCCCGAAACGGGGGATGGCGCTCAGGATGTCGGAGATTACCGTACCGCCACGGGAAAAGTGGGCGCCTCTCTAGCCACCACTCTTCTTTTCGTAGCCAAAAATTGGGATCGCACAGAGAAGAATCAATTATGGTTTCGGGTGAGGGAGGCGCTCGGCGTTTTCGCGTAGATGTCCGGTCTCCTTTCGGGCACCTCGAACCGCCGTCAGCCATTGAAATGGCTCTGAAGAACTAGGGTTTTTTGGTTAGAGAGATAGAGAGAGTTTGAGAAATAGGGGATATCGAGTGTACCCTAATTGACAAATGGGGATGAATTCATTATTTTGGGGTTGGGTAGTTAGGACATTAAATTCAACCTTTTTTTGTGTTAAACTAATTAATTTAGGAATAATTAGTACCTATTAATAATCCACTAATAATGTGCTTTATTTGTTAATTATTGCCAAAAAAGAAATGGGGCAACTTGAAAAGACCGGATGGAAAGTGTGGTAACTAGAAAAGACCGGAGGGAGTATATTATAACTATTCTAATGTTAGGTTCTTTTGTTATTTTTCTTCTTTTTCTTTTTGAGAAAATAGACTACCCTACTGTTGTAGAAGTACCCAACTAGCAGTTATTACTTTTACACCCCAAGTCCCGAGAATTGTTATAGTCTATATATGCATGTGTAACGTACACATTTACAATTAAAAAAAGAAAAAAAGAAAAATGTTGTCTTAATGGGTAAATATACCCAAAACAAATAGATATATAAGTTATATACTCACAACTTTAAAACTATAAGTTTTATACCCAAAAAGCTATGAAAAGACAAAAATAACCTTACTATTTGGGCCCACTTCTCTTTAAAGTAAATAAAGAGAAAAAAAAAAACCAACCCTACCCCACTACCCCACTTTCTCTCACGATTCACACTCTCTCTCACCGTGTAAGAAAATTTTGAAACATACCATGCAACTGTTTTTTGCCGCCGCCGATTAAAAAATAGAGCCTGGTAACTTGGATTCCGGCAACGACACAGGACCTTCCAATCGGCATGAAGGGCGTCGAGTGCCGACGGTGGAAGAATGGGCCAATCTTCCTACACTGCCGCCGCCGGTGAGTTCGAATTTTTTTTTTTTGAAGTGTCGATTTGTTAGTGATTAAGCCTTTTATTGAATGAGATCTTGTTGGGATATGATAATTAAGTGTTTAGAAGCCTAATTAACGTCATAATTGTGTCTGCTAAGGTCGTATTTGATAGATTTGATTTCAATTTTTTGAGCAGTTTATACTTACACGGTTGAAATATATACAAAATTGTGTAATATGTTGACTTTTTGGGTTTTGACCACTTACATGGTTATGTATATGTTTTAACCGTGCACGGTTAAAACATATACATAACCGTGTAAGTGGTCAAAATACAAAAAGTCAACAACTTATACGGTTACTTTTAGATTTTTACCGTGTACACAGTTAAAACATAAAAATAACCGTGTAAAGACAGAGCAAGTGTTTTTTTTCCTTTTTTTCTTTTTTTTTTGTTGGAGTCTAACGAATGATTTTGACGTACCTTTTGCAGCCTAGATACGCATGGTACCGGCCTCGTATGCAAGGTTTCCCGGCTCGACTGAACCTATACACTCAAGATATTGTAATTAGGCAAATACCTATTGTCTTGAAGCGTATAGGTGGGGAGGAACTTTTGCAACAATTCACGGACGGGCCTTTCGGATACTTGCTAGAAATTAAGAGGAACGGTACCGCCAACGTTGTCTTGCACGAGTTATTGGCCCGAGAGCTCATTGATAGCTCATTCTCAGAGTTTGAGAGGTGGTTTCACGTGGGCGGGCAAGATATTCAGTTCGGGGCACAAGAGTTTTGTCTCGTCACCGGCTTAATGTTCGGCCTTTTGTTTCCGATTTCAACCTTAACCGAGGTCCACACGTCATTCCTCAGAATAACCTCTTCTATACTTGGTATAATGGTGAGAAGGTGAAGGATAAAAGGCTATTAAATGATTTCAAGAATACTGATATATGCATGGGGACCCCAGATCAGTACTTGAGCGCCGTGAATTTGCTCATATACTACTACGTTTTGCTATGCCGTGATGATCAGACTATCGAAAATTAGGCATGGGCATTAGTAGAGGATCGAGTTGGCTGGTATAGATTCCCATGGGGATCATGGTCGTTTCAAGTGCGGTGTCACCAGCTAGGAGTGATGAAGAAAGACCCATCGGAGATTACTGGGTCGACGGCGGCCTACCATTTATATGGACCGGTGTGGGCGTTGAACTTGTGGGCCTACGAGGCAATTCCGGCATTAGGACGGGCGTGCGGCCATCGATTGAATGATTTTTTGACGCTCCGACTTAGGAGATGGCACACTCGACAGTCCCATTTGGATTTTACTACATTTTTCGACAGTAATGAGGTAATTGCTCTTCATTAATTATAATTAATTAATAAAGTATATTTAGTTTTTAATTGCTCTCCATGTTCTTATTGTTTATAATAATTAAGTATTATTGATTAATATTACTTGAATACATTTGTATGCTCTAATTTATTATTATGTCTTAATTAATTATTCTTAATTACTAAAAAAGCATGTTTATAGTACAATTTGTATTTTTTAATAAATATTTGGATTATTCTTATAATTAATTATTATTATTATTATAATTAATTACTAAAAAAGCATGTTTATAGTGGAATAAGTTAATCGCATTATTAATTAATTAATAAAGAATGTAATTAATAAGTTAATCGCATTATTAATTAAGTTAATCGCATTATTAATAAGAATGTAATTAATAAGAATGTAGTTAATCGCATTATGTTTTTTTATTAATTTTATTTCATTATTAATAAAGCATGTTTATTCTTTTAATCTTAATTACTTATGGTGGAATATTTTTTTGTAGCTCCAAACCTTTCGAACGCTCGAACCCGAGGCGGATATAGAGGAGGCCGAGCCATATGCACAGTCCTTAGAGTGGCCGGATCCCTTGATTGTGAGGTTTAACCCGAATCAACGGCACGCACACAAGAAAGTTCCGCCACAGCAGAGACAATCGAGGGCGGCAAGGGAGATGGCGAAGGTTGTGCAGAAACTGAAATGCCGCGATGCGAAGAAGGACTTAGTGCAGCCGGGTCATCGCAAATAGCCTCGAGCAGCCCGGGCCTCTTCAGAGACTAGAGGCCACATCCCAGAGCGATTCTAGTTCGAAATGCCAGAATCCTCTCAGTCGAAGCATCCTAGGGAAGAGCCGTCCCGTCCTCAGCCTTCTGAGCAGCTTGTATGCTGCGTGCACGGAGATCCGTGCCGTCGTGGATGCGAGAATGATGATTGGATTGACAAGATCCTTGACAGAGCTTGCCAGCGGCTAGCAGAAGATACATCTGAGAAGGGAGTACTTGCCCGGATGGCTAAGTCTCTCGTCAGGCACCTCAAGGGCATGGTAGGATCTAAGCGTTCTTCGGGTAGCAGCATACACTCTAGGCATCGATCACCTAATCCTGTGAGCCAGCGACACTCAGATGCTCATTTGATTGATGATAGGTACCGATCTCCTACTCCCGTGCATGCGCCTGGATTTGAGCCTCGTACTGTGAGATCTAGGACACCCCCACACGCATATGCGCAGTTCGAGGAAGAAGGAAGGGCGTCCTCGTCTCTAGTTCATAAATTAGGGATCTAGATACGATCCCTTATGTGTCTCAGCATATCCCGGGAGAGGACGATGCTGATAGTGTGGACTTAGATGTCCCTAAGACGAGAGCGGAGGCTAGTAGGGTAGGGGGACGGGTTCTGAAGCCGTCTCTCGCATTGCAGAGCCCTTACACAGTCCATGAGACCCCGCATTCAACCCGGACTGCTAGAGATGCGTACGAGCAGTTTAGAAATGCGGGCCCGAATGTTGTGGTTCTCACTAGGCAACAGCCTCCTTACCATCTTCCTCAGGCACTGTTCGACTCTATCGAGGATATGAGTATTTCATTCACTGCTGAGGTAAATTTTTATATATTATTACTATTATTATTATTATTATTATTATTATTATTATTGGGATATAATGTTAAGGGGGAACTTGAATCAAGTTAAATAAACAATTTGTTTTGATTCGATTTCAAAACCCTCTTTAGAATATTTCCCTTATTATTTTTGATGAACTAGGCAAGTTTCTCTTAGATAAACTTACATGTTAGGAAGCTTTTCTTTTAGTCTAGAAGCGCCAAGGATGAAGCAGTCAGAGTTCGCGAAGCGACAGGAAGCAAAGCGGCTCCAGCAGTGAAAGCGTCAGCAGTGAAGTTTTGACAAAGCGTCTTGAAGACGCTTCAGATAAAAACGCTAAGAGCGAGCTTCCGATCAGTGGAAGCGAAGCGCTCTCAAGTCAGCCCACTCAAAGCGTCTCTGAGAAGGAGCTGTACTTAAAAGCGTCAATCAGTGCAGATGATAAGTTGACCCATAATTTGAAGTTTGAATTTCTGACAAGCACCGCATTAAAGCTTACGTGTCAACACGCCATTGCACAACGGATACGGCTATAGTTCGAAAAGTCAAGGTTAGGTGAAGTCGCCATACCTATAGGGGCGGCAGACATCCCTTCCTGACTCTTGCAGGTTGACACGCCGAATTATCCAAAAATTAAAGAACACGCAACCTCTTCTCTCTCAACGGGAAGTAGGGTTCCTTAGTATAAATAGAAGGAGTTGCACACACACTAAAACTAACGCACGTACAAACGATTCAAACATTCACTTTTGCAAGAACTCAAGCAAATTTCTTTCTAGTACTTAGTTCTTTCAAAGCGCTTCACTTTAGTGTGTCCTTAAGAACTCATTTCTTAAGTATTGCAACTACCTCACTTTCTAGGTTCAATCTCTTATATCCATAGCCTAGACTCTTGAGAATCCTTATCACTTACTTGTAATTTCATTGTAAAGGATTCTCATACTTACAAAAATCCAAAACCCCAAAACCCAAGTCTAGAGTGAATAGATTGAGTTGTAAGGTTGTCGAGTTTTTTGTGAAAGAGTGTTGTTGTAAGGTTTCTCGAGAGCCAGTAAAATCTTTGAGGATTCAAGTGCAAGTTTGTTATTTGCCTTGAATCACTTCCCCTTGGAAGTATAAAACAAGGAGTACCGAGTGAATGCATTCATCCCGTCGTGGATAGAGTGGACATAAGAGAGGTGCTCCGAACCACTATATATTGATTGTCTCTATATTTTAAGTTATTTATTGCTTTGATTATTCGCATACACACACTCACCTCTTTAATATTAACAAGGTTTTAATTTGCAAGATAAGCTTTAAAGACTCACCACATTCCGCACAGTATCACACGAGCGAGAGGCTTTGAACGCTTCACTTAGCTTCAAAGCGTCTATTCGTCTAAAAAGCTGAAAATCGCAAGAGAAGTTAAACACTTCTCTACACACGTATTCACCCCCCCCCCCTCTACGAGTGTAAACGCCTTTCGGGACCAACAATTATTATTATTATTATTATTATTATTATTATTATTATTATTATTATTATTATTATTATTATTATTATTATTATTATTATTATTATTATTATTATTATTTTCTAACATGTGTTGTGGTACTTGTTTTATATTAGGTGATGGAGCTGTACTTGTTATATTAGAGGATTCGACTTCGCTTGAGGTTGTCATGCGATACTAACGTCGGGTTCGCGGGAACTATTATTGTCGGCATTGACTTTTATGTGAGTATTTTCTTGTCGGGTTCTCAAATATTTTATTTATTTTTGGTATGTTTTTTATTTTTATTTTATTTTGTTTATAAGCCGGAGATGCTGAGGATACTTAAGGGTTTTCACGAAGACGACGAGACATTGGGATTGGCGAAAACCTATATATACACGAAGTGGAAACCCGAGAAGAAATTAATCAAGCTATTCAGAGGGACCAACACTTACACGCCGTGGAGCTGTGGACACGATGTAAGTTATGCTATAATCCACTTACTATTTTCTTTTTATATACCACTTTAAATTATATCCAGGTTTATTGATACATAATATTTATTAAAAAAAATTCTTTTAGTTTATCTTTGTGTGCCACTTGACCACCGAGCACTGGATCGTACTCTGGGCATGCATTGAGGAGTGGCGTTTAGAAGTGTACGATTCGCTCTTGCACGAGTTGAAAACATTGCAAGAGATCGACCATCGTACAACTCAGATTCTTCCCATCTCCTGCCTATTTCCTAAACTGTTGCACGTGGCTAACTATTGGGACCAGCATCCACGTTTCATGAAGCGTATGGATGAGATGCAGATCAAATTCCTCGCAGTTCACAAGCAATTTCGTCAAGACGATGAAACTTCTTGTGGTCCACTTGCATGTTTGGCCGTGGAAAGGATACTCGCTGCTAAGAAGCCTAAGATAGCCAAACCCTCTCCACAATACATTGCTAAGCTCCGTAAAACTATTGCTAGGAGGATTTTTTTACTTTCTCGACGAGATGTCGATTGATGCATGTAATGTGGATCGAATTGTTGGATTATGTTGTTTTGGTTGTTTATGGATTGTTTATGCTGTTGATGGATTATTTATGATCGTGTAAATGGTAATTATTATTTATGAGTTGTTTTGGAAATTTGATTAAACTTGTAAAGTTGTTGGAAAAAGTCGTGTCTGTCATTACACGGTTGATTTCACATCGAAACCGTGTAACTAGCAGCCCATAAACCATGTAACTATGAGCCCTAAACCGTGTAAGTATGAATTATCAGAAAAATTCATATTTTAATCCAAAAAAATGCATGTTTTAGACAAATTAAGCTTCATACAAGGTATTTTAACAACATATCGAAGTGAAAACCATAATGGTAATCTGTGACGTACTCTATCGAATGACATTTCTAGTGTTTCTAAGTTTGAAACATATACCACTATAGACCATCATATGTTACAAACAACTCACTTCTCTAAATTCTACAATTAGAAACAATTTATGCAATTTATGTGAATCAAATTGTTTTGTAGCACTTATTCAATGGTTGTGACGTTTAATTGAAACCCGGATGACCAACAATCGGAACCATAATGTTGTTTGAATTAAAATTGTGATCAATTTTGACTTTTTTTGAAGTTTGTTGACTTTTACACAGTTAGGTTACACGACATTCATACAAGTTTCCACAGTCGAAAAAAATTAATAACCGTGTAAATGCAGAAATTGTTTACTTCAATTTTGACCATTTACACGGTTCATAATAAATAAATACCGTGTACATGGTCGGAAAAAATTAATAACCGTGTAAATGCAGAAATTGTTGACTTTCTTCAATTTTGACCATTTACACGGTTCATAACAAATAAATACCGTGTACACGGTCGGAAAAAATTAATAGCCGTGTAAATGCAGAAATTGTTGACTTTTTTCAATTTCGACCATTTACACGGTTCATAACAAATAAATACCGTGTACACGGTCAGAAAAAATTAATAACTGTGTAAATGCAGAAATTGTTGACTTTCTTCAATTTTGACCATTTACATGGTTCATAACAAATAAATACCGTGTACACGGTCACAAAAAATTAATAACCGTGTAAATACAGAGAATCTGAAATAGATCGCTAATAAACCCTAAAAACAAAAACAAAAAACACCAAATCTAATCAACGGGTCTCGACGGACATCTGGGCCTAGTATGCCCCTCACAGTGACAAATGCTACATGTTTTTTTCTTTCGACGCGGTACACCACCTTCATGTTGATCCACGTCGCCGATTTGGCTTGAGGACGTGCATGATCGTCTCTTGTGCCCGTATTGACCACATCGAGAGCATTGTTGCTGATTGGCCGGAATATCTTCCACTGTGGATCTCGCCCGGCTCATACGCGGTCTCCCTGCTTGCTTTTTGATAAGAGGCGGCCGAACAACGAGGGAAGCAACCTCCTCCGGCACGCTCCTCCAAGCCTCTGGATGGGGTACCGACTCAATATTGGGCGAATAGACTGCCACGAGCGTTGACTGTTTGAAGTAACGGCTAACGTAGTCTGTAGCACGGCCGCCGGCAAACCTGAAAATAGAATAAATATAATTAAAAGACATAGCACCAAAGGCATCAATAAAAACTGTATAAAAAACAAAGTAACTGCATGCCTCAGAGCGGCACAAGCGTGTCGACAGGGCATCCCGTCCAAATCAAACTCCTTGCATTCGCACGTGGAGTTCTGAAGATCGACAATGTAAGTCCCATTGTCACCCTCTACCCTATACACGTTTGGTACCGGCATCCCATGAGTGGTGTAATGTCGGGCCCATTCTGCGGCTGATGACATCTTCACAAAGGCATTTTCAGTCACCTCGTGATCTCTTGAGACAGCCCTCACCCGATGTTCCTCGAACCACTTCTTCACTATTATCCGATAAGCCTCGATCATAGCGCATATCAGCAATCGCCTTGCCCATAGGAGTCTAGCATTCATTGTCTCCGCGGGATTTAAAGTCATGAAACTCGTACGCGGAACGGGGCACTTCGAACGCGCCCACCAATGCACGCCGATATCGCACAACCTCTAGTATATTCCGCTACCCCTCAAGGACTCAAAGTATTCGTCGAAAGTAGCATCACGATATGCATAGGCCACCGTTTCAAATCTTCCAAGTGCGTGCCTACCGTATGTTACCATATTTTTCATCAAATGGTAGAAATAAAGGCCGTGAGAAGCATGTGGGAAGACATTCCGAATGGCATTTTCGATGCTAATATGGCCATTGGACACTATTAACAAGTTCGTTGGTGCTCCAAAACAGTGACGTACCCTAGTGAGAAACCAAGTCCAAGACTCATCATCCTCGATCGGCCCAATTCCAATGGCAAGTGGAAACACTTGCTCGTTCCCATCCTTGGTGCAAGCTACAAATAAGGTCTCTTTATTCTTCCCCTTCAAGTGTGCCCCGTCCACTACAATCATGGAACAGAGCAAATCACTCTGCCATGCTTCAATGGACTGTCCTAGAGCAAGGAACATATAACATAATCGATCGGAGGTACGGGATGTCGAGATATCATACGCCGTACCTGGATTCTTCTCCCTCAATAAGTACAGATAAGACGGGAGCCTCTCGTAAGACTCCTCGAAACCTCCATACGTCATCTCTATAGCGATGTTCCTCGCTCGTAGGGCAAAACTGTAATCAATCTCAATACCGTACTCAGCTCGCATCTCATTAGCCATCTCCTTCGGCTTCAGCACGACACCATCAGTGATCAATCTCCGTGCAAAGTATGCTCCTAAAACATTTGTGGGGTATTGGCATTGTGTATTCCCGTCTAAATCGACAGAGCATGTATGGCATTCGGTATATTTTCCAATGCACCATATATCCTCTTTCTGCTTTGCACGCAACAGGTACTCGCACTCTTTCTTCTTGCATATGTACCCCACACGATAAGTGTCCGACTTTTCAACTTTATACTTATGTCGGTTCTCCATTTGATGAAGTCCGACTGCTATCGCCAAATCATCTTTTTTCTTGAACAGGCCACCCACACGCAATGCACCAACTAAGGGCGCAGAATAATCTCCATCGATAAACCCCAATGGCAGTGCGGTGTCCAGATAAACATGAGGAATTAGCCAAGCTTGGATAACATCCGGATTGACTCTAGCATTGTCGCCGCGGCGGGTAGGTTGAGACTCGGAATTAATGTTGTGATGCCCATGTTGGATCCGGGATCCCTTGGATGTAGATTTAATTAATTACAATAATTATTAACATATGAATTCAGATCTTGAAAGCGGAAACCGATCTAAATCATATATATACCTGCTTGCGTATCACCGGAGGAATTCTGAGTCGAGGAAATGATCTTCCACGCACCAGATCTCTGCACATGAGATCTGGCTCTTTCACGTCGACCCCGAAGTCTTCTGGAGTATTCCCTAGCAACCAGAGAAATTCTGAGTGGGCAGAAATCTATTCTCTATGCCTCCCAGAAGCTGCCGCCCCCTCTCTCTTTTCTGTGAGAATAAAATCACCTCCTGAACATTTCTACTTCTCTCTTATTTATAATAAGAGGTAGAGTGTTGGAGAGGTTAGGGCCAAGGCTAATGGGCCAGGCTATGCTCTATTGGGCTACTCCAGGGACCTTGAGGAGGATTTGGACTAGGCCTTCCAATATAATTAAATAATCCAAGTATTCTCTGGCCCCGAATACTCTATTTAATTATATTAATATTATAGCCTTTCCACTATAGTAAAATAATATTGCATCGCCGTCCAATCCCAAATTATGACATACCGGGCTCCTCTTTGAATTATATTATTTCCCGTGTTTAAGATATCGCATGTCCATTAATTAATTTAAGCTACTGACTGCTCTAATTAATTAATATCTTATTCCGAGAGTGTACCCGTTCGACCTTATTATTATATCGGAACTTAATCCACCTGCAGGGTTTTGATATAATAATCCTTATAACGCCTCAAGGGGACATCATCAACTCGGCGCACCGAGACACGATTTCTAGCTATAATATGAATTATCATATTTATAATATTATTACCCAAGATACGGAGATTCTTTGAGTTGCAATAACTCTCACTCATGGTAAATCAAAGCAATAATTATTATAAATACATAATTGAATATTATGACAACTAGAATTAAGAAATAATAATCGTCCGAGATGTGATCCTTAATAAGTCAGTATAAAAGGATTTATCTCACCTCGATCCCGTTCAGCGCAACTCTGATCGTATGCACCAGTATAAGCTAATAGCCAAGACCAACTATTATCCAGCTTATACTACAACCTTAACAAGTAATTCGTCCAAGATTACTTTCAGTTGCGAACACCGTTTAACTATATAAGAAACCGATAATATGATCTTCCGTGCGACCACCCACACCATATTATCTATAATATATAGTGCCGGACGTTTATTTGCATAACCATAACACGAATTAATATGCAAAACATATGACAGAATATTTATTTCCAAAACCAGGAAGAAATTGTAAATAATACAAGCATAAAGTATGCTTTTCAGTATATCAACCCCAACAATCTCCCACTTATACTCAAAAGCATGCTTTCAAGTATACTACTACTACATTACAATTTCTCCCACTTATACTCAAAGCAATGCTGTCATACATCTGACTCCCAAGCCCTCCACATGCCTCACGAAATCCTTTGTAGGAAGTGCTTTCGTGAATGGATCAGCAAGGTTATCCTCAGATGCAATCTTTGACACAACTACCATCTCTCTCTTTACGTAATCACGTATGATATGGTACTTCCGGTCTATGTGTTTACTGGCCTGATGAGATCTTGGTTCTTTCGAATTTGCAACTACACCAGAATTGTCACAATAAATTATGATCGCCTGAGGCAAATTAGGAACCACATCCAGATCCATCATGAAGTTCCGGAACCATACAGCGTCCTTAGCCGCTTCTGCGGCTGCGACGTACTCAGCTTCCATGGTGGAATCCGCAATGCATTTCTACTTTATGCTCCTCCAATGTATGGCTCCACCTCCCAACGTAAACACATACCCAGTGGTAGATTTCCTCTCATCCCTATCCGATTGGAAATCAGAATCCGTATAACCCAAAGGAATTAGACTGTCAGACTGGAAAACCAACATATAATCCCTAGTCCTTTTCAGATACTTGATTATATTCTTCACAGTAGTCCAGTGTTCCCTGCTAGGGTTAGACTGATATCTAGAAACCATGCCAACGGCATAACAGATATCGGGCCTGGTGCAAAGCATAGCATACATGAGGCTTCCTACTGCAGATGCATAAGGAACTGCCTTCATTTCATCTATCTTTTTCTGTGTTTTAGGACACATAGCCTTAGATAGATGTATTCCATGCCTGAAAGGTAAGAAACCTTTCTTAGCATTTTCCATGCTAAACCGCTTTACCACAGTATCAATGTAGGCTGCTTGAGATAGGCACAACATCCTCTTCTTACGATCTCTAAAGATCTTTATCCCAAGAATGTGACCAGCTTCTCCCAAGTCCTTCATTTTGAATTGCTTGGACAACCACATCCGTATGTCCGATAACGTCTCCACGTTGTTGCCAATTAGGAGTATGTCATCAACATACAGTATCAGAAACACCAAGTCGTTTCCGTTGCACTTTTTGTACACACAACTCTCATAATCACACTGGATGAATCCATATGACTGGATTACCTCATCAAACCGTGTGTTCCAAGAACGAGATGCTTGCTTAAGACCATAAATGGATCGCTTAAGCTTGCATACAAGATGCTTTTTTCCTTCGGCAACATAACCCTTTGGTTGTTTCATATAAATGGGTTTATCAAGATTGCCATTCAGAAAAGCAGTCTTGACATCCATTTGCCATATTTCCAAATCCATGTGCGCCGCAATGGCTAAGAGAATCCGGATTGACTTAAGCATGACAACAGGCGAGAAGGTTTCATCGTAATCAATTCCTTCTTTTTGGGTGAAACCTTTCGCCACAAGTCTAGCCTTGAAGGTTTCAACCTTCCCGTCAGCTCCTCTCTTACGTTTGTAGACCCACTTACACCCAACCGGCTTAACGCCTTGGGGAGCTTCTACAATATCGTACACATCGTTATCATGCATGGATTGGATTTCCGAATCCATAGCATCTTGCCAAAACCGAGCATCTTTCTCTTGCATTGCCTCTTTGTACGTCCATGGGTCAAAGTCATCTTCCCCAGTTATGATATCCGAAGATTCCCCATAACACAACCATCTTTCAGGTTGGACGATGACTCTCCCACTACGACGAGGCACCACTTGAGAGTTAGTGTTAGTGTCAACACGAGGTGCAGTATTTGGTGTAACATCTGATACAGGTGGTTCAGACGTCTCAGTGTCCCTCATTTCTTCTAAAATAACTTCACTCATGGGTTTATGATTAGTCATATAATCCTCTTCCAAAAATCGTGTATTAGTGCTAATAACGATCTTTTGGTCCCTAGGACTATAAAACATCCCACCTCTCGTGCCTTTAGGGTACCCCACGAAAAACCGTAGTTCAGTTCTTGATTCCAACTTATCAGCATCCTTATTCAGCACATGTGCTGGACATCCCCAGATCCGAATATGTTCCAGACTAGGCTTTTGCCCAGTCCACAATTCCCAAGGAGTCTTAGGTACCGATTTGGAAGGAACCAAATTTAGAACATACGCTGCCGTTTCTAATGCATAACCCCAAAACGAAGTAGGTAATTCTGAATAGCTCATCATTGATCGAACCATTTCTATAAGTGTACGATTTCTTCGTTCCGCCACGCCATTTTGTTGTGGCGTCCCCGGAGCAGTAAGCTGGGAAGTAATCCCAGCTTTCAACATGTATTCCAAAAATTCACCGCTGAGGTACTCCCATCCTCGATCAGATCGAAGGGATTTGATAGTTCTTTCATGACGATTCTCAACTTCCGCCTTAAATTTTTTGAATTTCTCAAAGGATTCAGACTTCCGTTTCATCAGATAAACATATCCATACCTTGAGTAATCATCAATAAAAGTAATGAAGTACTCAACACCACCTCTAGCTTGAATCGACATTGGACCACACACGTCCGAGTGAATCAAATCCAACACTTTCTCTGATCTGTTTCCCTTGGACTTAAAATTTCTTTTAACCATCTTTCCTTGCAAGCACGATTCGCAAGTTGGTAATGGTTCCATTCGGAGTTCTTCCAAAGGACAATCTTTCACCAACCTTTGAATCCTCTTAAGGTGGATGTGTCCAAGCCTCAAATGCCAGAGTTGTGTTTGATTTACACTCGAAGAAAACTTACGTTTCTTAGAATATGATAATGCGCTATTCAATGCAGTATGTGTACAGTTTATGGTATAGAGATTGTTAGACATAGTACCAGAACAGATAACATCACCATTACGATAAATAGTAACATTTCCAAAACCGAAAGAAACAGAATATCCATCCAAATACAATTTGGAAACCGAAATCAAGTTCCTCCGAAAACCGGGTACTAACAAAACATCTCTTAAAACCAAAGTTTTATTGAAAAACGGTAAACTGACAACTCCCACTGCAGAAACCGCCACTTTCGTAGCATTTCCCATGGTGACGGTAATCTCCCCTGCACTAACCCGCCGGGTTTGGTTGAACCCCTGCAAGTCAAAACATACATGATCAGTGGCTCCAGTATCTACAACCCAAGTGTTGTTAGAACTAGCCGCTAAACAAGTTTCGACTACTAGTGCATAAGATGTACCTTGGCCACTGCCCGTCCTCATTTGAGGACAAGACGCCTTGTAGTGTCCTTTCTGCCCGCAACGGTAACACCTCCCTTTAGGCTTCTGAATGCCACCTTGAGGTCCCTTCCCTTTCTAACTGCCACCCCCCTTGATTCTGACTACCCTGCTTCTTCTTCTTTCTAAATCTGCCCTTAGGCTTAGAAGAAGTAGAAGCTGTAGTGTTGTCAGCCTGAGGTTCAGACTTGATCACCGTCTCAGCTTGCACCAGCTCATTCATCAGTTGGGCCAACGTGTAATCCTTAGGATTCATGTTGTTGTTCAGCCGAAACTGGTTGAATGAATTAGGAAGGGATTCTATGATGATATCGACCTGCGATTCCGCATCGATTTCAGCACCTAGAACCTCCAGCTCATTAAGATGACCAATCATCTTAAGAACATGTTCCTTCACGGATTCCCCGTCTGACATTTTCAGCGTCAAAATTGACTTCATAGCCTTTTGACGCGCCTGACGACCGTGATGGCCAAACATCTCGTGAAGGCTTAGGATCATACCAGCTGCAGTTTCGACATTCTGATGTTGATGCTGCAAAATGGGCGATACTGAAGCCAGTATGTAGCATTTTGCCATCTCATCTGCCTTTTTCCAGCTGGTATAAGCCTCACGTTGTTCAGCCGTGGCTCCTACAGCTGGCTCAGGGGGGCATTCCTCAATAAGGACAAATTTATGTCCGTCAGCAGTAAGGACAATATCCAAGTTTCGTTTCCAATCAAGGTAATTTGAACCCTCGAGTTTGTTTTCTTTGAGAATTGAAGCAAGTGGATTGAAAGACATAATGTAGCTGAAAATAAATAACGTAAAGTCAATGTCATATACTTCGAAGCATTCATTATATTGTAAAACCTTAAATCAATATAATATGCAACCCCCGACTCCTCAAGATTTTATATGTAATCCACGTAGGGTGGACGTTTACAAATAATCTCTATAAGTAGGTTTTTACGCCTTTAATTTCATTATCCAATCAACCTTCACCTTATGATTGATGAAATTAACAGTCGGTCACTCCTAGCCATGTAAATTTAATTAATTACCTTTCCGTCGGGAAATAATTAATAAATTCACATCTAAGTGAAATACCATAATTTAATATTCCGAAAAATACCATTTCATAAGAATAACCCTACCGTAGGGAGGTGATATCGATATGAAATTATTTTTCAATATTATCTATGAAGTTTAAACCAATGAAATCCATAATTAGCACCTCCGTAGGGATACGCCTGGATCAGTGAGCAAATGCTAATTATTTCATTTTTAAACCAATTATGGAGGCTAGAATTAATAATAATTTTCAGAAAAATACGGAATTAATCGAAAATTAAAATTAATATAATACCACTTAGTCATTTTTAAACCAAGGTTTTAATTCATTTTTCAAGCATAGCATGTAATTAAAAATCGCGAATAATTAAACAACATGCCATCCACAAAATATTGAAAAAAAATTAAGCGCAAGATAATTAATTAAATAAATAATTATCCAATCATCATGGCCTTCAAATTCTTCGAACGAGCTTGAAAAATCGAGACGAGAGTTGAGCTGAATCTGCGGGCCGAGAGGAAGGCCCATCGGGCCCAGGGTTTGGCCCATTAGGGTTTCGAAAAACCCTAACTTCCGGAAACCCTAGCCGTCGTCCTCCTCAGCCCTCGCCGCCGTCCTCAGCCGCACCACCGCTGCCATCGTCTTCACACGAGCTTAGAGAGGAGATCGCCAAGTGCTTCTGCCGCTGTCGTCGCTCGGAACATGCCGGAAGCATGGCTGAAACGTAGCAGCACCGCAGCCACCATCGCGCAAGGCAACAGCAGCTGCTGCTTCCGTTTCTGCACGCCGCGCCTCCGCCCATCGTTCCCCTCGACGCCTAGCAGCTTGCCGTGAACTGCTGCAGGTCACCGGCATCGTGGAGATGCCGGTTTTCAAGCTGCAGCCGCCAGAAGCTTCACACGATCCGCTAGGGTTCTTTAAACCCTAGCCGCGCCGTCGCCATGGATGGCGATCGCTTCAGCCCCGCCGCTGCTCCCACTGCTTCTGTAGTTCGTCCGGTGCGTCGACGTCGTCGAGGAGAGCAGTCGGAAGCAGCTGCAACATCCAGTGACCACAAACAGCCGCGGTAGGGTCGAAACCCTAGCTGCCATGTGTTGGGGTTGATATACTGAAAAGCATACTTTATGCTTGTATTATTAACAATTTCTTCCTGGTTTTGGAAATAAATATTATGTCATATGTTTTGCATATTAATTCATGTTATGGTTATGCAAATAAACGTCCGGCACTATATATTATAGATAATATGGTGTGGGTGGTCGCACGGAAGATCATATTATCGGTTTCTTATATAGTTAAATGGTGTTCGCAACTAAAAGTAATCTTGGACGAATTACTTGTTAAGGTTGTAGTATAAGCTGGATAATAGTTGGTCTTGGCTATTAGCTTATACTGGTGCATACGATCAGAGTTGCGCTGAACGGGATCGAGGTGAGATAAATCCTTTTATACTGACTTATTAAGGATCACATCTCGGACGATTATTATTTCTTAATTCTAGTTGTCATAATATTCAATTATGTATGTATAATAATTATTGCTTTGATTTACCATGAGTGAGAGTTATTGCAACTCAAAGAATCTCCGTATCTTGGGTAATAATATTATAAATATGATAATTAATATTATAGCTAGAAATCGTGTCTCGGTGCGCCGAGTTGATGATGTCCCCTTGAGGCGTTCTGAGGATTATTATATCAAAACCCTGCAGGTGGATTAAGTTCCGATATAATAACAAGGTCGAACGGGTACACTCTCGGAATAAGATATTAATTAATTAGAGCAGTCAGTAGCTTAAATTAATTAATGGACATGCGATATCTTAAACACGGGAAATAATATAATTCAAAGAGGAGCCCGGTATGTCATAATTTGGGATTGGACGGCAATGCAATATTATTTTACTATAGTGGAAAGGTTATAATATTAATATAATTAAATAGAGTATTCGGGCCAGAGAATACTTGGATTATTTAATTATATTGGAAGGCCTAGTCTAAATCCTCCTCAAGGTCCCTGGAGTAGCCCAATAGAGCATAGCCTGGCCCATTAGCCTTGGCCCTAACCTCTCCAACACTCTACCTCTTATTATAAATAAGAGAGAAGTAGAAATGTTCAGTACGTGATTTTATTCTCACAGAAAAGAGAGAGAGGGGTGGCAACTTCTGGGAGGCACAGAGAATAGATTTCTGCCCACTCAGAATTTCTCTGGTTGCTAGGGAATACTCCAGAAGACTTCGGGGTCGACGTGAAAGAGCCAGATCTCGTGTGCAGAGATCTGGTGCGTGGAACATCATTTCCTCGACTCAAAATTCCACCGGCGATACGCAAGCAGGTATATATATGATTTAGATCGGTTTCCGCTTTCAAGATCTGAATTCATATGTTAATAATTATTCTAATTAATTAAATCTACATCCGAGGGATCCCGGATCCAACAACTGGTATCAGAGCCAACTCGGCTCTGTAGATTTAATTAAGTATAATTATTAGATTCATATTATTTGTATTGGATGCAATTGATTGTTTTGCAGAGATCCAATTATCATGGTTAATATGAATGTTTTGGTTTTAATTATTGTATTAAAATCAGCCTGTTTGTGGCTGCGTTGTAAACACACGAGGGTTGATCGTGTTAGAATAGGAATTTTTTTTCGATTGTAATTTCGATGTAAATTTTTCAATTCTTGTAATCGATCGATGGTGGTGGAGAAGGCGACTACATCACGACTGGGATCAAGGAATGGCGGCGGCGCTGCGACGGTGATGAACATGGCAGCTAGGGTTTCGACCCTACCGCGGCTGTTTGTGGTCACCGGATGTTGCAGCTGCTTCCGACTGCTCTCCTCGACGACGTCGACGCACCGGACGAACTGCAGAAGCAGTGGGAGCAGCGGCGGGGCTGAAGCGATCGCCATCCATGGCGACGGCGCGGCTAGGGTTTAAAGAACCCTAGCGGATCGCGTGAAGCTTCTGGCGGCTGCAGCTTGAAAACCGGCATCTCCACGATGCCGGTGACCTGCAGCAGTTCACGGCAAGCTGCTAGGCGTCGAGGGGAACGACGGGCGGAGGCGCGGCGTGCAGAAACGGAAGCAGCAGCTGCTGTTGCCTTGCGCGATGGTGGCTGCGGTGCTGCTACGTTTCAACCATGCTTCCGGCATGTTCTGAGCGACGACAGCGGCAGAAGCACTTGGCGATCTCCTCTCTAAGCTCGTGTGAAGACGATGGCAGCGGTGGTGCGGCTGAGGACGGCGGCGAGGGCTGAGGAGGACGACGGCTAGGGTTTCCGGAAGTTAGGGTTTTTCGAAACCCTAACGGGCCAAACCCTGGGCCCGATGGGCCTTCCTCTCGGCCCGCAGATTCAGCTCAACTCTCGTCTCGATTTTTCAAGCTCGTTCGAAGAATTTGAAGGCCATGATGATTGGATAATTATTTATTTAATTAATTATCTTGCGCTTAATTTTTTTTCAATATTTTGTGGATGGCATGTTGTTTAATTATTCGCGATTTTTAATTACATGCTATGCTTGAAAAATGAATTAAAACCTTGGTTTAAAAATGACTAAGTGGTATTATATTAATTTTAATTTTCGATTAATTCCGTATTTTTCTGAAAATTATTATTAATTCTAGCCTCCATAATTGGTTTAAAAATGAAATAATTAGCATTTGCTCACTGATCCGGGCGTATCCCTACGGAGGTGCTAATTATGGATTTCATTGGTTTAAACTTCATATGATAATATTGAAAAATAATTTCATATCGATATCACCTCCCTACGGTAGGGTTATTCTTATGAAATGGTATTTTTCGGAATATTAAATTATGGTATTTCACTTAGATGTGAATTTATTAATTATTTCCCGACGGAAAGGTAATTAATTAAATTTACATGGCTAGGAGTGACCGACTGTTAATTTCATCAATCATAAGGTGAAGGTTGATTGGATAATGAAATTAAAGGCGTAAAAACCTACTTATAGAGATTATTTGTAAACGTCCACCCTACGTGGATTACATATAAAATCTTGAGGAGTCAGGGGTTGCATATTATATTGATTTAAGGTTTTACAATATAATGAATGCTTCGAAGTATATGACATTGACTTTACGTTATTTATTTTCAGCTACATTATGTCTTTCAATCCACTTGCTTCAATTCTCAAAGAAAACAAACTCGAGGGTTCAAATTACCTTGATTGGAAACGAAACTTGGATATTGTCCTTACTGCTGACGGACATAAATTTGTCCTTATTGAGGAATGCCCCCCTGAGCCAGCTGCAGGAGCCACGGCTGAACAACGTGAGGCTTATACCAGCTGGAAAAAGGCAGATGAGATGGCAAAATGCTACATACTGGCTTCAGTATCGCCCATTTTGCAGCATCAACATCAGAATGTCGAAACTGCAGCTGGTATGATCCTAAGCCTTCACGAGATGTTTGGCCATCACGGTCGTCAGGCGCGTCAAAAGGCTATGAAGTCAATTTTGACGCTGAAAATGTCAGACGGGGAATCCGTGAAGGAACATGTTCTTAAGATGATTGGTCATCTTAATGAGCTGGAGGTTCTAGGTGCTGAAATCGATGCGGAATCGCAGGTCGATATCATCATAGAATCCCTTCCTAATTCATTCAACCAGTTTCGGCTGAACAACAACATGAATCCTAAGGATTACACGTTGGCCCAACTGATGAATGAGTTGGTGCAAGCTGAGACAGTGATCAAGTCTGAACCTCAGGCTCACAACACTACAGCTTCTACTTCTTCTAAGCCTAAGGGTAGATTTAGAAAGAAGAAGAAGCAGGGTAGTCAGAATCAAGGGGGTGGCAGTCAGAAAGGGAAGGGACCTCAAGGTGGCATTCAGAAGCCTAAAGGGAGGTGTTACCGTTGCGAGCAGAAAGGACACTACAAGGCGTCTTGTCCTCAAATGAGGACGGGCAGTGGCCAAGGTACATCTTATGCACTAGTAGTCGAAACTTGTTTAGCGGCTAGTTCTAACAACACTTGGGTTGTAGATACTGGAGCCACTGATCATGTATATTTTGACTTGCAGGGGTTCAACCAAACCCGGCGGGTTAGTGCAGGGGAGATTACCGTCACCATGGGAAATGCTGCGAAAGTGGCGGTTTCTGCAGTGGGAGTTGTCAGTTTACCGTTTTTCAATAAAACTTTGGTTTTAAGAGACGTTTTGTTAGTACCCGGTTTTTGGAGGAACTTGATTTCAGTTTCCAAATTGTATTTGGATGGATATTCTGTTTCTTTCGGTTTTGGAAATGTTACTATTTATCGTAATGGTGATGTTATCTGTTCTGGTACTATGTCTAACAATCTCTATACCATAAACTGTACACATACTGCATTGAATAGCGCATTATCATATTCTAAGAAACGTAAGTTTTCTTCGAGTGTAAATCAAACACAGCTCTGGCATCTGAGGCTTGGACACATCCACCTTAAGAGGATTCAAAGGTTGGTGAAAGATGGTCCTTTGGAAGAACTCCGAATGGAACCATTACCAACTTGTGAATCGTGCTTGCAAGGAAAGATGGTTAAAAGAAATTTTAAGTCCAAGGGAAACAGATCAGAGAAAGTGTTGGATTTGATTCACTCGGACGTGTGTGGTCCAATGTCGATTCAAGCTAGAGGTGGTGTTGAGTATTCATTACTTTTATTGATGATTACTCAAGGTATGGATATGTTTATCTGATGAAACGGAAGTCTGAATCCTTTGAGAAATTCAAAGAATTTAAGGCGGAAGTTGAGAATCGTCATGAAAGAACTATCAAATCCTTTCGATCTGATCGAGGAGGGGAGTACCTCAGCGGTGAATTTTTGGAATACATGTCGAAAGCTGGGATTACTTCCCAGCTTACTGCTCCGGGGACGCCACAACAAAATGGCGTGGCGGAACGAAGAAATCGTACACTTATAGAAATGGTTCGATCAATGATGAGCTATTCAGAATTACCTACTTCGTTTTGGGGTTATGCATTAGAAACGGCAGCGTATGTTCTAAATTTGGTTCCTTCCAAATCGGTACCTAAGACTCCTTGGGAATTGTGGACTGGGCAAAAGCCTAGTCTGGAACATATTCGGATCTGGGGATGTCCAGCACATGTGCTGAATAAGGATGCTGATAAGTTGGAATCAAGAACTGAACTACGGTTTTTCGTGGGGTACCCTAAAGGCACGAGAGGTGGGATGTTTTATAGTCCTAGGGACCAAAAGATCGTTATTAGCACTAATACACGGTTTTTGGAAGAGGATTATATGACTAATCATAAACCCATGAGTGAAGTTATTTTAGAAGAAATGAGGGACACTGAGACGTCTGAACCACCTGTATCAGATGTTACACCAAATACTGCACCTCGTGTTGACACTAACACTAACTCTCAAGTGGTGCCTCGTCGTAGTGGGAGAGTCATCGTCCAACCTGAAAGATGGTTGTGTTATGGGGAATCTTCGGATATCATAACTGGGGAAGATGACTTTGACCCATGGACGTACAAAGAGGCAATGCAAGAGAAAGATGCTCGGTTTTGGCAAGATGCTATGGATTCGGAAATCCAATCCATGCATGATAACGATGTGTACGATATTGTAGAAGCTCCCCAAGGCGTTAAGCCGGTTGGGTGTAAGTGGGTCTACAAACGTAAGAGAGGAGCTGACGGGAAGGTTGAAACCTTCAAGGCTAGACTTGTGGCGAAAGGTTTCACCCAAAAAGAAGGAATTGATTACGATGAAACCTTCTCGCCTGTTGTCATGCTTAAGTCAATCCGGATTCTCTTAGCCATTGCGGCGCACATGGATTTGGAAATATGGCAAATGGATGTCAAGACTGCTTTTCTGAATGGCAATCTTGATAAACCCATTTATATGAAACAACCAAAGGGTTATGTTGCCGAAGGAAAAAAGCATCTTGTATGCAAGCTTAAGCGATCCATTTATGGTCTTAAGCAAGCATCTCGTTCTTGGAACACACGGTTTGATGAGGTAATCCAGTCATATGGATTCATCCAGTGTGATTATGAGAGTTGTGTGTACAAAAAGTGCAACGGAAATGACTTGGTGTTTCTGATACTGTATGTTGATGACATACTCCTAATTGGCAACAACGTGGAGACGTTATCGGACATACGGATGTGGTTGTCCAAGCAATTCAAAATGAAGGACTTGGGAGAAGCTGGTCACATTCTTGGGATAAAGATCTTTAGAGATCGTAAGAAGAGGATGTTGTGCCTATCTCAAGCAGCCTACATTGATACTGTGGTAAAGCGGTTTAGCATGGAAAATGCTAAGAAAGGTTTCTTACCTTTCAGGCATGGAATACATCTATCTAAGGCTATGTGTCCTAAAACACAGAAAGAGATAGATGAAATGAAGGCAGTTCCTTATGCATCTGCAGTAGGAAGCCTCATGTATGCTATGCTTTGCACCAGGCCCGATATCTGTTATGCCGTTGGCATGGTTTCTAGATATCAGTCTAACCCTGGCAGGGAACACTGGACTGCTGTGAAGAATATAATCAAGTATCTGAAAAGGACTAGGGATTATATGTTGGTCTTCCAGTCTGACAGTCTAATTCCTTTGGGTTATACGGATTCTGATTTCCAATCGGATAGGGATGAGAGGAAATCTACCACTGGGTATGTGTTTACGTTAGGAGGTGGAGCCATACATTGGAGGAGCATAAAGCAGAAATGCTTTGCGGATTCCACCATGGAAGCTGAGTACGTCGCAGCCGCAGAAGCGGCTAAGGACGCTGTATGGTTCCGGAACTTCATGATGGATCTGGATGTGGTTCCTAATTTGCCTCAGGCGATCACAATTTATTGTGACAATTCTGGTGCAGTTGCAAATTCGAAAGAACCAAGATCTCATCAGGCCAGTAAACACATAGACCGGAAGTACCATATCATACGTGATTACGTAAAGAGAGAGATGGTAGTTGTGTCAAAGATTGCATCTGAGGATAACCTTGCTGATCCATTCACGAAAGTATTTCCTACAAAGGATTTCGTGAGGCATGTGGAGGGCTTGGGAGTCAGATGTATGACAGCATTGCTTTGAGTATAAGTGGGAGAAATTGTAATGTAGTAGTAGTATACTTGAAAGCATGCTTTTGAGTATAAGTGGGAGATTGTTGGGGTTGATATACTGAAAAGCATACTTTATGCTTGTATTATTAACAATTTCTTCCTAGTTTTGGAAATAAATATTCTGTCATATGTTTTGCATATTAATTTGTGTTATGGTTATACAAATAAACGTCCGGCACTATATATTATAGATAATATGGTGTGGGTGGTCGCACGGAAGATCATATTATCGGTTTCTTATATAGTTAAATGGTGTTCGCAACTGAAAGTAATCTTGGACGAATTACTTGTTAAGGTTGTAGTATAAGCTGGATAATAGTTGGTCTTGGCTATTAGCTTATACTGGTGCATACGATCAGAGTTGCGCTGAACGTGATCGAGGTGAGATAAATCCTTTTATACTGACTTATTAAGGATCACATCTCGGACGATTATTATTTCTTAATTCTAGTTGTCATAATATTCAATTATGTATTTATAATAATTATTGCTTTGATTTACCATGAGTGAGAGTTATTGCAACTCAAAGAATCTCCGTATCTTGGGTAATAATATTATAAATATGATAATTAATATTATAGCTAGAAATCGTGTCTCGGTGCGCCGAGTTGATGATGTCCCCTTGAGGCGTTCTAAGGATTATTATATCAAAACCCTGCAGGTGGATTAAGTTCCGATATAATAACAAGGTCGAACGGGTACACTCTCGGAATAAGATATTAATTAATTAGAGCAGTCAGTAGCTTAAATTAATTAATGGACATGCGATATCTTAAACACGGGAAATAATATAATTCAAAGAGGAGCCCGGTATGTCATAATTTGGGATTGGACGGCGATGCAATATTATTTTACTATAGTGGAAAGGCTATAATATGAATATAATTAAATAGAGTATTCGGGGTCAGAGAATACTTGGATTATTTAATTATATTGGAAGGCCTAGTCCAAATCCTCCTCAAGGTCCCTGGAGTAGCCCAATAGAGCATAGCCTGGCCCATTAGCCTTGGCCCTAACCTCTCCAACACTCTACCTCTTATTATAAATAAGAGAGAAGTAGAAATGTTCAGGAGGTGATTTTATTCTCACAGAAAAGAGAGAGAGGGGCGGCAGCTTCTGGGAGGCACAGAGAATAGATTTCTGCCCACTCAGAATTTCTCTGGTTGCTAGGGAATACTCCAGAAGACTTCGGGGTCGACGTGAAAGAGCCAGATCTCGTGTGCAGAGATCTGGTGCGTGGAAGATCATTTCCTCGACTCAGAATTCCACCGGTGATACGCAAGCAGGTATATATATGATTTAGATATGTTTCCGCTTTCAAGATCTGAATTCATATGTTAATAATTATTGTAATTAATTAAATCTACATCCGAGGGATCCCAGATCCAACATCATGTTCATCACCGTCGCAGCGCCGCCGCCATTCCTCGATCCCAGTCGTGATGTAGTCGCCTTCTCCACCACCATCGATCGATTACAAGAATTGAAAAATTTACATCGAAATTACAATCGAAAAAAAAATCCTATTCTAACACGGTCAACCCTCGTGTGTTTACAACGCAGCCACAAACAGGCTGATTTTAATACAATAATTAAAACCAAAACATTCATATGAACCATGATAATTGGATCTCTGCAAAACAATCAATTGCATCCAATACAAATAATATGAATCTAATAATTATACTTAATTAAATCTACAGAGCCGAGTTGGCTCTGATACCAGTTGTTGGATCCGGGATCCCTCGGATGTAGATTTAATTAATTACAATAATTATTAACATATGAATTCAGATCTTGAAAGCGGAAACCGATCTAAATCATATATATACCTGCTTGCGTATCACCGGTGGAATTCTGAGTCGAGGAAATGATCTTCCACGCACCAGATCTCTGCACACGAGATCTGGCTCTTTCACGTCGACCCCGAAGTCTTCTGGAGTATTCCCTAGCAACCAGAGAAATTCTGAGTGGGCAGAAATCTATTCTCTGTGCCTCCCAGAAGCTGCCGCCCCTCTCTCTCTTTTCTGTGAGAATAAAATCACCTCCTGAACATTTCTACTTCTCTCTTATTTATAATAAGAGGTAGAGTGTTGGAGAGGTTAGGGCCAAGGCTAATGGGTCAGGCTATGCTCTATTGGGCTACTCCAGGGACCTTGAGGAGGATTTGGACTAGGCTTTCCAATATAATTAAATAATCCAAGTATTCTCTGGCCCCGAATACTCTATTTAATTATATTAATATTATAGTCTTTCCACTATAGTAAAATAATATTGCATCGCCGTCCAATCCCAAATTATGACATACCGGGCTCCTCTTTGAATTATATTATTTCCCGTGTTTAAGATATCGCATGTCCATTAATTAATTTAAGCTACTGACTGCTCTAATTAATTAATATCTTATTCCGAGAGTGTACCCGTTCGACCTTGTTATTATATCGGAACTTAATCCACCTGCAGGGTTTTGATATAATAATCCTTAGAACGCCTCAAGGGGACATCATCAACTCGGCGCACCGAGACACGATTTCTAGCTATAATATTAATTATCATATTTATAATATTATTACCCAAGATACGGAGATTCTTTGAGTTGCAATAACTCTCACTCATGGTAAATCAAAGCAATAATTATTATAAATACATAATTGAATATTATGACAACTAGAATTAAGAAATAATAATCGTCCGAGATGTGATCCTTAATAAGTCAGTATAAAAGGATTTATCTCACCTCGATCACGTTCAGCGCAACTCTGATCGTATGCACCAGTATAAGCTAATAGCCAAGACCAACTATTATCCAGCTTATACTACAACCTTAACAAGTAATTCGTCCAAGATTACTTTCAGTTGCGAACACCATTTAACTATATAAGAAACCGATAATATGATCTTCCGTGCGACCACCCACACCATATTATCTATAATATATAGTGTCGGACGTTTATTTGCATAACCATAACACGAATTAATATGCAAAACATATGACAGAATATTTATTTCCAAAACCAGGAAGAAATTGTTAATAATACAAGCATAAAATATGCTTTTCAGTATATCAACCCCAACAGCCCAATGATCCTATCAATCTGTCTCGGATCTCGGATCCATACACCGAACTCCATGGTCAATGACTCAAATAAATTGGACAAATCCACTGCATCCCTTTCTTCGTCAGCCCTTTCTTGCCTTTCTTCCGTGGCCATTTCATCCTCGACCCTCTCTTCGTCTTCCTTGACCCTCTCTTCATCTTCCTCGACCCTTTCTTCTTCTTAATGTAGTCCTTCCCAACTCGGCTCTTCGGTATTCACACTCGTAAAAACCGTAGAACCTTGCGTTGTAGGAGTGCTACGGGCAATATTCTTATCCTTGCTAATGACATAAATAGTTGCCTTTTTTTGCTGCTCCACAATCAATCTCAACAAATCAACGTCACTCCTTAAAGCTACCTTCACCGTTCCATGATCGCCTGTATCAGTCAAATAGTAGAGCATATATTCGGCTTCAGCATCGCCTGTTTGATCACGGATCTCTTGTAATAGATTGTCACGGGTAATTTCTGTCATGGCCAAATGTACTAGAACACCATCGCCCCCTACATAAGTGCTTCTCTGCCAATGCCCACCGAGACGAATAAATATTTTTACTTGAGACATCACTGCAAAGTGAACCAAAAAATTTAAGTCAAATTACTAGCAAAAATACTAAACTTGTAATAAGTCTGCAGCTACACGGTTTACATCTATTTACACCGGTTTAACCTAACATTATACGGTTTAAATTAACATAAAACCGTGTAATAACTTACTCTACACGGTAAAAATGAAATAATTAACGTGTAAAAATAGATAAACCGTGTAAAGTAATTAAATCGTGTTTATTTAAATAATTTATACGGTTATTATGGTTTAAACCGTGTAAACATTATTAGAATCAATTCATATCTTCAAAACCTAATTATTCATGGTTTAATGTTGATTATCAACTAATATATTTTTCTAAGGATAACATAACTACTTAATATATGTTAAACAAGGCCAAAAAATATCATATAGTAGGGAAAATAATTTAAACCGTGTAATATATATTTATAGCGTGTAAACTAGAACATGAATAATTTATGCACTTTTTTTTATAGATAATACCACGACAAATATGCAAAATTGAAATGTACATTTTTAGTTTCAGCTAAATAGCATCCAAATTGCACCAAATTCACACTCAAAATTGCATAAAACTAGAGGAACTTCGATTATTTCTCTCTCTACAATTTGAATGTTTATAAATTTGTGTTACACATTTGTTGTTGTTTCATTTTGTTGTATTTTCTGATTCGTCAATAAATGTAAGAACACTGTAACTGAATTTTTTCTGATTTGGTTGTTGTCAATAAATGAATTTCTCAATTTTTTATTTAATTTTTTTTGGAAAAAAATTTATGTTTACACGGTCTCATGAAATGAATTGGAAGAAATAGATTGAAGAAATTCAGAAAAACTGGCGGGACCGAGTAAGGAGATAGAGACAAAATATTCTTTAACTTTACTTACAAGTAGGCCCAAAAGTTAAGGTTATTTTTATCTTTTCATAGCTTTTTGGGTATAAAACTTATAGTTTTAAACTTGTGGGTATAAAACTTATACTTCTATTTATTTTGGGTATTTTTAAAGTTCACCCAAAAATGTTTATATCTTTTGAAATGATATGATCTTAATTTAAAGAATGTCAATCACACAAAGCGCAACTTAGTTAATAAGATATTTTTCATTCAATCAAAAGGTCGACGGTTCGAATTACCTCGTGTGCGTGTGTGTGAGTGTGTTGTGTTGTACTCAAGGGAAGATTTAGTAATAGGGGTGGGAGGGCTTAAGCCCCCACCAAGCCAAAAAATAAAATAATAATAACTTAATTTTTAAAAAATTATTTCTTAATTTGTCACTACAACAAAATGCTCAAATAGTGACACAATTTTAAAGGAATTGTGACACTTATAAATATCACTAAAAAAAATTATGATACTCTATGGTTGAGCGACTAATATGCGTGTCACAAAAAAAAAATATGTCACTAAATTTAGTGACATTTGAATGTGTAACTAACTTTGTGACATATAAAAATGTAGTTATATTTGTGACATGTGAAAGTGTAGCTATTTTTTTTGACAATTTATGTATAATTATTGTTTAGGTTATATTTGTTTAGTTTTATGTTTAGGATTTTTAGTTTATTTCTATTACTTTTAGTTGGTTTTTATTGTTCTTCGTCTTGTTTTATGTTGAGATTGGTGTTTTTGTGACTGGTAGGAATATGGAGAAAGATTCGAGAATTGGAGAGGAAAAATCAGGAATTGGAGTGGATTGAAGGAGGAAATGAAGTGATGATAGAGTCAAGGGGAAGAAACGAAGAAGTCGAGCAAGAAATGAAGAATTTCAGAAAAGCGTCTGCCGCGATCGCTGGAGCGAGACTTGTGGAATTTCAGAGGCTAGGCTGCCGTGATCGCTGGACTTGCCGCGATCGCTGTCGGCGAGAAAAAAAAAAACTGCTTTCTTTTATTCCGTTTTTATTTTTTAGTTTTTGGAAAAAGAACGATATATTGGAGGTTAGAAGAAGTTTTTAGGGGAATGTTTTTTTTCACGGGATATAACTCTGGGGAAAAACTGCTATGGAGAATTCTAGGAAGAACAAGACTTGAAGTTGTGAATTGTGCTTAGATTTGTTTTGCAATTCAACGTAAGTTTTCTTTTATGAGATTCTTGTCCTTGATTGTTCTAATGATGATGAGTGGCTAAATTCTCTTCTAGGATTCAGATTTCAGAAGTTGATAATTGAGATTCATGGATTGATACATGCTTGTTGATTAGATTATGCCTGTTTAATTTAGACGCCTGATCACCGTTTGAATTTCTTAAATACTAGTCGAGATCGAGAGATAATTCTAGTATTGGATCGAGGTCTAATCAACATCGGTTTTGAATCGGAAACGTATGAATCGATTGCTTGTTTGTTCTTCATTGAATTCTTAGTTGTGTAACTTGAATACGAGAGTTATGGTTACGGCTTAATTATGAATACGAAAGTTATTGATTAAGCAACTCTTAAGAATTTTTGATGAATGAATAAGTGCATGTTTTGATCGTGAGTTTAGATTATTGACGGAAGATATTCTGAATCCTAGCCCTTTAATTCTTGGTTTTCTCTACGTTTATTTCCGTTAATTGCTTTATTTTAATTCTTAGTTAAAATACCAAAATTCCTTGATTAGAATGTTTAGGATGTTTCTAATTCTTGTCTCGTGGTAGTACTTTTAATTAAAAAGCCCTGCTAAGTTTTCCACGAGATTCGACTTGGGTTAGCTTATTCGTCTACAATAGATCTCGTACAATTGCGAGAACCTAGAGTACACTTATAGGTTGAACAATTATTGCATAAAAAAATATTTTATTAATAATAAAATTATATATATATATATATATATATATAATGACTTCTCTCCCGTGTGTGTGTGCGCATGTGTATATGTATATACTATATACTACCTCCATCCCATAGTATCCCGTAAAAAAAATACTTCAAAATTATATTTTAAAACCTGTACTAGGTTTCGGTGGGAACGCGTGCCGGAAAAGTCAATAAAGCAAAAAGGACTAACTATATGAGATGGAGGTAGTAGATTATAATATGTATATGTATGCGTGTGGCGTGTGCATTTTCTTCTTCAATTTCCAATTGTCTACTCCAATTTTTACTTGGAGGAATTAGTTTTTGACATTGTTTCATGATCCTTCTCATATAATGTATGTTTTTTTCTTATATTTTTTCGATGTGAGACAATTCTTATTTATATAGGTGTTTGTGTCATAGAGAGATTGTGACACCTACGTGTGTAACAAAAATATTTTGTGACACTTTAAAGTGTAGCAAAAGTTAGTGACATGTATAGATGTCACAACTTTGTTATATTTCTAGATGTAACTAATTTACTTACATTTTTATGTGTCACAAAATATTATAGATGTATGTATGGATGTAACTAAATTTTGTTACACTAAAGGTGTAGCAAATTCTGTGACACTCTCTCATGATGTCACTAAAATTGTGTCACTATTAGAGATTTTTATTGTAGTGTGTGTAATATATAGTGTAAAACTCCCCCCTCCCCCCAAATCAAATTACAAGAAAATTTACATCGAACTCAAAATTTATAATGTAGCCCCCACTCAAAAAATTTTTGAATCCGCATCTGGTTGTACTAAAAAAACGTCAATGACCTTAAATCTGTCAATGGATGTAAATCTTTATCTCAGCTCCTCTCATTTTTGTTACCACGATCTTTTATTTCCTTAAATAATTTCCATTGGATATTTTTGGATTTAGATTAAGAATGAATTGAATATGTATGATCAATCTAATAAATACACCATTTATGAAAATTATTTGCCTTCGTTCCTAAGTAGAATATGATTTCGAGGATTTTATACTAGCTCTATTAGAAAAAAAGATAATTGTCAGGAGAAATTTAATTTCCCCTAGAATATGTAAGGAACTAAGGATGAATATCAACCAGCATTTCATCAGAGAAATCTTTTTTTTTTTTTTTTTTTGCAATTGCACCTCATAAGAATAAAGATGTATATATGATGAAATAAATAGTAAAAATCGATGAATAATATATAAGTAAAAAATAAACTAAGAAACAAATACGATATATACACATTGCGATTAATTGTAATACTTAGTACTAATATTATGGGGAAAAAATTGCTAAAATTTGCTAGGAAAAAAAACAACCGAAAACAGTATTTTAGGTCACGTTTGGTTCATTTTTTTTGGGTAGGGAAAGGGAAACAATTAATTGATTCTATTACTTTTTGTTTGGTTTGAGTAATAGGTTATCCATTTCCGTTACTATGGGTAACTCAATCCACTAAATTGTTATCCCTCAAGAAAGAGGGGAAACAAGGAGAAAGGGAATCCCCTTACAAGTGACTTCATTTATACTATTAAACCAAACACTCAATAAAAATAACCATTATTATTATCATTCCCTTACTTGACATGATTCCATTCCCTTTCCGTTACCCAACTCGAACCAAACGAGCACTTAATACATAACAAATTACTTATATTTGTAGTTACTACGACAATCTCACATGGCCATAATAACTTTATTCTAATTTCTGGAATAAACTAAAAGCTAAATACGGCTAAGTCGTCCGTTGAGATAAGTCTAAAATGTCATTGTTTCCAAAATGACAGTTAACTTGCCCATTGAGATAAGTCTAAATGTCGTTGTTTCCAAAATAATGGTTAATTCAATTAACTGATAATTGAAAATTAGTTTGATTTGTCGGTTTCTTCTTCTTCTTCTTTTGCAGTTAATAATGCCCTAATTAAGGAAAAAAATTAAAAAAAAAAGAAAGAAAGAAAAGAAATAGAACCCCTAACTTATGATTATTATTATTATTATTATTATTAGACAAAAACTTGTGTCAGCCGGAGGCACCGTGCGGTCGGGCCCAAAGTGTCAATCTTTATATAGAAAAGTGTCGATCTATACGAATAAAAGTGTCAATCTTTAACATAATTATTTTACGAATAAAATGATAATTTTTAAAAGTGTCAATCTTTATACAGAAAAGTGTCAATCTATATGAATAAAAGTGTCATTATTTTAGCCCGCCGCACGGTGCCTTCGGCTGACCCAAGTAGTGTCTCTTATTATTATGGAGTGAGATTAGAGAGTAAGGGAAGTGTGATATGTTAGTTTCTGGAACATACCAAAAAAAGAGACAAATTTTGTTTTCGCCTTTTCCCCCCTTTTCCAGGAGTGAGGCCGCGCCGTTTTTTTGGCTTCACAAGCTTCTTTAGTGGAATCCTAGGCTCTATGGATAAAAAGGAAAAAGTAAATGAAAACAAAAAAAAAACGTAATCCCAAGCCGTTTTAATTTGGACGTCTTAGTGTAATGTCCAATTTGGCCTTCAACTCGTCACCATCCATTATTTTTTTTAGTATAACGTGACACACCCAGATACACGCACATCCGAATTAACTCGAACTCCCGACCTCTTAGTTGAAAGGAAAACGTTTTACCAACTAATATGCGCTTTGACGATTCATTAATTTAAATTAGGCCTAAACGGATCATTTAATTAAAATTCAAATCAACAACAACAACAAGAACAACTAATAATAATAATAATAATAATAATAATAAAGATTTCTTGTATTAATGTAGCAACAATGTCGACGAAAAAGCAAGCACATACCCCTTCCACCTCAGTTGTGTATTCGCTATTTCATTTTTGGTCCGTCTCAATAGAGTATGCACATTCTATTTTTGCACATATTTACATGAATATGGATCCCTCTTTCTACTAACACTACCCACCTACCATTTATCAAAATTTGTGCATAAAAAATAGCAAATACTCAACTGAGACGAATGAATTATTATATAAGAACAAGATGAAGTGTACAAATCGTAAATTCTAATTTGAAAAAGAGGCCTCAAGTATGAAATTGAAGGACCATAGTAATTACTAGGAAAATAAAGAGGGAAAGCTAAAAAGAATGGAGGAAAGGAAAGAGACAAATAAGGTGAGAATGAAAGCCCTCGGAGTGAGATAGTCCACGTATAAGGCCGCATGCATCACTGCCCACCAAACGCATTTACGCTTACATACTACTCACTTATATTCACTCGCTCTCCCTCCCTCTCTCTCTCTCTCTCTCTCTCTCTCCTACTGTGTGGAAGTGAAATTAATTAATTAAAATTAATGACAACGAGGAGAAGAGATCCGGGTGGTTCTTGGTGGTGGGCCGGCGGAGGAGGAGAGTCCTCATTGAGTACTGAGAATGAGCGTCACCTCCGTGAGCTGCCGGCGGATCAGATTCAGGAGGTGGCGGCGGCGCAAAGTCAGCAGGAAGTAGATTCGGACATCTTCCAGCTGTCGTATCCGAGGCCGCGGCTGCGCTGGACGGCGGAGCTGCACGACCAGTTTGTTAAGGCCGTCGACCAGCTTGGTGGCGCTAATAGTAATTATATTACTTCTTTTTTTCTTTCTTTAGGGGATTGATGAATTCATGAGCTTTAGAACTGATAAATAGTACTATATATGAGCTTGGTTGGTGTGCATCATGCAGCATTAGACATATATCTATATATATATATATATATATTTTTTTTTTTTTTTTTTTTTTTTCTTCCTATATTTAGTAAATTAAAGTAAATTATGAGCACCTCCTTAAATATATATATATATATACTACGAAACGAAGCACTAAGTAGATCTGCTTATTATTATAATCTTTGCGTGTGACTGTGTGGTGCGTGTTTCATTAGTGGCATGGGAACCATACCTAATTTTGATTTTAATTAAGTTTAAATGGAAATTAAATTCAATTAATGTATGATTGCATGTGAGATTAATTTTGTTATATACTTATAATATATTGTTGCAGAGGCAACACCAAAATCAATCTTGAATTTGATGGGCGTGCAAGGACTAACTCTTTTCCACCTCAAGAGTCACCTACAGGTTTGAATTTCATCAAACATGGATGCATATATTAATTAAGCCTCCATTGTATTCCTAAATTTAAGGAGTATCTTCATTATTTACAACGTTTTCTCATATATTTTCTTGTCATTTTATGCTATAAATTTATGACAATTAAATTAAGTCATTCTATAAACTTCAATTTGTATTACTTTCTTCTTCAATTTTTTAATTTTTTCTTGCTCGTTTGTTAATTTGGAATGATTTTAATAGTGTCCAAAATAATGTCCCAAAACCTAATTTCTAATATTTTTATTCATATTTTTTTTCAATAAATTTATTTTATAATGATTTTGTTTAATTTTATGATTATTTTCGAGGGTTCACCCATCCAATTAGGGTTTATAATTATTTTTATATTTAATTTCACTTTTATTAGTATATTAGAGTTGATAAATTCAAAAATAAAGTATATAATTTTAAAAAATTCCAATTTTTTCCTTATAAATGTCTATTATGATTTACTAAATTATAGTATTTTTATTTTTATAAAAAATAATATAAAACCAATAGAAATTAAGTTTTGAGACACCATTGGGACATAGTATTTGGGATAGAGAATATCATCCCCATGTAAAAGAAATCAAGATTTGGAACTTTAAAGAAAAGTCTTTCCATTATTAACTAATTAGTTTAATCTTTTGTCCAGGATTTAGTATGTGTTTCGTAATTTGAATATTGTGGATTACATACTTAATTAATTCATTTCTCATTTGTATATATTAAATTATCTACACATAACTACTTGATTTATAAATTGCTATAATTATGGATATTATGATGTGAAAATTTAGGGCATATATATTCTTAAAATTGTATTTGCAGACTTCTAACATATCTTTTTTTTTTCTTGCATAATTTATGTGTGTAGAAATATATTTATTAGAAGTATCAAACTTATTTATTTAATTATAGTTTAATTTCAAATATTTAATTTTATTTGGACACTATTTTTATTTGGTCCTGTTTAACATAATTGGAAATTAAAGAAGCTAATTAGTGTTCATGATTTGACAAAATTGCTACAGAAATTCAGGCTTGGAAAGACGGGACGAAGGCTGTGGAGAAAGGAATTCATACCAGCCAACTATTGTAAGTCGTTTACAATTAACCCTAAAAACATTAAATAATGAGCAATTAATTACGAGATATCCTTCTTAAATAAATCCATCTTTTTTTCCATATCAGTTCATACACAATTAACATTTTATTTTTAAAAATGAAATATATCCACGTGTCATTTTTTTTTGTTGGATTAAGACCGAAAAAGAGATGATAAATTGCCACCAACGAATCTTGAAGCTCAGGCACCTAATTCCCTCTCAACTGCATATTTTGACAGGAACGGGTATTAATATTTCTTAAATTAATTCCTTTCATTATTGTTTATTTTTTTTAATTAGTTAACATTATCCCTTTCCTTAATTTCGTGCTGCTCGTGAATACAGAAGCAATAGAATAGGAGCTGAAACATATGGAAATCTTCATCTTCTAGTTGAGGTAATCTAGCTAATCCATATATATATATATATTCTCGTTTGAAAATGGGTTAGAATAGCCACTCTCTCAAAGAAAAGATAAAATCTAGTCACTTTTTAAGAAAAGATAAATTTTAGCCATTTTTGATAAAAATATACAATTTTACCATAATGAAAATAATTAATTAAAAAAATATTAAACCCTATTTTATCTAGGGTAAAGTACAAGATACTACCCTGTGCTTTGGAAAATCTACACGAAATTCCCTTGTGTTTTCTAATTTGCATTAAACACCCACGTGTTCTAAAAAAACTTGCACGATTAACCCAAACTGTGAACACCTATCGCCGTTTGCTCACTTTAGCATTATTTTGTTCGATTTTTTCGATTGTTTTATATTCCAATACCTTAAAAATTAATATTTCAATAATTAAACTTTCAAAATTTATAAAAATTGACATTCGATTTGCAATTTTTCCATTAAACTTTAAAAAACGAATAATATGACAAATCGAGTGTCGATTTTTTAAAATTTTGGAAGTTTAATGATTGCAATATTAATTTTTAAGGTATTAGAATATAAAACAATCGAAAAAATCGAACAAAAAAAATGTTAAAGTGAGCAAACGGCGATAGGTGCTCATGGTTTGGGTTAATCGTGCAGGGTTTTTTAAAACACGTGAGTATTTTATGCAAATTAGAAAATACAAGGAGATTTCGTGTAGGTTTCTCAAAGTACAGGGTAGTACCCATTTTATCTAACCAGCCCCACCTCAACTCATCACGTCACCATCACTCTCCTATCTCCCTCCTCTCTCTCCTATTCCTCCTCTCTCTCTTCTATGCAAATTAATGTCAATCGTCGCCACCACTCTCATTATCCTCATCATCTCTCCTTCCTTTAGAAAGCATAATTATTTGAAAATACATGAGTATATTCAATAAACTCGTGTTATCAGCCTGTAATTCCATCGTTCGCAGCCGCTGCCGTTTATAACCGCGGTCTGCAACACCGCTTGTAATTGCTGGTGGAAGAAAACACGAGTCCATTGAACTCGTGTAATCATGTGTGGCATTTTGCTCATGTCTGCCGCCTCACATCCTTGAACCTTACCATTCGCCGGTTTCCTCTACCACTATTGTTTTCGAAGTCAAGATAAAACACGATCCACGTTAAATACACGAATACTGTGTAATTCTTCATGATTCTTCGAGCTCGTGTCTAGTCATGTAATCCTTAAGAAATTATATATGCCATTACACAAATTCACAAGCTATGTATGCTCATGTAATCTTAATGTTAAACTCTTGCGAAAACTATACATAAATCATTAATACACGAGCCCACTTGCACAATCGTGTATTCGAAGAACACTCGTGTAAATAGCAATCGTGTATATAGAATGGTAGTTAGATACACCGGAAAATTGGGGATAGAGTATTATCACTTATTTGTATCGTGCATAATTTATAAATCAAATAAAATGGGATTTTGGACATTTTTGTAACAATGGCTAATTTTTATTTTTTTAAAAAAAGTGGTTAGATTTTATTTTTCTTTTTGAGGAAGTGGCTATATTAACTTTTTCTTGTTCCCTTAATTCTTTTTAATTATATTTTTACATCTAAATTTCTTGCGCCGGTTGATTATGGAGAAGCCTCAGGCTGCAGTGGAGAACTTGGAAGCTACGAGCAAAATAAACACAGCAGCAGCAGCCTCAGCAGCAACAGCTGGTGTAAAAATGGAGGAAGAATTCGGCGGCGCGAAACCTGCTCTGCTGCCTCTCTTTCCAGCATGTGGGACCATGAACTACTATTCCCCAGAGTGGTCGGAATATCTAGGAGGAGGGGGGAGAAGGTCGGTGGGGCCCCGCCCCCTTGAGAACCCACCCATGGACGACGACTACCTCAACTCGCTCGGCTACTCATCGTCCGAGTTCGCTCCCGACTCGTGCCGAACTAGCACTATTTTCGGAACCTTCTTCGACGAAGTCGATAGCTTCTCCAAGGTACACGACGACGCCGTTCATGATCCCAACGTCGGCGAACACCTTTCTTCCGGAGTTGGACATTATTATCCTTAAAATTAATTTTCTCTCTTAATTTCTATGTTTTAATTAGTAATTTAATTTAAATATGAATTCTCTACTTCATTTCAATAGCCCGTACTTATTTTTTCTTTTTTTTCTTGATTAATTGGATTGGAATTTTGAGAAAATTTTCAAGTATACCTGGTTCCATTAATCCACACTATTATTATTATTATTATTATAAATAAATAAATTAGTTAATGAGGGTGGTGACTAGTAAGAGCGCATGACATTTTTACATGATTTTTCCCCTATATATATATATATATGTGTGTGTGTTGTTGTTGACGGCTTGTGATCCTCTATCCCTAAAATACTATCCCAAAAGTGTCTCAAAACCTAATTTTTATTATTTTATTTATTGTTTCAATAAATTTATTTTATAATGATTGTTTCACTTAAAAGTGCTAGCAATAGAACTAGGCTTATCGTAGAACTAGTAAGTTTAACTCAAATGTCGAATCTCAAGGAAAACTTAATAGGGTGATTTATCGTATGAACGCACGCGCTAAACACTCTACGAAAGCCAATAAATATTTAGGGATTTTTAGTTTAATTATTAAATCTTAGACTTAATTAAAAGAAAGCAAATAAATCTAACTAAATCTAACCTAGACTTAAAATAAAAGAAAGCAATTAAGAGCAAATAAAAGAACTCCCGTCTGTCACACGGGAAAAAGAATTAAACTAAGAGAAAAACAATAAATTTATATAGGCATGAATTGAAAGGAAAACAATAAAGAAAGCAAATAAATCTAAGCTAAAACCAATTAATCCTAACGTGTTTGAAAATAAATCTAAAGAACTAGAAAGCAATTAAATCTAATCTTAGCAATTTAATCTAAACTAATGAAAGCAGTTAATCAAAGCAAGTAAAGAAAGCAAAGTAAAAACTAATCTAAGAGCACAAATTAAACTTACGAATCGAAGACGAAAGAAAGAACGAAGAACTTGAATTAAATCTTGAATCTAAAAGCTATAATCTTCAAAACAATAACTAAAAACTAATCTAAACTAATCTAGAGTTTTTAATGCTGAAAAATAAGTGAGGGAAAGTGTATATTCGTTCCCAAAGATTACATATATATAGGACCTCAAAAACCTAATTAAACAAGGAAAGAAATCACTAAAATCGGCAGGGCTCGCGGCCGCGTAGACCCTTGTGGTCGCGAGGGGAAAGTTGCAGTCCACTGTGCGCGACTTTTTTGTTTCGGCCGTATCTCCCTCATCCGAACTCGAAATTGACCGCCGTTTTTTCCTATGCGCTCCTATCGAACTCCTCTTCAATAATATGCTTATTTCATCCAAACTCCATCTCCATGTTTTGCTCATTTCTTCATTCTTTTGCTCCTTTTCTCTCTTCTCTTTCAAAACTCCTCACGAACTCGACTTTGACTAAAACACACAAAATACACATATAAAAATAAACAAAACACATATAAACAAACTCACACAAAACTATAAAAACCACACAAAAACACACTAAACAAATCCCCCACACTTAATCCTTTGATTGTCCTCAAGCAAACTATTGAATACCAACAACAAACATGGACTATGAAATGACAATGAATTTTGGCTTCACAAATATTTTTCCAAATAAAAGATACTACAAACAAAATACATCACTCATCAACAAGAATTTCATGACAAACTTCAACATTTAACCTCATCGAACAAGAATCCTCACGACATGGATAAACATATGGGTGAACCCTCAACTCTCAAGTGTATAGAATGGGAAAAGAATATCTCTCAATTCAAAACACACACAATATCTACCATAAGCTTGCAGATCGTCTATCCTCTCCATTGCTACGATGTGTGCTTGTGACGAAGATCAAAAAGGACTTTGTTTTTGGTTGTAATGTAGGCTCTTTGATAGGTAGAGAAATTTGGCTACAGTGAGTTTAAAACCCCAAAGGATATCACTCATCTCACCCTCTCTTTTCAACTTTGAATCTCAATTTCCCCCACACTACTTCAAACCATATCAAGAATTTCAACTCTTCACAACCTCTTTTAATGAATCTTTTCACTTTCTAGCCACTTATACTCTACCAAAACTCTTTTTCATTTTTTTTTAAATTTTATTTCTAACAACCTAGAGCTTTTATGGGTAGAAAGAACTATCTCATGAATTCCAATATTCTCTAATTCCTTCCCTTCTTTCCCACTTTTGTACAATTCGAAGTAAGCACTTTCAATTCAACCAAACTCACTAATCCCACATTTGTTATCCCTCATCCAAGGCTTATCAAAGAAAAATGGTCTCATAGGCTCAAAGGGGTTAACTAGGATTATATCATGTGATTTGGACAAGAAAAATTGTAAAGAAAGGCTATGAAAGATGGCCTAAGATCATCTCTTCATCATTAAACACACTAATGCAACCTCAAGGAAGAAACCAAAGCAAGTTCTAGAGACAATCATGCATGTTTGAACAATCACACTCAAGAAAGAAATTAGACTATAATCATGAAATAGTCAAAGGCTCAAATCTCACAAAATAGGCTTAAATGTGATTCAAGTTCTTAGAGGCCAAAAGTGTAGATTCACCAATCATACTCATCAAATTATGACATGCTTCACAAGTAGTTATTTTCCAAAACAAACCAAAAACACTCATCATTAGCCTCATCATCACAACTATCATCCATGCTCATCATTCTTTACATATAATTGAGGAACTCACAAAAGGATTAGGCATGCTTACACACAAAACACATAACATCACACAAAACATCAAAACACAAAACACAAACAATTTCATACACCCCCCCCCCCCACACTTGAACCAAGCAATGTCCCTATTGCTTTAAAATAAATAAGAGGGATGAAAAAACTGCCCTTATATGACGAAAGAACTAGTAACGAAATCAAAATCCATGAAGAACTCCAAATCCAAAAACCTACACAAACACAAACAAAGAAAAACAAGCATAATACCCACTAATATAAAAACATAAAATGAAACACAAAATAAAAAGAAAGTACCACACTACAAAGTCGGGTTGGAGTAAGAGAAACTGGGGAAATCACCATCGAAAATAACAGGGGACGCGACTACGACCACCCTCGCGATCGCGAGGGTGAGGCTGCACTAATTCTTGCCGAATTTTTCTCCTCCCTTTTCTTTTTTTTTTTCTTTTTTTTTTTAATATAACCTGCAAAACAAAAACGAAAGAATTAGTAAAAATAAAAAGTAAAAGAAAATTATGAAAACAATAAAAAAAGCGTGGGTTGCCTCCCACAAAGCGCTTGTTAAACGTCATTAGCTCGACGGAGAACTCCATCAACCGAATCCCGTCATAGCTAGAAACGTGTTGAATCCAAGGATCTCCTTTATAACATTCACCGGCCCGAAAAATTTATTGACCATTCTCGATCGAACTTTGTGCCTTTCCTCCACCTCCGATTGAAACCAAGGATTTGCTCATCTTCAATACTCTTCCCCCCATACTTATTTGAGGCTCCACCTAAAACTTCTCATAGTCGTGCCACTCAAACTAAGGTTTTTCCCTAGTGTGAGCTCCATCATGTAGGTTAGTAAGGGAAGTACTGCTCAACAAAGAAACCTCCATTACTTCATCACTTCCTTTGGAATTGCTCAAGAGCTCCTTGAAGATGTCTTCATCCTCATCTATGCAACTAAAGAAATCATCTTCAATGAGCTATTCTTCTTGAATATCAACTTGCACTTCCTGCACAACACTATCCTTATCCAAAAGGTTAAGAACTTGAACATAAGAACATTTATGGATCAATGAAGTGGAAATAGAATCAGAAGTAGAAGTAGAAGGCTTAGTTTCGAATACCGAAAATGTTACCGAACCTCCCTCACCGGCCATGCTCAACGTGCCGGAAGCAACATCAATACGAGTCTGAGTAGTAGCCATGAATGGTCGACCCAATAGAAGAAGATGGCCATTCGCACTCCTCGCTCCTCGCCCCACATCAAGCATAACAAAATCAGCTAGCACTCTTATACCTCCCACAATTATAGCAACGTCTTCCGTGATTCCTAATGGGCTACTCAAGGTGCCATCTGCTAACTCGATGCGAATATCAGTTACCTTCAGATTCTTGGAGCTCATCTTCTCAAAAATAGAGTGTGACATCAAATTTATTGCCGCTCCTAAATCCATCATCCCCACCACAGTCTCTCCACTATCCAAAATCACATTCATTTCAAAACTCCCCGGATCACATCGTTTGGGCAATGATTTGAGATGGCCAACAACTTTGTGATCTTTCTTCTCCTTCTTCAATCTGCTAGATGGAACATAAGGAGTAGGAGACTTGTGAAGAGAAAGCTCGGAATTAGGCTTTGCAGCAGCCTATTTGGAACCCTCCAGGTCTCGCGGTCGCGATGGCTTCGCGATCGCGAGGGTCCGACGTAGCTGGGATACGCGGTCAAGATGGGCTTCGCAGTCGCGAACCCTGGGATGGGTGCGGATTTTGAAAATTTGACGAAAATTGGAGCATCTCCACCCTATTGTCCACGATCTTGCCACTCCTCAATACTGACACAGCCTGAAGCTGATATGGTTGCATTCCTTGAGCTGGAATCTTATTCGGCTGCAGATTCTATTGAAGTTGAGTCGCCATTTGCCCAATTTGCATCTCGAGGCGTTTGTTGACCGCCTCTTGAGTTTCTTGAGGATGAGGTGGCGGTACTTGAGGGTTTGGAGGTGGAATTTGAGGACGAGTGTTTTGGGGAGGATATTGTTGTGGTGGTGGTGGTAGTGGTGGTGTAGGGTAATAGGGTTGTTGTGGAAGGGTGTAAGGTGGATAGTATGGAGGAGGTGGATAATACAGTGATAGTGGAGGTGGATAATATGGATTTTGTGGTGGATAGTAAGATGGATGTGGTGGGTAATGTGGCGGGTATTGAGGAGAATATGGTAGAGGATATGAAGAATTTTGAGGAGGTGGGCGACGAAATGGGTAATTCGTACCTAATCCTTGGCCTTGTTGAGGCACATATCCTTGGGCGGCGTAGACTTTTTCAGTTCCTCCCTCATATGTAAAATTACCCATGTTCGGACAATAATCAGCAAAATGGTCAGGTGCTTGACAGATCTCACACGCCTCCAGATCATTCTCTTGTGCTTGAACTTGAACTTGTTGTCGCTTGAGCACCTTGACAGGAGAAGTAGGGGTAGGTGATTCTGCCTTCATCTCGATTTCTTGCAGTTTTCTCATCACATCTGCCAACTGCTTTTTCATTTCCGAACTAGCACCAATTGCACTAGCTTCTCTTAGTTGGGGTCGAGATGTTTTGCGTTGAGAAGTCACTGCAGCAGTTTCAAAAATGACCTTCGATTCAGTTGCGGTCTTCGATCCCAAATATCCTCCCACAGTGTTGTCCACCAGCGTCTGACTCAATGAATTAAGACCATCATAGAAGAATTGCCATAACATTTCGCTTGCAAACTGATGATGCGGGCACTGCTGCAACAGGTACTGAAATCTCTCCCAAGCTTCATGAAACAGCTCATCAGCATCTTGGACAAAATGCATTATCTTCGATCGAACCTCTTGAGTTTTTCGGTTGGGGTAGTATTTCAGCATGAACTTCTCGCAAACTTGACTCCATATAGTCATTGATCCAGCTGAGAGGGAGCGGTACCACATCCTTGCGCGATCCTTTAGGCAGAAAGGAAAGCATTTCATCCTCAATTAGTCCTCCGAGATGTTTCCCAATGGAAAATTCTGAACGATCGAACAGAACTCTTGGATGAAGTCAAGGGCATCCTCATTCGCCATGCCATGATAAGAAGGCAACAATTGTTGATGTTGTGGTTTCAGTTCATGATCCTTAACCTCCTTGGTTAGGACAATTGCCGATGTGGAATTGGTGACAGTTGGGTGGCCATACTGATTCAGAGGTTGTTCTGCTATGTTCCTTGGTTGATTAGAATCTATGGACTTGTCAGAACTAGAACTAGAGCCTTTGTTGCTGACGATGTGATGAGACGGGACCTAGCATTGAAGAGATCAATCGGGACTTGCAGCTCGGAGGAGCAGTGACGAGATCAAGAGCCAAGAAGCTACAAGGTTATTTGCAATGCTACATTCCGAAGAGATTGGAGGATGATGGAGTCGAATTTCATCAATGAAAGTTGGTGAATTTAACAAGTATTGAAGATGAAGATTTGGGCGTCCATCATTGAATAAAAGGAAGACAAGTCCAAGAAAATAGATTTTCTTATATTTTATTTGGGCTTAAACTTTGTATTTATTTTTAATTTAGTTTAGTCCAATTATCACAACATATTTAGGTGATTAATTGGCTCGTTTTTCTTAGGCCCATTACTTAATATTTTCGGCCTTAGGGTAGTATTTAAGTGAATTTTCGAGATTATGTTAGACAGACTTGATTGAATGAAAACAACTTTTTACGCTATTCTCTTGTCTCACAAAAACTGAAGAGTTCTTGGTAGGGTTTGTTGTTAGCACTTCAAACTTGAACTTCAATCGACTCATTCGTGATATCTCGTAGTATCCGGGTTAGTCGAGCCATGAAGATTGCTCCATAAATGCGTTTCGGATTCACGTAGATCCGGGGTTCGTTTCGGGTAAGATTCACAATTTGTTTCCGTTTTTAATTCTTCAATTCGTGTTCTTTTCATTTTCCCAGCCATTCTTCATCGTTCCTATATCATCAACAACCATCCCCTTAGTTCCCATAACCATCCCTTCTCAGAAAACCTCTTGTTTAATTTCAGATCCGTTTTTGAAACCCTAGTTCGACCCAAAACTGACCACCGAGCCAAATCGAAAACTACTCGTGCGTTTTCGCTGAATTTTGGATATTTTCTTCATAACCCTAAGTTGTAACTTGTGTTAAAATTTGAGCTTAATCGGAATTGAATTGCTTAGGTTACTGTCGTCGCCTATTCAGTGAATTTGTGGGTAGATTATTTTCATAGTTGTAATTTGGATTGAATCTTTCGTATCTGACGTTGTTCAATTCGTTGCTTCCGCATATTGTGATCGCATCATAAATTTTGGCATCAGAGCCACGTCAGTCTTGCTGGCTGTGGTTCAATCCAAATAGGTGTCGTGACATATTAGGGGGCAAAAGTTTCGATAAAAAAAAAAAAAATCTGATAAAAAAAGAAGAAGAGTTAATCGAAGGCCCTAGTGTGTCACTGTGTTTCGTGATTGGTTCCTGCATTATTTTTGTATTGGGTAATAGTTGTGTCTTCGTTTCTTCGAGTTTTCGTCGGTAGAACTTAAAACGAACATAACTTTTGATCTACTTGTCCGTTCAAGCTCCATAATACCATTTCGGAAACGTCTCGACGAGACCTAGAAGTTGGTTCACGTTTAGGCCCAAAAACAGCCGTTTGAAGGTGATACCGTCCAGTTGAAAAAAAAAAAAAGTCTTTTCGTCTATATTATTTGAGTGCATTGGATAGTGTAGGTTTCAGTTCCTGAGTCGGTTCAAAGTCGGATTAGTGCTCATAACTTGTTACGACTTATATCCAAAGTTCCTAGTTAGCCTTTTCTTTCTTATTTCCAGCCTTTCTCCCTTCTCAGCCTTTCCTTTTGTTCAACCCTTACCTAGCCACCGAAATTTCTATCCTTTATTTGTACCCTTGCCGTAAATTTTACTCACATTGTCAGCAGCTTTGTGTCTTCACATATCCGTGATCTTTGGGAGTCAAGTTTGAGTTCTTGATTCAAGCCGAGAAGTCCACATCGGTTCTGCCAAGAATTTGAGGTTTCGAGACTGTTGACTGCAAACTGAGTGACATACACGAGTGATCTGAGTTACATACACGAGTGGTTAAAAATCTAAGAGAACAAACGAGTGATTGTGAGGAACTGTGAGGATCTTTATTTGTTTCTTTTACGTTTGCTCGTTTTGCAGGTATCATGAAATCCGGAGACGGTTCCAAGAATCAGGACAGCCCGCTCAAGTCATCTACTACACCTATTGAGATGTCCTCATCGTCTCAACAGCCTTGGGATGCCAAGTATCACTTCGATGCTATGGCACAACACTTTGAGAGGCTCAACTAATTGCTGGAACAGAAGATCAATGATACGATGGAAAAAATGATGGCACAGTTCGAACGTCTCAATCATCGAACAACATTACCTCCACCAATCAGAAATCAGCCTATCCAGCAAGTTCCACCATTGAGACGACAACCTGTCCACCGAGAGACACCACATCGTCCCCAGCCCCAGCCCCAGCCAGTGTTTGAGCCTATTTCTGATGATCCTGAAGAAGAATATGATGGATATAATGAGGAATCAGAGGCTGAGATTGAGTTTCCACAGAGGAATCAGACACGTGACCGTCGACATCCACCTCCACCTCCCCGGCGTGATTTCCGTGCCAACCAGCGCCGACACGTCGATACAGATAGCTTGTTGAACAACATCAAAACATGCATTCCAGAGTTTGAGGGGTTACATGACCCTGATGTGTACCTTGATTGGGAGAGGAAAGTCAATAAGATCTTCGACTGTTATGACTTTCCTGAGTTGAAGAAGGTTCAGCTTGCTTCTTTGGAGTTCCGAGGGTATGCAGCCTCATGGTGGGAAAATCAGCAAGAGAGGAGACGCCGTGATCGATATCCACCTATTGACATTTGGCAAGAAATGAAAGATGTGATGAGAGGCAGATTCATTCCAGTTCACTATGAACGAGAGCTTGATAAGAAGTTGAACAGGATTAAACAAGGTACTCGGTCGATTGAGGAGTACCATAAGGAACTTGAGACAGCTATGAACAGGGTTGGAAAGGAAGAGACATTGGTTGCCACAATCAACCGATACATTGAGGGGATGAATCCAGACATAGCATGTGAAGTCGAGTTGAGGGACTTCACCAGCATTGAGGCTATGATTCACTATGCTTCAATCGTCGAAAGGCAGCTCAGAGAGGGACGCAGAAAATCATACCAGTCGGCACCAGCTCAGGCACCATGGACATCCACGCCGAGGACAGCTCCTACCCGTCCTCAGGACCAGTCCACGCAGCCCGCTCATCGATTTGAGCAATCTACTCCTTCATCCAGCCGCAGATCCGATTACAACTCGCCTGCACAGAATCGGACCCCTCCACCCCGAGCTACCCCATCTAGCCAGCCTCAGCAGAACAATACTCCAGGAAGAGCACGTGACGTTCAGTGTCACAAGTGCAAAGGATGGGGGCACTTTCAAGCCCAGTGTCCGAATCGCAGAGTCCTCATCATTACCGAGTATAATGAGTTAGAATCAGCGAGTGAAGAGGAATTTGAAGAAGAAGAAGTAAAAGGGGATACCGAGCAGCCCCTAGTCACCTCACTCATGGGCGACATTGATATTATGCATGAGCAGCCGAAGCAAACGCACGTCAGCCTTGTTTCGATCCAAGCATTGAGCCTTATTCGAGAGGAAGAACAGAATGATCAGCGAGAGAACATCTTTTATTCACGTTGTTCCATTCAGGATAAGGTGTGCTCACTCATCATAGACAGTGGTAGCGTTGTGAAATCCATTAGTCAGTATGCAGTGGGAAAGCTGAAGTTGGTCCCACAAAAGTATCCAAAACCGTACCGATTGCAGTGGTTGACAGACAGAGGCGAGATTTGTGTTGGATACCAGGTACCTGTCACCTTTTCTATTGGTCATTTTACTGACACTGTTTTGTGTGACGTCATCCCTATGGAGGCGGCACATATCTTGCTTGGTCGTCCTTGGCAGTTCGATAGGAAGGCGATACATGATGGATTCGCCAACACTTATGTCGTGACTAAGGATGGGCGAACCACCAGATTATGGCCACTAGCGCCGAAAGATGTGATTGAAGATCAGCGACGTATGCAAGAGAAATACAAAGAAGAGAAGGAGAAACGTGTTGAGAGCAAGCAGCCAATCCAATCTGGACAGTCCACAGCAGAGTCTCAGTGTACTAAGGGAACCAAGGGTCTCCCTAAGGCTAAGGCTGCCCACGTTACCATTCCTTCCAGTTCAGATACGGCGCACCGGAATTTGTTCATCAGTGTAAGAGGAGTTCAGACCGCCATTAAATCAGGTAATGCTATTGTTCTCGTTAATTTTAAGGCTAATGATACTCCTGATGTTGTTATTCCTCCTGTTTTGCAGCCTTTGATGGAGGAGTTCAAGGATGTTTTCCCGGATAAAATTCCTAGTGGTCTACCGCCGATTTGACGAATTGAGCACCAGATCGACTTCTAGCCGGGAGCAGTCCTTCCAAACAGACCCGCTTACCGTACCAGCCCTGAGGAAACTAAGGAGATTGACCGTCAGGTCAAGGAGTTGCTGGAGAAGAAGCAAATTAGAGAGAGCTTGTCACTGTGCGCAGTGCCTTTCATCCTCGTACCGAAGAAGAATAAAGAATGGCGCGTGTGCATGGACTGCCGAGCTATCAACAAGATAATAGTAAAGTATCGCTTCCCTATCCCTCGATTAGATGACATGTTAGATGAGTTGTCTGGAGCGTCTGTCTTTTCAAAAATTGATTTGCATTCTGGATATTTTCAAGTGAGAATGAGTGAGGGAGATGAGTGGAAAACTGCGCTCAAAATGAAGCATGGACTGTATGAATGGCTTGTGATGCCGTTTGGCCTTACTAACGCTCCTAGTACGTTCATGCGTCTAATGAACCATGTTTTGCGTGAAGTCATAGGGAAGTATGTGGTGGTATATTTTGATGATATCCTTGTCTATAGTACGTGTGTCAATGAGCATGTTAGACATCTTAGGCATGTGTTTGTGTTGCTGCGTGATGCAAAATTATATGCTAATTTGTCTAAGTGTACATTCTGTATGGATGAGGTTGTATTTCTTGGTTTTGTTGTGATTAGTCGTGGGATAGAAGTTGATAGGACGAAGGTGAAGGCCATAGAGAAGTGGCCAACGCCTAAGTCATGTGCTGATGTTAGGTCTTTCTGGTCCGCCCTCACTTTAGGGTGAAGGTAGAGAGCAATAATAATCGATTAAGTAATCGAGTCGAACCACAAGGAATGCAAGGACGCTCAAGTCTCAAGTAGTAACCTAGTTATTAAACCTACTATTCAAGCTACCGACAAGCATGTTTTTGTGTTTTTGATTAACTAATAAGTAATCGGTTGCAACCTGGGTCGCCGCAGAAGCTGTCCCTCAGCCGGCCAGCCGGCGGCCTGGCCAGCGGTCCAGCCGGTCGCCGTCCGGGTCGCCGTCGGTTCGGCCATTTTGCGCAGCTCCACCATTTTCGCTCGTTCTCCCTCGTCCGAACTCCGATTCTCGATCCGCTTTTTGCTATGGACTCCTAACGAACCCCTCTTCGACATGGAATGATCAAATTGCCCAAATGAGTTCTTCATTGTTCCTGCAAAAAGCATAAAGAGACTCAAGAGAACGAGGAAAACATAATTGAATGCGACCTAGTGAAACCCTTACTTTATATATTTAAATTCCACATTTCAAACCTAAATTTCACCCTAATCAAGCTCGATTCTTCCTCGTTCCCGGACTTCGATCCTTAGCCACATGAATACTATTCCAATTCTTACCAAAATGGATCGAAAACCAAGAAAAATGAAAAAAGTCCAAAATGTACTAAGAGTTAAGAAACCCTAGTATTTTTAACATATAAGCACATAAATCGAGACTCAAACACATTCCAAAACACTCAACATGCACATAAAATACGTGTTAATTACTCCCCCAAACTTAAGCCATTGTTCGTCCCGAACAATGAAACGAACAATCAAAACACTTAACACGTATGGAGTGTGCATTTTGAGTTCCTCAATGCCTCATATAACTTCAAAAACCATTTTAGTTCAAAGAAATTCTCAAGTCAAACCAAACATTCATAAGATCAACCACTATTCTAACTTAGAATTCAATCACTCAAACATCTTAACCCTAGACCTCACAAGGAACATGTGTATCACTCGATCCCTCAATATATGGAAATGGTAAACACTCGTCGAAATCATGCAATACACATCTTTAACCATAAGCTTGTCTATCAACTCAAGTTCCCAATACTACAATGCATGCACAAATTAGGATCAAAAAGGTCTTTATTAAGCTTGTAACGTAGGGGCATTGGTTAAGGTAGGGAATTTTAGGTTAAGTGACTTCAATTTTCATTCAAGTACCCTTACCCCCTTTCTTCACCTTTCTAAGTATGAATTTCTTCATATTCTACCTTGTCCAACCCCTTTTTATCAAATGAACCCAAGCTTCTACCAAATAGCTAAAGAAAACACTCCTTTATGCTCTTATTCCTCTCTTTTTCTTGTAAGAACTTTGTTCTTACATTTTTTTTTTTTTTTTTTCAATAAGAACTTCGTTCTTATTCTTTTCTCTTCTAACATAGAGCTTATAGGAGTGTCTTTTCATTTCACAATCAATCTCTAGACCCTTCACCATCACCCACCATTTTTCATGCATTTTAAACTTTCACCAAGGTTCCCTTAACCATCCTTCACCCCCTATCATCCGGTTCAAGAAGAAAAGGCTCTATTCAAGGCTCAAAATGGGACGACAATGGTAATTAAAGATAGGTTAGTGTTTAGGGAAAATGGGCTATGCAATGATGGCCTAAGATCATCTCCTAATCATGCAAACATGTAATATTTCTAATAAGAGTATCAAGGCAAGTTCTAGTAAAGAATATGCAATGCAAGATCAAGCTCTCAAGAAAGGATATTCACTATGTAAAATGCATAGTTTTATGCTCAAAATCCTCTCAAGCTTTTTGTCTAGAGCCTAAGTGCCTAAGATCAATCCTCCCAAGCCATTCAAGTGAAATAACCCTAATCATGCTTGACTTAAACTTGAGAAATTTCAAAAATATCACCATTTAGCATTAATCATTGGCATCTCACTCTAATGCACTTGAGCAATTCAACACGTGTTTTCGCACTCAAACATGCAAGCATTCATTTATCCTTTCAACTCAAAAGCTTTTTAACTTTCCAAAAAAAAATTCGCACTCAAGCTCCGATCAATCAACAAAATCATCCTCACCAAAGATTCTCCATTGTAAGCTCACATTCAATAAACCAACAAATTTTTCATCAATTAAGCTCATCAATTCCCAAACTCAACACCAAACAACTTAAACAAGCACAAATCATGCATTTACCCCAATCAACCACAATCATCAAGCAAAATTAAGCATACAATCAATGAACACATCAAATAGAAGCTTGAAAAATACCAAAAGTAAAGTAATTTAAATTTTTTATCCTACCCCCCTCCCCCAAACTTATTTTAGAAATAACTTCTAAAATGAGTTTGGAGGGAAGAATAATAAGAAATTTAAATTACACTTACAACGGTCCAAAGCTATGTTGATGATGGTGTTGAAAACCATTCAATCATTTGCTTGCTTGATTGGTTTGATTTTCTTCCTTCACTCGTTCCCATCACGATTCGACCTCGTGCATTGACATTGAAACACATGGAACTTGTGAAGTAGAAATGAACTTAAAAATAGGAAGTATTAGCATAGAGATAAGTAACAAGTAGAAGGAACGATTAAATCAAAAATAAGAAACAAAAACAAAAATCAAACTAAAAAAAAAACTAACTAAAATGAAAATGAAAAGGATAGTTGTTGGGGTGCCTCCCAACGAGCGCTTAGTTTAACGTCATTAGCTCGACGATACCTCATTGCCCTTTCAAGGGACTTGAAACGACTTCCAACCTCTATCAAACACTAACTCTTCATCAAGCTCATCACACTTTGGTTCATTCATTCTTAACCTCTCCGGTTCATCCACAACTCTTGACATATGGAATGTTTCCTTTTCACCATTCATTCAAAGAGTGATAATTCCTTCAAAAACATCAATGAGGTCTCTACTTATGGCCAAAAAGGGTCTCCCAAGAATTAAAGGGATGTCTCGATCCTCCGGTATATCAGGGACAATGAAATCTACGGGGTAAACGAGTTTCCCAACCCTTATGAGCACATCTTCCACAATGCCTCTTGGATATGAAATTGAACGATCCGCCATTTGAGTAGTGAGTGAAGTAGGCTTAAGAGTTCCAATCTTCAAACGATTGAAGATGGAAAGAGGCATCAAATTCACACCGGAGCCCAAATCACACAAAACATTCCTAAAATCACAATCCCCAATCTCACAAGCGATATTAAAACCTCCCGGATCTTTTTCCTTGTTCGGGATCTTCTTTTTCAAACTAGCACTACTCTCCTCCGTAAGCACAATGGTTTTCAAATCATCCCATTTCACCTTCTTATGAAGCACAACCTCCAAAAATTTCTCATGATCCGGGATTTCACTCAACAAACCAATCAAAGAAGCATTTATCTCCAATTTCTTGAATGCTTCTAACAAATCACTTTTCCTCTCATTCAAATTCTCATCAATAGGATTAATGGAAGATGCTAAGTTATCCAAGCAATTCGGTTCCATATGCTCATGAGAAACTCTAGAATATGAAGTAGAAGGAGTACCTTTTTGATTGTTCTTGTGAACATTCTCCTTCTCTATAGGTTCTTGAGCACCAAGTTTACTCCTCAACTTTGAAGCTTCATAAGCATCCTTCCTTCTTTGTAGATCTTTTAGTGTATCAAGACGCTCATCAAAGGGAATTGCCTTGGACATCCTCATTCTTGAATAATAATCATGAATATCCCAATTTGTCCAACCTTCTATAGATGGGATAATTGGACAAAGGTCTATGATTCTTGGATCATTTTCATCAAGCATAACTACCTTCGGAGATGGAAGATTATATGATTGTCTTGGCTCCACAAGATTGCTCTTAGCAAGATTTGGAGATTTCTCATAAGGTATATGTGAAAAGGTCGAAGAAGTATCACTTACCACATGAATGGCGTTGCATTGTTGCTTCGTATTCACTTGAGCTTCGTTAGAAGCTTCTCCGGCCTTTTGTAGAGAATTCACTTGGGTAGCTATTTGCTTCACTTGTGCTTCAAGTGTCACTACTTGCTTAGCAAGATTCGTCACCGAGGGTAGCAATTGTTGACACCAAATTCTCCAATGCATTCATCTTTTGGCCGGTTTGAGCTATGAAATTTTGTTGTTGAGTAACCATTTGACCTTGATTGCTCACCAATTGTTGCACCAATTGCTCTATAGAAGGAGATGTCTTCTTAGGCTCTTCAATCACCCCTTGAGAGACGGAGGATCCGGAAGGTGGAACTTGAGCATTGTTCGGATTTCCATATGAAAGATTGGGTTGATTCCTATTGTTAGGGTAGTAAGACGAGTTACCCCCTTGATTTCCATAAGAATAACCACTTTGTTGATTCCCTTGAAATCCTCCTTGGTGATTTCCTTGGAATCCTCTTTGATGTCCTTGGAACCCTTGCTCGTTGTAATTTCCATAAGGCCCTTGATTGACATATCTCACATCTTCACTTCCTTTGAACTCCCAATTCTCTTGAGTTTGAACCCTTTGAATTTGAGCTTTCCTTTCATCTTCGTACTTTCTCTTCATATTAGCAAGCTCTAATGCTAATGCCTCATACCTCTCATCCTCAATCGAAGCAACCTTTCTATAAGGGGCCCTCTCCATTGGCCATTGATAGCTATTAGCCGCCATCTCGTCAATGATTCTCAAAGCTTCCTTTGCATTTCTATTGAGAAGGCACCCACCGGAAGTAGCATCTACGATGCTTCATGTATGAGGTGTTAGCCCACTATAAAAGTTGGTCATTTGTTGACCCTCATTGAAGCCATGTTGAGGACACTTCCTTAGAAGCTCCCTATATCGCTCCCATGCTTCACACAAGGTTTCGTCACCTTGTTGAGAAAAATGTGAGATGTCGGAGATGAGTCTTTGAGCTTTGGAGGGTGGAAAGTATTTGGAGAGGAAGACCTTGCACAAATCTTCCCAAGTATGGATGTTAGCCTTGTTCAATCCTTTGTACCAATCTTTAGCCCGGTCTCTTAGAGAAAATCCAAACATTCGCATGCGAATAGCGTCATTTAAGACTCCATTTTGCTTAATGGTGTCGCAAATATCAAGAAACGTGCTAAGATGGGCATTTGGATCCTCCATAGGACTTCCACCAAATTGCTCATCTTTAACCATTTGAATAAGTCCGGATTTGAGCTCAAAATTATTAGCATTGATCGTCCCCCATTCTCCTCCTTGAAATTGTTTCGTTGGAGATTGGAACATATGATTGAGAGGAGGTGGTTGAGCCTCATTTGCCCTTCTTTCTTGTTCATCCTTCCATGCTCTAAACTCTTCCATTTCTTTCATAAGAGTCTCCATTGCTTGATTGTTAGTCATTTCTTGGTTTTCAATAGAATTCTTTCTTTTATGCTTTCTTTCAAAATTCAAGATCAAAGGTTAAACGAGTCTTCCTTTGGACCTTGTGTGCATAAACCTACAAAACAAAAATTAAAAGAAACAATGCTTGATTAGTAACTCAATAATCAAATCGACTATTGAAACTCAAACTAAGCATTCCCCGGCAACGGCGCCAAAAATTGGTCCGCCTTCACTTTAGGGTGAAGGTAGAGAGCAATAATAATCGATTAAGTAATCGAGTTGAACCACAAGGAATGCAAGGACGCTCAAGTCTCAAGTAGTAACCTAGCTATTAAACCTACTATTCAAGCTACCGACAAGCATGTTTTTGTGTTTTTGATTAACTAATAACACCAAAAAGTAATTATCAACTTCAAACTTAACTAAACAAGCAACAAATAAGCAAAGGATATAAAATCAATAGGAAATAAACGTGATTCCAATTATACTTCGATTAGGCTCAAGTGATGGGTGATTAGAACTCTAACTAGAATTAACCAATTTAATCCAATTTCATGTGGGAAACCTCCTAACTATGGTTCACTCAATTCTCATTGCAATGAAGACAAGTAGATTAATGAAAGGCCTAATTCCGACTAAGACATCAAGCAATTCAGTAACTCCCAATAGCTCATGGAGTTCCTTAACCCTACTATACTCTAGCATGCAAATCTCTTGATCCTAGCATCTAATCTAAGCCTCCTAAGCATTAGATCAAACACTTGGTATGCAACTATGGTGATCAATCACAATTACATAATAAAACATAGCCCCAAGAGAAATGAACATGAAATTAGAAAGTAAATTCACAATTAAAGCCTAAACCCAATCACTTAATCCTAATCTACATATAATTGAAATCACAAAGAGAACTAGCTAGACATGATTAAGGAAAATAAACCATAAAAAGTAATGGAAATCATGCTTAAAAGAAAGAGAATTCAATAAGGAAGAAGAAGATGGTCTCCAGTTGCAAATCCAACCAATGTAGCTTCAACAATCTTAAAAATACTAAAAAGGAAAGAGGGAAATGTTTCTAGGGTTCTTAGAGTGTTAAAATATGCAAAAGATACACTAAATAGGAAGATTTTGGGGTTAAATACATAATAGGTGAGTCTTGGGTCGAGTCGGACCGAGTCGGAGGACGAACTCGGTCACTAATGGGAGAAAGAAGGGCCGGCGGCGCCCTAGCCGGCGGGCTGGCCGGCCGCCGCCTCGGTTGCAGCCTGGGTCGCCGCAGAAGCTGTCCCTCAGCCGGCCAGCCGCCGGCCTGGCCGGCGGTCCAGCCGGTCGCCGTCCGGGTCGCCGTCGGTTCGGCCATTTTGCGCAGCTCCACCATTTTCGCTCGTTCTCCCTCGTCCGAACTCCGATTCTCGATCCGCTTTTTGCTATGGACTCCTAACGAACCCCTCTTCGACATGGAATGATCAAATTGCCCAAATGAGTTCTTCATTGTTCCTGCAAAAAGCATAAAGAGACTCGAGAGAACGAGGAAAACATAATTGAATGCGACCTAGTGAAACCCTTACTTTATATATTTAAATTCCACATTTCAAACCTAAATTTCACCCTAATCAAGCTTGATTCTTCCTCGTTCCCGGCCTTCGATCCTTAGCCACATGAATACTATTCCAATTCTTACCAAAATGGATAGAAAACCAAAAAAAATGAGAAAAGTCCAAAATATACTAAGAGTTAAGAAACCCTAGTATTTTTAACATATAAGCACATAAATCGAGACTCAAATACATTCCAAAACACTCAACATGCACATAAAATACGTGTTAATCACTTTCCATGGTTTAGCTGGATTTTATCGTCGCTTTGTGCGTGATTTTTCATCTATTGCTGCACCATTGACTGAGTTGAGTAGGAAAGATAGGAAGTTTGAGTGGGGCAAAGCCCAAGAGCATGCTTTTAACTTGTTGAAATTAAAATTGTGTAATGCTCCTGTGTTGGTTTTGCCTGATTTTGATAAAATGTTTGAGATTGAGTGTGATGCCTCGGGCATAGGGATTGGTGTTGTTTTGATGCATGAAAGGAAGTCAGTCGCTTATTTCAGTGAGAAGTTGAATGGCGCCGTCCTGAGATACTCCACATATGACAAAGAGTTGTATGCACTGAAGAGGTCTTTGGAGACTTGGCAGCACTACTTGAGGCCGAAGGAGTTTGTGATTCATACTGACCACGAATCACTGAAGCATCTGAAGGGTCAGCAGAGCTTAAACTCACGCCATGCTCGATGGGTGGAGTTTATAGAGTCATTTCCCTATGTGATCAAGTACAAGAAAGGATAAGAGAATGTGGTTGCTGATGCTCTTTCCCGCATGTACGCGTTGATTTCTGTTATGCATGCGCAATGTCTAGGTCTTGAGCATATTAAGAGTTTTTATGTGAATGATCCTTTCTTTGGACCTATCTTTGCTTCATGTGATGGAAAATCTAGGGTTGTTGACTCGTACTATGTGTCTGAAGGTTTCTTGTTTAGGGATTCGAAGTTATGTGTCCCTAATTGTTCTATGAGGGAATTGTTTGTGTTAGAATCTCATGCGGGGGGTCTTATGGGTCATTTTGGTGTTGCGAAGACATTGAGTCTATTGCATGAATATTTTTATTGGCCTCGCATGAAGAGAGATGTCGAGAGAGTCTGTGCTAGATGTATTACTTGTAAAAAGGCTAAATCTAGTTCTAATCCATTTGGTTTGTACACTCCACTACCTGCACCCTGGATTGACATATCTATGGATTTTATTCTTGGTTTGCCTAGGTCTAAGTCTGGCAAAGATTCTATGTTTGTAGTAGTCGATAGATTCTCCAAAATGTCTCATTTTATTGCGTGCAGAAAAACTGACGATGCTGTTAACATTGCTAATTTGTTCTTTCGTGAAGTAGTTAGACTGCATGGCATGCCTAGGACTATTGTGTCTGATAGGGATTCTAAGTTTTTGGGACATTTTTGGCGTGTCTTATGGGGAAAGTTATGTACTAAGCTGTTATTTTCTACTGCATGTCATCCTCAAACGGATGGTCAAACTGAAGTGGTTAATAGAACGCTAGGTACTTTACTTCGTGCTTTAGTTAAGAACAATCTTAAGTCTTGGGAAGAGTGCTTACCATTCGCTGAATTTGCTTATAACAGAGTTGTGCATTCTTCTACACACATGTCTCCATTTGAGGTTGTTTATGGATTTAATCCGTTGACACCAACGGATCTTATTCCTTTGCCTACTGATCATCTTTCGAGTTTGCAAGGTTCTCGTAAGGCTGAACAGGTTCGAGAGATGCATGCTAAAGTGAAACCGAGGATCGAGCTTCAAGGTGCTAAGAACGCAACAAAGGCGAACGCCCACCGCAAGCAAGTATTGTTCAAACCTGGTGATAAGGTTTGGATACACTTCAGCCCGGGATGTTTTCCTAACTTGAGGAAGTCGAAGCTGATGCCTCGTGGCGATGGACCATTCTCCGTGGTCGAGCGAGTCAATGACAATGCATACCGCATTGATCTTCCAGGTGAGTATAAGTGTTCATCCACTTTTAATGTGGCTGATTTGTCTCCGTTTCCTGTAGATGATCAAGATGTCGATGAGGACTTGAATTCGAGGACGAATTCTTTTCAGCAGGGGGGGAATGATGAGACGGGACCTAGCATTGAGGAGATCAATCGGGACTTGCAGCTCGGAGGAGCAGTGATGAGATCAAGAGCCAAGAAGCTGCAAGGTTATTTGCAATGCTACATTCCGAAGAGATTGGAGGATGATGGAGTCGAATTTCATCAATGCAAGTTGGTGAATTTAACAAGTGTTGAAGATGAAGATTTGAGCGTCCATCATTGAATAAAAGGAAGACAAGTCCAAGAAAATAGATTTTCTTATATTTTATTTGGGCTTAAACTTTGTATTTATTTTTAATTTAGTTTAGTCCAATTATCACAACATGTTTAGGTGATTAATTGGCTCGTTTTTCTTAGGCCCATTACTTGATATTTTCGGCCTTAGGGTAGTATTTAAGTGAATTTTCGAGATTATGTTAGACAGACTTGATTGAATGAAAACAGCTTTTTACACTATTCTCTTGTCTCACAAAAACTGAAGAGTTCTTGGTAGGGTTTGTTGTTAGCACTTCAAACTTGAACTTCAATCGACTCGTTCGTGATATCTCGTAGTATCCGGGTTAGTCGAGCCACGAAGATTGCTCCATAAACGCGTTTCGGATTCACATAGATCCGGGGTTCGTTTCGGGTAAGATTCACAATTTGTTTCCGTTTTTAATTCTTCAATTCGTGTTCTTTTCATTTTCCCAGCCATTCTTCATCGTTCCTATATCATCAATAACCATCCCCTTAGTTCCCATAACCATCCCTTCTCAGAAAACCTCTTGTTTAATTTCAGATCCGTTTTTGAAACCCTAGTTCGACCCAAAACTGACCACCGAGCCAAATCGAAAACTACTCGTGCGTTTTCGCTGAATTTTGGATATTTTCTTCATAACCCTAAGTTGTAACTTGTGTTAAAATTTGAGCTTAATCGGAATTGAATTGCTTAGGTTACTGTCGTCGCCTATTCAGTGAATTTGTGGGTAGATTTCAGGAAATTATCATTCGATTTTCATAGTTGTAATTTGGATTGAATCTTTCGTATCTGACGTTGTTCGATTCGTTGCTTCCGCATATTGTGATCGCATCACGATGTCTACTCTCTCCGACGCTTGAATGGACCTTTGCGCTAAGAACTCCGGACTAAGTGACTTCTCAAAAATTGGTGATGCAATGAAGCCTAATCCGCTATCAGAACCTTCACTAAAATCCCCTCCTTTTGTGCTTGCCAGAATTGCTTTCTTTCGGTTGATGTTGTCCATATACGGTGTGAGCTCTCCTTGAAGACTTCGGCGACCATGCATGCACAACACTTAACAAACAGGTTAAAAGCACCGACAGAAAGCACAAAAAGGAACACCCAACTAAACAAACAAATAAATAAATAAATAAATACAATTTTTTTTTTAATTTTTTTAAAAAAATTAAAACAAAAATTAAAACTCACAAATTAAAAATCACATAATTAATCACCTAAAGCTTTTCCCGGCAACGGCGCCAAAATTTGTTTCACTTAAAAGTGCTAGCAAAAGTACTAGGCATATCATAAAACTAGTAAGTTTAACCCAAATGTCGAATCTCAAGAAAGCTTAACAGGGTGATTTATCGTATGAATGCACAAGCTAAACACTCTACGAAAGCAAATAAATATTTAGGGGTTTTTAGTTTAATTATTAAATCCTAGACTTAATTAAAAGAAAGCAAATAAACCTAACTAAATCTAACCTAGACTTAAAATAAAAGAAAGCAATTAAGAGCAAATAAAAGAACTCCCGTCTGTCACACGGGAGAAAGAATTAAACTAAGAGAAAAACAATAAATTTATCTAGACATGAATTGAAAGGAAAGCAATAAAGAAAGCAAATAACTCTAAGCTAAAACCAATTAATCCTAACATGCTTGAAAATAAATCTAAAGAACTAGAAAGCAATTAAATCTAATCTTAGCAATTTAATCTAAACTAATGAAAGCAGTTAATCAAAGCAAGTAAAGAAAGCAAGTAAAAACTAATCTAAGAGCACAAATTAAACTTACGAATTGAAGACGAAAGAAAGAACGAAGAACTTGAATTAAATCTTGAATCCAAAAGCTATAATCTTCAAAACAATAACTAAAAGCTAATCTAAACTAATCTAGACTTTTAATGCTGAAAAATAAGTGAGGGGAAGTGTATATTTATTCCCCAAAGATTACATATATATAAGACCTCAAAAACCTAATTAAACAAGGAAATAAATCACTAAAATCGGCAGGGCTCGCGGCCACGTAGACCCTCGCGGTCGCGAGGGGTAAGTTACAGTCCACTGCGCGCGACTTTTTTGTTTCGGCCGTATCTCCCTCGTCCGAACTCAAAATTGACCGCCGTTTTTTTCTATGCGCTCCTATCGAACTCCTCTTCAATAATATGTTTTTATTTCATCCAAAATCCATCTCCATGTTTTGCTCATTTCTTCATTCTTTTGTTCATTTTCTTTCTTCTCTTTCAAAACTCTTCACGAACTCGACTTTGACTAAAACACATAAAATACACACATAAAAACGAACAAAACACATATAAACAAACTCACACAAAACTATAAAAACCACACAAAAACACACTAAATAATGATTTTGTTTAATTTTATGATTATTTTCAAGGGTTCACTCATCCCAATTAAGGTTTATAATTATTTTTTTACACTTAATTTCACTTTTATTAGTATATTAGAGTTGATAAATCCAAAAATAAAGTATATAATTATAAAAAAATTTCATTTTTTTCTTATAAATGTCCATTATGATTTACTAAATTTTAGTATTTTTATTTTTATAGAAAATAATATAAAACTAGTAGAAATTAAATTTTGAGATACTATTGGGACATAGTATTTGGGATAGAGGATACCATCCCGTTGTTGACTTGTTGTGGAATTAGCCAATTGCTCCAAGAGGTTTTGATAGGGTCCCTTGCCGGTGACCAAAGCCTATATGAAGTAACCCAGCACGGCCAGCCTCTCATTCTTCACCTACTTAAGCTTCAAATCCTTCATCGACTTCTCATCCTTCTCCACCGAATGCACAAACTCCTTCAAGGTTCTGTTCGTCGCATGGATCTGACCTCCAATATGAGTTTGTAGAGCTTTGATGGCAGTCAAAATTTCTGAAGAGTCCTCTATAACTCTCAATTCACAACTTCAACTAAAATAGCCCTACACTAATGCGCAGCCACAAAAGAACCCCAACAACAAACTTAATTTCTTCTTTTCTCCCCTAAGATCTGAGCTAAGCCAACGGGCAACAACCTTCGACACAAACAATTCCACCTCCACAAAAAAAATCCAATTCCGAGTATTTTAAGCACCACCAGTGCAAATTCGAATTCTATTTTTTTTATTATTTTATTTTATTTTATCTTTTACCAATTCTCCCTGCAAGAGATGCTCTGCCCTCAACCCAAACCTACCCTCAAAAGACAAAAATGCAATTCTTTTTCTATTCTTATCCCGAATCTGCCACCGTTCTATAACCCTCAACAAGTTAACGACAAAACCCACCACCCATTTGCTCAATTAATGACTCAATGTAATAACCCACACTTTTCACATATAAATGCATATTCAAGATTCACGCCCAACAATGAACAATGGGTAAATAAGGGAAAAGTCATATCAATTGCCAAGAATTCGTCACAGACCCGAAAATATAACTTCCCCAGAGTCAACGCGAGGTGTATCAACAACGAATCTTCACCTCCGAACAGCCGCTGTTCTGCCATTCTTCTTCTTCGATTTTTTTTTTTTTTTTATGTGTGTGGATAAAATTAGATCTTCAAAGAGAACTACTCTCCGTGAAAGCACGAAATGATAAGCCTATAATGGCGATAAAGGCTGCTTCGAGTGAGCCTTTACTCCAAAGAAGAAACACAGAGAGAAGAAGAAGATAAAATTCCAATTTTCATTCATTCCCCTCTGAGTACACACCTACCCTAGTCCTGCCCACGGGCCGAGCCCGCCGGTTTCGGGCCCGGCCCGGCGGGCCACGGGCCTCGGACTGCATGAACCTAGCCCGGCCCTAAACTTGTGCCGCGGTTTAGGGCTCGGCCCTAGGCCCGCCGGTTTAGGGCCGGGCCAGAACCGTAGGGCCTAGGGCCGGCCCGGCGGTTCACGCAAATGGGAAATGATAATTTTTTATGAATAGAAAATGATAATTTTTTATGTTTTGATGTTGTTTTGTTTTATTTTAAAAAATTTAAATAACTCATTAAATTGTTGAAAATGAATAAATAAGAACTTTTACATTTTGATGCAGCGTGAATGCTTGACAGGAAGAAAAACTCGTAAAACGCTAGAGAGATAAATCTCAGATTCAATAATATTCAAAATTGTCGTCCATCATCGTCTAACAATGCTTAAATACGAAACCCTAATCACCAAAAAACAAGAAATAACAAAAGGACCCTAAATAAAAATCCAAAAATACGAATAACCCGAAAAACTATAAAATTACAGTTTTGACCCTCTAAAAGATGGAATTTGCCCAAAATCCGTCACAGCTCATGGCGGAGTCATGAGTTTTGCTAAGAACGTCGTTTCCACCCGAAAAACACTAGGATTTCTCCCGAATTGAATAAGGGACATGTTTTGCCCGTTGGGCCCGGCCCGGCGGTCCTAACTGCTAGAAGGCCCGACGGTTCAAGCCTAAGCCCGACGGGTTTTCGGTTCAACATGCCTCGACCCGAGCCGGCCCTTAGTCTTCGGTCCCGGTTACGGTTTGGGCCCGTTGACTGGCGGGCTAGGGCTAAGCCCGTTGACTTAGGGCCGGGCTAGGGCTAAGCCCGACGGGCCTAAAAGCCCAGGCAGGTCTAACCTACCCCCTTTTAACTAAAGAAACCCTTTCTAACAAAATACTTACTGGGCTTGGGCCTACTAGAAATAACACATAAATAATAACACTAAGGGCTTAACATTTAGCCCACTCAAACCATTAAATAACTTATACTCAATTAGTTATGACTTCATCTTCCATGATTATATAGGGTGTAGTTGTTGGCCCAGTAGCTGTAGGTGCCGGCGGGAGGCAGGGCCGGTCTGGGCTTAGGCATTGGGTGCAGCCGCCTAGGGCCCAAGGTCGGATGGGGCCCCAAATTTTTTTTTCAACCCATATATTTATATAAGCCCAAATATATATTTTGGATATCTTTCAAGATAAAATACATGATATAATGATCCAGTACAAAAGTAATTATCTTTCACCTTTTTATTTTTTCTTTTTTAAGGAACATTCTCTCTCCCCCTATTTGGGTCTCACGAGTCGGTGGGTCTCACGAGTCGATAAGTCGATAGTCACTTTTTGTATGCGAATTTGGATCATTTGGGTCTCACGAGTCGGTGGTCTCATGAGTCAGTAAGTCGATAGTCACTTTTTGTATGTGAATTTGGATGAAAGCCCAATGTTATAGTACTATTCTTTTATAATACTTCTATTACTTTATTGTTTGTCTTTATTTATTTAATAATTTCAATTTCACCGTGAATGCAAAAGTTTCCAACAAGAATGCAATGATAATTGTTTAATGTTTATTCTTTCTTTTGTTTTCATTTGTTATTATTCGTATTCTATACTTGCATAAACTTTTGGAGTTCATGTCTTTGTAGCCTTTTAATTTACTTAAAACTTCCCTTGTATAATTGGTTCTTAAATGTTTGTTGAAATGCCTAAAAGAAAATAATGATTTAACTTGGTTAACAATGACTAAAAAAGAGAATGCTCGTATTAGAGATTTTGAGAGTTTAGGACCGTTGGATCAAATTCCTCTCCTAACTTTTATTTTTGAGGACAATAATAATCATTTTGAACTCGATTTTATTTTTTTTGTACTTATTTATTATTGTAATTCATAACTTGATATTGTAGTTTATTTGTCTAATTGTGAAATTTCTAGTATAACTTTATGCTCTTAATAATTGTCAGTAGCAAGATATAACTTAATACTGTAGTTTTTTTTTTTTTAATTATACAAAGGGCCTCTATTTTCGATTTCGCCTAGGGCCCCGATAATGTCAGGACCGGCCCTAGCGGGAGGGATCATGGAACCACGACAGAGAGGTTTCCTGCCTAGAATTTCCGACGCCCAGCATGGCGAAGTGGCTGTTGGAGGCTCTACTTGGAGGCTAACCAGAGTTGCCTGTTAGTAACATTGCTCCAATTATAGTTATAGAGAGAAAGAGGGTTATGACTTACATATATATATGTACCTTCTTGATTGGAAAAATGGTAGCAGTGGCTTTGATCAGAAAAGAAAGCCTTGAGGAGTGGAGAGATTTGGTTGGTCCAAGAATTAATCTGGTTACCTCAGCGGAGGAGCACTGCAAGAAAAACTGTCACTATATAGCTAGTGACAAGTCATGTAGTGACAACACTGTTGTCGGTAAACATAGTTTTTCTTGTAGTGGAGGAGACGGGTGAAGAAGAGAACAATGCCATTTTGAGTTTGATGAGAATAGCAAAGCAATGGGAATTAATAAGATATTTAGTTAATTTGTTATCAATATGAGTCTGACAACTGTCATGGAAAAATGTTGTACAGGTACATATAGAGGTGGGATTTTGTTATCGAATGAGAGTCTGACACTTGTAGGTTTTTAGTAATAGATCTTCCATCTAGTAGAGCCTAGACCTGCCCATTCTCGATGAACCAGCAGGTTTGGTCCGAAAGAAGCCCACGAGTCGATGGTTTTTAACTGGCTCGACGGGCCTATAGAAAAACCGCCGGGCTGCGTTTTTACCATTTGAACTGGCAGTTAACTGGTAAACTAGCAAAACCGCCGGTTCAAATGACTTGAAAATGAATATCGGAGTAGCTACTGCAGGGTTCAAACTACCACCTCCACCTCTACTCAACTCTCAACTCTATCACCAGTCATTCTTCACCACTCTATCATTATATATCTTTCTCATCACGTGCACAAAAGGGCAAGGGTAAAGCTCTCGCACCCAAAGTGAAGGAGGTCGAGGACCAATCTCCTCGTGCCCAAGTAGCGAAGGAGATTTCAAGACAATATGCCAAATAACTTCAAGCGGAGGAGAACGAGGCAATTTATGCAAAAGTTCATAGGCTAGAAACTCTCCACTCACAATATATTAACCAAGAATCCAACATTGGAGGAGATGATGATGAAGAAGAAGTGGAGGAATTTGTCCATCAACCAAGCTCCGGACTACTAACGGATATTAAGCACTTCAAGAAAGTGCTGGTACCGATCGTAGAAGGCGAAACCGAGGCCAATGGCAAAAAGAGATTCACCGCTTATTGCAACTATTGCACGAAGCATTTCCAAAAGGATCCATAGAGGAGGTTACTGATGGATATGCTACTTGAAAGCGCTCCGTTTTTCACTCGATTTGAATTGGATGTGATAATTTTATGCAATTACATGACGCAAAGAGTTCGATGAATATATACCTTTGGATTGCAGATGGAGTAATCTGCAGGTCTAGATTACTAGGATGTGTACCTTCCTCTGAGTTCTTCGACATCGTGGACGTCAGAAAGAACTCTAGAACTTCAATAACACTCTGCACTTCTCCTCTACAGTTCACGGTGCCTCTATATCAAACTTGGGGTTTGCAAAGCTTTCTTCTCTTATTTATAAGAGAAGTGCTGCCCCCTCTCCTAATCTCACTAACACATGGAATTTCTATTCATAATTAAGATTTAAAATAAATCTTAATTAATTAGATATTAATTTAATTCATATCACATATTGGGTCTGAGTGCAATTATTGAGTCCAGATAGGGCCAGAGCCAGAAAATAGGCGGCCACTACACAGTAAGCGCCACTTATGGGCCCAAGCCCATAATCTGTCTTTTGGGTCCAAAACTGATATTTTACTCAATAATACCTTGTGATCCATTCCCTTAGGAAATTGGGTCATCGTAAGGATCCAGATACCAGAAAGAGTTTGGCCTTACCTAATGAGATAATCACCATGCTCACCCCAAAATAATGATCTCCATTAGAGCTATGATTAATTCCAGTAAAGAATCACAACAGATTCACCGCTCTGTTCCAATTAAGTAGATTGAGGCTAGTATTTTGTTTAAAGCGATCCCTGTATTTACGAATCCCGACATCTATTAATTAATTAGAGCTCCTCTAACTGCTCCTAATTAATAAATCTCTTATTATCCTCAAAGTAGTACCCGCTCATACCTTCTTATTATATCCAAACTTAATCAGCATGCATGAATTTGTATAATAAACCTTGTGAACTCCCTGATGGGATATCTCAACTTATAACGGACATAGTGTCTCGATAAAACTAATTAGACATAATATGTGCCTCCATGTTACCCAAAATACAAGCGATTAGGGAACCTGCGTTAGGCCCTCACCTTGTAAGTCAAAGTAACAGTGAAGTACATGTACACGTCTAATAGCTTATCGAAATTAAGATCAGGCTATTAAAACCCGAGATCTCTAGCTCTTCACCTATTTCTATGGTCAAAATAAGAAAAGCATTATCTCACAACGATCCTATCAATACATTCCACCATACCATCATAACTAATGATTAAGACTCATCACTACCGTTACTGTTGCAGTCTAAACCAATAGCTTTGCCCGAGCTATCCCGATTGTGATATTATTTATATCTCATAATTACCGTCAATCTACGTGATCTCCTGATACCCAAGCTGTCCACGTGATCTAAAACATGAGATAATTGACTTATTCTTACTCAACTATATTATTTCAGATAGGAGATTGTAAACAGTGGAATAAATGTCGTTCATACTAAAACAACGGTTTTGCTTTAAATATACAACAACTCCAACAGCTACGACACTCTAAGGTGACATATGGAGACCACTCATGACTCATCCAACGAAATACGATCAATGTTGCTTGATGATTGGTCGAGGACCGACCTTAGAGCTCAAGAACTAGATTGAGATGATCATGATGAGAGCAAAAATGAAGAGTTCACTGAGACGGATCAATCGGAGGCGAACAAGATTAGGAAGCATGATAAGGTAAAAAGAACTACGTGGACTTTGATTCCTCTATGACTATGAGGACTCATAGGCAACTCATTTTTAGAAATAAAATTGAAGCCAAGTCTATTATTATTATTATTATTATTATTCCTCATTTCAAATGTATAGATAGTACTAGATTAGTGTTGTCAAATAATGTGTTAAAAATCCTAGCCCGGAACGGGCTGGCCGTGAACCGCGGGTAGGTCTAGTAGAGTCGAGCTGCCGGAAAACAAGTACTTTTTGTACCTCGTCCCTATTAATAAGGGCTCAACATTTGACTATGAAAATTAAGGCAGTCTTGATTAGTAGTGGATAATGAGTATAATATATATATGTTGATTAAGGATTTATAATTATAATTTATTTTTAATTTAATCATAAACTAGTTTTACTACCCGTGCGATGCTAGGCAACTTATATAGTTAAATGATATATACCATAAAGATAAGAAAAATTAACTTGTAAATCACAAATAAGTAAATATTTCATCCGTTTTTCCCCCATAATTTATTAAATTGTTGTTATAGAAATCTTAGTGTGAATCTCTGTTAAAGAGTTGCTTAAACCGAGCACAACGTTACACTTGAAATATTAAAATTCGAACATCAAATGTGATCGTTTCTTCTTCCCCGACGTCAAGGTAAGTTGTCCGATCTCACTCAAAATTTTCACTTCCACCAATCATATCTCCTTTTCAGCGTGGTTCTTCTCTTTCCTTTGCCAGGTTTCATATTCGTTCAGCCCAAACATATTTTTTTAATAAGAAGAATAATTATTGTGAAAATCACAATTGATCATTGCTGCATTCTGTTATGTACTTTCGATTCAATCTTTGCTTGATTGAGGTAAAGTTGATACAAATTATATTTGAATATTACTATCGAGATGATCAAATAAGGATTCATCATTTTGAAGTATGTTCTGGAAGAAGCAATTGCGAAAAAGTATAGGTACTCACAAAATCCATTTCTACAAACTAGGAAAGCACTATATCTATATGTCTTCATCTTCATTTCTAAAATATGTACATATAATGAGAAGACAATTTTGATAGCATATTTGACATGTTTTTTGTTGTTTCCAAATTTCCATGATGTAAGTGTTGCAAAGTAGTCTAGCCGATTTATTTGATGCACAACCAAATCAGATGTTTCATCTTATAATGATGTTGGTTCATGTTCAGAAATGATTGTTTTTATCTCATAATAATGAGATTTATAAGAATGTAGATTCTTTATATTATTTTTATTAACCTTTGGTTAATTTCAAGCTCCTTGTAGTTTTTGTCTAAACAACGATTTGTATGTATAGTATATCAAAAGAATTTTTAGTTGTTGAATCTTAATGTCGTATACTCTTTAGTTTTTACTGAATTGCGTATTATCTTTGATCTTGGGGGAAACAAAATTATATCTTGTATCTTAGTGTGCTGGTATTCTTAGTGAACATTCAGTTAGTTGTTTTGATGACATGCCTGAATTGTTATAAGGTTGTTAATTCCTTTACAAGTAATTCATTTTCATTGTGGAACTAAACGCTCAATAAATGTAATGATTATTTTTCTCCTTGATTTTATTTCATTCCATTTTCATTTCCATTACTTTGGATCTTCTTCCTCTCTTGTTTATACTATATGAGTACCAGTCTCGACCTCTGTCAATCTTTAAACTTTAGTCGAGCACGAGTTCTTGGTCGTGACCCTTACAACCTTCTTACAACTTGCTAACTTGCTAACAAACACAATCTCCACTACTTGCAGAGCTTAACAGATACTCAACAATGGTGAAGTAAATACAACACTTCTTCTACTTGAAATAAACACTAAGCTTTGTAGAGGGAGTTGTTGTGACGTGTTCTAAGCAGCAGTGGACGCTTAAAATAGAGTTTTTTAGAATAAGAAATCTGTGAAGAACTCAACACTAGGTTCGAGTGTTGAGAGAGCTTTGAATGCTTTGAGATTTTTGTAAAGTTTTGGCTTGTAAGCTTGAATTTCTCGTGCTTGAATCTGGAAGCGGCTAAAGTATTTATAGGCTTCAATTTTGAAATAGGGAATTTTGAAACTTTTGAAAGCCTGTCGAAAAATTATCGGAGAGAAAGACGAATGGAAGAATGGAGCAAGAGATAGAAAAATATGAAAGTAATTAAGTTATATTTCGAATTCACAAACATTAAATTCACGAGTAAAGATTGCTCGTGCATATATAATTGTGTAATGGGTGGTGGATGACGAGAGGCGGCAACAACATTTGGTATAGGTGGCTGGCCGATGAGGCAGGAAGGCAGGATGACAACCATTACTGGAGAGAATAGAGTGGGCGGTGCGCCAGTTAAAGAAATGGGGATAAGGAAGAGAAATATATTGAGGGAGATACTCGGCAGATTAGTAGAGAAATAGGTTAGTTTGCCATTTTTATATTTTATTTTAAATTAGAAATATTTTAGTTTAGTTTATAGTATCAATTTCATCAAGGGCAATTTGATAATTTCTCACAAAAAATAGCTATTAATTTAAAAGTGACTATTTTTTTATCTTTATTTTTTTAGAAAGTAGCTAGTTTTGCGTATTTACACTTATTGCACGTATATAAATATTCCACTCGGTCATTTAATTGTAACAGATTGCAATCGTTAAACCGCCTAATTTTGTGCACATCATCATGTGGATTTTTTTCAAACATAATTAACATTTTTTTTAATTTTGTTAACTCTATTTTAAAAATAACTTCTTATAATGAAAATTACTACTATTCTATCCTATATTTGACAAAAAAAAAAACTAACTTTTTGCTTTGTTTTAATATATTAGTAATAGATTTCTGATTTTTTTTTTTTTGATAGTAGTGGATTTTATTGGGTCATTAGCATCCCTTATTATTTTCACTAATTAGATTAATTATTTATATTTTCAAAAATAGCCCATGATGATTATGGAACAACCCGAAATAGAATTTGACACTTAATAAATGGGACTGAGGAAGTATTTTCTTGTCCCAACCATTTTATAGGTCTTTTGGGTTCATTATTATTCTCCTTTTTCTTTTTTTTCTTTTTTTTTTCTTTTTTTTTGGAAATTGAGAATTGACGCTTAGAGGAGTGATGGTGTTGGGATATTTTGTAACACATCTGAAATCTTATGTGCAGATTAAGCATTACAAAATTGGTACTATAGTGAGAGTATGGAAGTTCTAACGAAAAATATAAAAATATGGAAATGGTGAAGAGTCTTGTGCTATGGACATTCAATCTTGTTATGATCGAGTAACAACTTATTTTCTCTCCGACAAGAACTGCAGAATTTCATGTTCAAGCCACATAAATTTATTTAAAATTTACTAAATGCACCATTTCACAATAATTCTTCTCACAAGTTGTTGCTTCTATGAGGAAGATGATGAAGATCTCCAAAAATTAGGAGGCGACTTTGGCTTCAACATCTTGCAAACCACAAACCATGTTGGCAGGGACTGCTATATCTATCATTTTGGGATATGACAAGTTCAAATCTGTAAAGTTCAAAATGAGTAATTAGTAATTGTCGAAACTGAAACCTATAACGATTATCTTGCACGAATTAAGCTCGAGTGTCAATAATAATACTTACTTGCCATTATGCTTTTAAATGTTTCCTGAAGAAGATCAAAAATCAAATACATTAGTGAATGTAGTGCATTATTACAAAGCAAGCATTTGTTTTTTTTTAACGGTCACCTTATCTTTCGTGAGGCGAGTATTATACTGCATCTCTTCTGCCACAGTGCTCACCTAGCGAAACACAAGCATGGAAATAAGATTTATACTTACAGAGAATCCTTTGTAGTCATGCATAAAAAAAGGCAAAGAGTGTGGATGTATACTTACAGAGAATCCTTTGTAGTCATGAGCAGGGTAAAGAAATGTATCTTTAGGCAATGTAAAGATCTATAATGACCAAATCATCAGAATCCTGAATCAGAATTGTGTTCTAAGATTATCAGGATTATGAAATCTTTTATTCGATATTCTTACCTGAGAATGAACGGAATCATAAAGCTGATCAGAGCTTCCACCCTGAGTAAAAAGTGGGGCATATAGGAGTCAGAAAGTAAAAGCAAGTAAACAGCAACACTTATCACAGAGGCAAATTAGGCTAGCACTCGAGTCTTGACGCTAATTTCCATTTGTGAATAAGTGGCTCGAGTACAAGTACATAAAGAGATAGATGATGTCCTCTCTTCTGATCATCTCATCTATACCATGGTAGAGAGAAATTACCTGAAAATCTGTTCTGCCACATCCACGAATTAATAATGCATCACCAGTGAAAGCCATTCTTGGATGTGGCTGTTCTGGTCCATCACCCGTGACATAAGTGAGACATCCTTGGGTGTGACCCGGGGTTGCACGAACCTGCAAATTAGAGCATTTAAAAGCTTGAAACATAGAAGGATGATGCCAAAGATAAGAAATACAGGTATATAAGAATAACTTTTTACGAAGTTAAAGATACAAACACAGTATATTATGTGATTGCAATAGTTAAGTGGCACAATGGGACTTGATTTGTCATATTAGGTTGCAGTATTATTATATAACCAACTCCCTCCCTTTTGATCAAACTTCACGATACTCCCTCAATTACTTAATGACTCAAGAAAAATATACGGAATATCACATACCTCAAGAAAGAGATCACCAAACGAGATCTTGTCGCCAGATTCAACAAAAAGGTCAGCTTTTGCATTGCTAGCCTTTGAAATGATAGATTTTACTCCAGGAACCTTACTCTGCAGAGCTCCATGTCAAACAAGAAGTGTTCAGTCTAAATTTAACAAGCAGCAAGTGTTTTCCTCGGAAAGTACTCCTCAATTATAAGTTCAGAAATGATAAAACGAGAAACGACTTAAAACTCCAACCTGACTAAGAATTTGAGGAAGAAAAAGAAAGAGAGACTGACCTTTAGCAAGCCGGTGCCAGTGACATGATCTGCATGTACATGAGTGTTGATTGCATATATAAGCTTCAAACCCAGCTCTTTAACAAGAGAAATATCCCTGTCCACAGTCTTATCTACTGGGTCTACCAACTGCACGCATATGATTTAATACCACAAAACATGAATCAAGAATTCAACTAGAAAATTCTAAAATTCAAAAGGTTTAATGTCATATAAAAGTCAAAAGGCTTGAAGACACAATTAACATCAGATCACTTTCTTTTCTATTAGCCACAAGAATTGCCGTAGCTCGATAAAACAAACGGTCCCTACTCTTCATATATACTACCTCCATCCCATTACATTAGTCCTCTTTGCTTTTTGATTGTTCGGCACGCTTTTCCACCGAAACCTAGTACGAGTTTTAAAATATAATTTTGACGTATTCATTTTTTCACGGGATACTATGACACTCATAGTACCCGTGAAAAAATGAATACGTCAAAATTATATTTTAAAACTCGTACTAGGTTTCGGTGGAAAAGCGTGCCGAACAATCAAAAAGCAAAGAGGACTAATGTAATGGGATGGAGGTAGTACACTATATATCCCAAAACTACAATCATATTTTGATGAAGGAAGGAACAGACTAATGAGAACAAGCAGAAAATTATGCCCTAATCACTTTTTTAGCCTTTAATCTTCTCAAATGATCAAGTAGAGTATAAGCAAATTCAAGAAGTAGAAATCAGGGTAAAGAATTGAAAAAATGCAGAAATTGTTCAAACCTGATCAAAATACAATAAGAAACATTCATCATTAAACCTCAGAGATCCCCTGCAATGATCTAATTAACCCATAAAGCTCAAGAACGAATCCAAATTAAAACGCGAATAAAAATTAAAAAAAAAAAAATTAAATATTAAACTTGAGAAAATCAATCTAGTAAAGTAAGAAGCGAACCAGAGCCGGTTTATCCGGGTGAGAAACATCGGCGAGAAGATAAGTGTAGGTGGATGACTCCTTCTCGAAGAGCTGTCGGAAAAGCAACCTCGACGACGTCGTATAGGAAGCCGACCCCATTCGCGATCCAAACTTGGCAGTGAACGTAGCGATTTGCGGGAAAGAAGACTTGTTGGGAGCAAATTTGGGTGAAATTTTGAAGAAGTTGAATTTGGAGAGCATTTCTTGTCGAGGAAGAAGGGATTGGATTTAATACCAAACTACATGTATTAGGCGATGATTACATCCACCAATCTCTGTCACCTTCCAATATTTATGCAGTAATCCCATATGCACTTGAAGTGCGTGTGACTGGATAAGCATTATTTTTTATTTGTTTTTTGAAGTAATACACTAAATTAGTAGTAGAATGAATAAATTATTTGGGGATTACAATGATTAATTTGGCGAATTAGGGATTCGGTGGGCTTGCTTGGAAATACGCCATTGGTAGTTTCGGCGCTTACAGGACGAATACTGGTTTCTACAATAAACACATAGATTACGCACTCCGCAGCTAAATTCCACGGGTTGGGAACGGAACGGAACGGGCCGGGCCGGTTATCATGTAATTAACTGAGCCCAGAACCTAAACACCCGATAATCGTGTAACAGGATTTTCTGCGTCTAAGAACCGAACCGATTAAGAGCAACCCCAATGGGGAGCCCAAAAAGTGGGCTCTCTCCCATTTTTCCGGCGGAGAGAGCCCACTTCTAAATCGAGCTCCAATGGTCGGGCTCCCTCCGGGCTCTCTCTGGATTATTTTTAATATTATTTTAATGTTTATTTTCTTTTTATTTAAATTTTGTAATGTTTATTTTAATGTTTATTTTTAATTTTGATTTGTAATGTTTATTTTTTAATTTCGATTTTTAATGTTAATTTTTTACGATATTTTGTAATTACACACATAAATAAATATTTTGATAATTTTTTTTATTGAATTAAAATTGCAAGAGTACATTAAAAAACAACCTAATTCGATTACAATTAAAACAGAGGCCCGATCATGCTCTTCACAGTGGCTAGGAGGATGTTGTGTTCTTCCAAATCCTCCGGTGAATAGTGGCTCGTATCGATCGCCTTCGCCTTCAAATAATTCTTTATTTTCTTCGAGCGTACCAATTCTGCTTTCTTTGACGCTAGAACTGCTACCCTATCAGCGGCATTGGAATGCTTGTTGTAGACTTCCTCCGGCAATTCGTCCTCATCATTGGGCTCCTCTGAAACACTAGGCGTTTTGCCTTTATTGCGCTCTTGTCGGATGGCTTGCTTTTGCCCAATTGGCCGGTTTCGATCATAAAAACCGAAAGACTCGTCTTGACTTGAACGGCTTGAGTTGGATGAGCCGTCATTGCCCTTCTGCCGCTTCTCAGAGCCGCTTTCCTCGTTGATGATGGAAACGAATTTTGAAATTAAGGTGAGCTTCCTCCAAGCTTTTTTATACTTGAAGTGAGATTTCCTCTTCGTAGCTTCGTAGAATAGATGATCCGCCTTGTCGTAGATATCCTCGTGTAATATCCCTAATGTTTAGAAGTTATTTAATTTAAGAAAATCTTATTAATAATATCAGTAAGTCTATTAAGATTAACAATAAGAGAATCTACACTTCGAAGGTTTTTCGAATATAATAAAAGAAATATAATTTTTTTTATATTGATACTTAGATATACTAATTATATTGATAAGTAAGGAATGTAGAAAAGAAGCTTAGCTACTTATGTATACTATTACGTATTACGTAAAGCTAGTATATATATTAGTGCAAGAATAGTATAATATAAGTATATTATATATATTATTATTTAAATCATAGCTATATATAAAAAGATGTATAGATAATGAAACATTATTTCAAGTCCAAGACTTCAATACATATATATAATACGTATACATATATATAGATATATTGTATAATAATCAATAATAGTTATATGTATAGAGTTAAAAAAAAAAAATGAGTTTATGTAAACTAGTATATAAAAATATATATTAGTATGTGCATGATTTATGTCTATTTGTAAATATATTGTATAATATTATATTATATACATAACTTACGTCATGGAACGAACCTGCTATAACTATATGATATATATAATATACAATACTCCTACATGATAAGCTTACTAATGCAGATATGTTATGAATTCATCTACTCACAATTCACCGTTTTACGTGTCCTCATATTCCTCAAGTTAATCCTATGATTCATCTAAGCTATCAATAGGTGACTCATTCTAGCTACCTTCGATATTTTGCCTATAAATACGTAGTGGTCCTCTTCATTGTTAGTACACCATTTCTTATATCTGATCCAACCTTATATATATAGTTAGTCTTCAAGAAGTTACAATTAGAAAATTTTAGAAGCTGATCTCGGCAAAGTCATAACGTTAATTGAGGCCTGCGGAAGCAAGAAATATTGTTTAGAGCTATACTCTAGTTGCTCCATATTACAGGTGGGTCCAAAATGTTTTTGTGTGGGTCTAAAATATTTTGGCATTGTTTTTAATGCTGTTTAAATTTTATGTTATAAAATGCAATTATCCATAAAAATATTTTGTGTGTATGTTCCAAGAAATGACTCTATGGATCGATCGAGATTCATCGTTAGTATCAGATATACTAACTTTGAATTGTGCGCACCCCGGTTACATATGGTGCCTTGATCACCATCGTATGTAACTAATGGCGAATTCCTTGAGTTTCGGCTCGGGTTTTCTGCAAGTACTGGGATTATTTAGGGTTTCGACCCTGAACCCGGTCTAGATGAACCAAAGGTGATTTGTAGCCTTGGTTGAGTCCAAGAATGAACATCACACACCCCAAAATGTTATTTGTATTTTCAAGAGTTATTTTCTGCAAGCCTCTTGATATACCATGTATGGATAAATTGCTAGTTTTCAAAATGCTTGCCAAAGGGGCATGATCCACTGAGTACATCAAGTACTCAGCCCAAAACTCTTTCAAATGTTTTCAGGTCTGGAAGCAGGTGATGCGCATCAAGGCTGAGGCAGGGGTTGTTGCAAGGCCTTATAAAGTTTTCGCTATGTTATTTTGCTTATAACTCTGATAACAAGACTACTAGTTTGGTAATAATAAATAAGTCGAGGGCGTCATCTTCCAACCCTCTAGTTATATAATATGGTTTCTTTGTTTTCTAAACTTATTTATCTCTTCCCACTTTACTTATTGTTGGATGGAGAGTGTCATGTATCAGTTCATTTTGGAAGCTCGAATTCCCACTCAATTATGGTTATCCCATTTTTCGAAGTGGATGTTGACTCCTCTAGTTTACTGAAAGCCGGTTTACCCCATCTTTTACTTTATGCATGGTGGAAAGTGTCATGCAATGGTTCCACTTGGACGCTCGATTTCCTACTCACTCTTGGTAGGGATGGCAATGGGCCGGATCTGGACCGGATCCGGCTTACTCCAGATCCAGATCCGTAAAAAAAAATTTGGTCCGGATCCGGTCCAGATCCGTCGGGTCCAAAAAATAGAAATCCAGATCCAGATCCATCGGATCCACGGGTCTACGGATCTAGACCCGGATCCGTAGTATTTTTTTCCCTAAAATGAATTTTTAAAATAATAAAAAAATTATAGTACAATAATAAACATAATAAGTTTCTACGATATATCAAAACGAGTTGTAAAAATCCCAGGTACATAGATAAAAGTCAAAAGTAAAATGTCTCCCAAGTACTGAAGTACATAGATACAAATTCTAAATTAAAATAAGTTTCTCAAAAGCTGGAATCTGCAATATCACTACTACTTATCTTCAGTTCTTCACCATTGAATTTACACTTTGCAAGAGTCCACAAAACTAAGTTGTACCACCCACCAGGCCACCAAACTAAGTGATAGAGGGCTACCGCTGTATGCTTATTTTTGTTTCAATCAAATTAGGTTTCAATATGTAATTTCTAAAAATTAAAATAATTAGAAAATATATATAATATTTATAATATATATATATATATATATAATATTTATATAATGGATTCATGGACCGGATCTGGACCGGATCTGGGTCTAAAAAATTCAGATCCAGATCCAGATCCGAAAATTGACTATTAGGTCCGGATCCGGTCCAGATCCATCGGGTCCAATTTTGCAAGACCCAGATCCATAAAATCAGATCTGGATCACCGGATCTGGACCGGGTCCAGGACCCACTGCCATCCCTAACTCTTGGTAGTTCCAATGTGTCGTAGTAGATGGTCGACTCCACTTGGTGACTTGACGCTGGTTTACCCCATCATTTTCTTTATAGTCTCAGATTATATTTTAGAGTACTCGTAAAATGGTCATAAATTAATATTATCCCCTTTCTTCCCCACTTCTGTAATCCAACCCCCGCCACACCCCGGTTCACAGGAATCGTGGAGACTCTGAGACCATAGTCTATGTCTAGTCTAGAATATTAATTCTAGCAATGTTAATTAGTTAAGCAACAATCACCCTCAGCTTGCCATCATCTGCTCCAGCTAAGGTATATTTAATTATGCATATTATATGAAACTGCATGTTTATTATTTGTCAAAGCATTTTCTAAGGAATGATTGTGTTTTACGAAACACCAGATATGATGAAACTCCCTGAGTTTCCATGACTTGATTTTTCAAGTATTATGAAAGTATGTGGAACTTTGTTCCTAGAAAAATGAGAAAACATGCTTAGTCATGTATATGATTCAAATGTTATTTGAATATTGTGTTATTTTATCAGTAGCACCAGTATAACTCTAAAGGTATAATTCTCCAGTTAAAGTTGATGATCTATGATATGGTCACTAGGAAAATAAGAATCCTATTTGGCCTAGTAAACAAGAACCCTTAAAGAAGACTACGGTTTAAGTAGACTTGCTTAAACCCAGAAGTGTATTTTTAAGTTAAGCATTTATTTAGAAGTTTATTATGATTTAATTTTAGATATTCAAATAGAATATCCTTGCAGTATGAGGCCACCACTTAGATCAAATGTTACAGGGGTAGAGAGAGAGAGAGGAAACATTGAGAAATTTCATATAGATTCCCTCACACAGTGATAACACCAATACCAATACAACAAATAGAAGTGTCAATGGTAATAAACATATCATCCGACGAGGATGAACCCAAGGAGATAAACCTCGATCAAGAATGAGAAAAATTGACGATGCGTTATTATATATAGATATGTTGTCAACTGGCAAGGATTATTCTTGTATAAGACCTATGATCTCTAGAGAAATTATTAGAAACCAAAATCTCAAGATTGAGGATTTATCTTTTAAAAGCAAATCGAATTATTATAGACATAATAGGTTTTGATATCATCTTAGGAATGGATTGGTTAGAAAGAAATGATGCAACGATAGACTGTAAGGAAAGAAATGTTATTTTCTAAATAAAGAACGGTAATGTGATTGGCTTCCGAGGAAAGGATATGGGAAGGAAAATACCAATACTCTTGGCCATGAAAGCTGCTAGGATTGTAAGAAATAAAATTGTGACGGACCACGAAGGAAATTAGGATGAACTTTTGCTTCTAGTAGAATGTGCTTAAAATAATAGCTTTCCAGCTACAATTGGAATGCCACCTTACAAGGCACTTTATAGTCACAAGTGCAGGTCGCCACTTTATTGGGATAAAGTGGGCCCGTGCAAATCGTTAGGCCCAGAACTAGTATAACGGATGATTAAGAAAGTTGATCTCATCAGGCAAAGAATAAAAGAACCTAAAGATAGACAAAGATTTTATGCTGACACGCGCCGTTAGATTTGATTTAGAGTTTAGTATTGGGATAGTGTTCTTCTTAAAGTTTCTCCTACCAAGAGAGTGTTACGTTTTGACAAACAGGGTAAAATTTGTCCAAGGTATATAGGACCCTTTGAGATTCCCGATAGAATATGCCATATGGCCTATGAGTTGGTTTTACCGCCCAGTATTGGAGACGTGCATAATGTCTTCCATATATCATAAATTAGAATGCACGGCATGTAATTAATTATGATAAAGTTGTTTTAGCCCAAGACCTATTCTATGATGAAATCGAAAGGTCCAAGTGTTGTAAAATAAGTAAATTCCTCTAGTAAAGATCCTATGGAATCACCACGGGCAAGAAAAAGCAACATGGGAACTAGAAGATAAGATAATAAAAAATAAGATAAAGAATTAGTATCCTGAACTACGGTATCCAAGTATGCAAATTTCGAGGATGAAATTTTTATAAGGAGGGAGGGATGTAATATCCCTAATGTTTAGAAGTTATTTAATTTAAGAAAATCTTATTAATAATATCAGTAAGTCTATTAAGATTAACAATAAGAGAATCTACACTTCGAAGGTTTTTCAAATATAATAAAAGAAATATAATTTTTTTTATATTGATACTTAGATATACTAATTATATTGATAAGTAAGGAATGTAGAAAAGAAGCTTAGCTACTTATGTATACTATTACGTATTACGTAAAGCTAGTATATATATTAATGCAAGAATAGTATAATATAAGTATATTATATATATTATTATTTAAATCATAGCTATATATAAAAAGATGTATAGATAATGAAACATTACTTCAAGTCCAAGACTTCAATACATATATATAATACGTATACATATATATAGATATATTGTATAATAATCAATAATAGTTATATGTATAGAGTTAAAAAAAAAAATGAGTTTATGTAAACTAGTATATAAAAATATATATTAGTATGTGCATGATTTATGTCTATTTGTAAATATATTGTAAAATATTATATTATATACATAACTTACGTCATGGAACGAACCTGCTATAACTATATGATATATATAATATACAATACTCCTATATGATAAGCTTACTAATGCAGATATGTTATGAATTCATCTACTCACAATTCACCGTTTTACGTGTCCTCATATTCCTCAAGTTAATCCTATGATTCATCTAAGCTATCAATAGGTGACTCATTCTAGCTACCTTCGATATTTTGCCTATAAATACGTAGTGGTCCTCTTCATTGTTAGTACACCATTTCTTATATCCGATCCAACCTTATATATATAGTTAGTCTTCAAGAAGTTACAATTAGAAAATTTTAGAAGCTGATCTCGGCAAAGTCATAACGTTAATTGAGGCCTGCGGAAGCAAGAAATATTGTTTAGAGCTATACTCTAGTTGCTCCATATTACAGGTGGGTCCAAAATGTTTTTGTGTGGGTCTAAAATATTTTGGCATTGTTTTTAATGATGTTTAAATTTTATGTTATAAAATGCAATTATCCATAAAAATGTTTTGTGTGTATGTTCCAAGAAATGACTCTATGGATCGATCGAGATTCATCGTTAGTATCAGATATACTAACTTTGAATTGTGCGCACCCCGGTTACATATGGTGCCTTGATCACCATCGTATGTAACTAATGGCGAATTCCTTAAGTTTCGGCTCGGGTTTTCTGCAAGTACTGGGATTATTTAGGGTTTCGACCCTGAACCCGGTCTAGATGAACCAAAGGTGATTTGTAGCCTTGGTTGAGTCCAAGAATGAACATCACACACCCTAAAATGTTATTTGTATTTTCAAGAGTTGTTTTTTGCAAGCCTCTTGATATACCATGTATGGATAAATTGCTAGTTTTCAAAATGCTTGCCAAAGGGGCATGATCCACTGAGTACATCAAGTACTCAGCCCAAAACTCTTTCAAATGTTTTCAGGTCTGGAAGCAGGTGATGCGCATCAAGGCTGAGGTAGGGGTTGTTGCAGGGCCTTATAAAGTTTCCGCTATGTTATTTTGCTTATAACTCTGATAACAAGACTACTAGTTTGGTAATAATAAATAAGTCGAGGGCGTCATCTTCCAACCCTCTAGTTATATAATATGGTTTCTTTGTTTTCTAAACTTATTTATCTCTTCCCACTTTACTTATTGTTGGATGGAGAGTGTCGTGTATCAGTTCCTTTTGGAAGCTCGAATTCCCACTCAATTATGGTTATCTCATTTTTCGAAGTGGATGTTGACTCCTCTAGTTTACTGAAAGCCGGTTTACCCCATCTTTTACTTTATGCATGGTGGAAAGTGTCATGCAATGGTTCCACTTGGACGCTCGATTTCTTACTCACTCTTGGTAATTCCAATGTGTCGTAGTAGATGGTCGACTCCACTTGGCGACTTGACGCTGGTTTACCCCATCATTTTCTTTATAGTCTCAGATTATATTTTAGAGTACTCGTAAAATGGTCATAAATTAATATTATCCCCTTTCTTCCCCACTTCTTTAATCCAACCCCCGTCACACCCTGGTTCACAGGAATCGGGGCATGACACCTCGTCACCGCATCCACTACCCCAAGTCCTCTTTGCTTGCATATAGTAGCCATTGAACACCTTGCATTTCGCTTGGACTCGACCGAAATGCGACTTGAGTTGTTTGTCGTCCCTTTTGGTCGCCCAACCCGGCTTCCGCTCATTGTAGACTGCTTCGATTCGTTTCCAAAATTTTTGGGAAGTTTGATCGTCGCCGGTTCTCGGGTCTTGAGATATGGCCGCCCAAATGTGAGCGAGCAATTCCGTTTCATCTTCAGTGTATTTGACAGGCGGCTTCGCAAAGCTTTGCGTCGTGGGCGGCCCGTCTGCCTTCTTTTTTCCCTTGCCTTTACCACGACCGGCACCTTTCTTGGGAGCTTCTTCTCGCACATTTGAAACGCTATAGAAAGACGAAGAAAGATTTATAGACTCAAGGCCCTGAGTAGAGAAGCGAGGCACTCGATCTTCGGGTGGCGTAGAAAATCGAGCAAAACCTTGGCTATCGGGTGGAGAGAATGGTCGAAAGCCTTGGCCGGAAAATCTCATAATTCCGGCCGGAGAGTTGGCGAATTGCTCGAAACCGGAAAGCGATGAAGAATTTGCTCCCGGTGTAGTCGGTTGCTCTTCCGGATTACTTGTGCCGCCACTTGGGAAGTTGCCATCTATCCATTCTCGAACAAATTTTTCAATAGGATCACACTTTTTTTTTTTTTTTGACAAGAAAATAGCTAAAAAACCAAGAAATTTGAGAGGAAAAAAAAAAAAAAAAAAAAAAAAAAACCCTATAAATTTGATGGAAAAATGGAGAAATTTGAGTGAGAGTGAGGAAGAAGATGAAGAATTTGGTGTAGGAATTGGATTGTGGAATGTGGTATTTATAGTTTTTTTGTTTTTTGAAAATAGCCGTTGATCAACGGCTAAATAGCCCCAATTTTATTTTATTTTTTTTAATTTCGCCGAAAATGCATTTAAAAAAAAAAAAAAAAATTCGCCCGTCTGACGTCATAACGGGGCTCGCTCTCCATTCTCTACGGCGCACCCCCCTAACCAAGCCCAATTCCTGCAACGGTGGCGGGGCTCGCTCTGCAGCAGAGAGGAGCAGCGAGCCCGCCCCGCTGCGTTGCTCTAAGCAGTATGGTGAACCGGAACCGAAAAATGAAAGTCGGTTTGGGTATCAATAAACCGACTACCCAACTTTCAGCAAAAATTAAATGATTTAATTATTTAAAGCCTATAATGATTTAATTATTTAAAGCCTATGTTCCAAAAATTAGAAAACACAAGTAAATGTTTCCAGTTCGTGGTCATTGCTAACAATCCATACGGACTCCTCAGGCTAAAAGGTTTCAATCTTGTCACTCGAATGCTTAATATACTAAAATTTCAGTAAATTTTACAAAAAGTTGGGAGAAATCGAACCTAAAAGACGAGTTGCGATGAAATTAGGTTATAAAATTATGAAATCAGGATATCTCACCTTCGACCAACTGCAATGAAACGTCGTACCGGAGCCTGGAAGTTGGAGCTAGAGGGCTGGAGAGAAACCACGCCTAGGATTTGGGGGAAGCAGCTGTTGCCGCTCCTTTTTTCTTTTTCTCCAAATGGCCAAGTGAATGGAGTGAGATACTCCCTCCGTCTCCTTCTACTTGAGCCCGGTAGAGTGAGCATGGATATTAAGATAGTAATAATATTTTGTCAATTATAATTATTAAATTATTTTATTAAATTTTGAAAAATTGAAAATTGGAATAAATTTATATTTCCAAACTTAAAAATATTGTAATGAAACAAAAATTCTTAATCATGTCATTAAAAGTCCCTTAATTACACTACTAATTGAGCCTAATTATTTATATTTTAGGAAATGGCTCAAGTAGAGTGGGACGGCCTAAAATGGAAATTGGCTCAAATAGAAGGGAACGGAGAGAGTACTATATGTTATGTTCTCGTTGCCTAAACTAATTGGTGAGAGAAAAATAATAGTCCGTACGTCATTATTAAGTTGTTATACTTTTTTTAGCAATTTTTTCAAGCGTTTTCGAGTGTCTTAATGATGAGTTTTAAAATAATTTTTTTAAAAAAAAAATTCTTTTCGTAAAATAATTTTTTTAAAAAATTATTTTAAAACTCATCTCGAAAACGCTTAAAAAAATTGCTAGAAAAAGTGTAAAAATTTGAAAAAGGCGAAGGTAGTAAAATAGTATATGTATAATTGTATGCTCCCTCTATCTTGCCTAAAGGGAGACCTTTTTGTATTTATATGTGACTATGTGAGGTATATTTTAATAAAATGTCTCAAACTTTTAGCGAGACAGAGGAAGTAACAAACTAACAATTATTAATTGTTAATACTCTTTCCGGTCTTTTCAAGTTGATACACTTTTTTTCAGCATTTGTGGCAAGCGTTTTCGAGCGTCTCGATGATAAGTTTTAAAATAACTTTTTATAATTTTTTTTCTTTTACGGGATACTACAAGTGTTTTAGTATCCCATAAAAGAAAAAAAAAATCTTTAAGAAGTTATTTTAAAACTCATTATCGAGACGCTCAAAAACGCTTGCCACAACTGCTGAAAAAAAGTGTATCAATTTGAAAAGACCGGAAAGAGTATATATCTATAATTCTTATTCCGAAAACCAACTTGATAACCGACTATTCCGGTGTCGTTAACCCGATAATAGTTGGCTATTGGGTAGAACGGTTATTACCCAAATTACTTAAAACTGTTTAGCCACCCCTAAAGTAATCATCAATTTTTTGAAAGTATTCATGACAAATTTTAAATATGTAAATTTTAAATATAAAGAGATATTCTTTGGCATTAATTTTTAATTTTTTAAAAGATAAAAAATACAACTAATACTTTATTTGTTGTGTGAATTATGCACACTCTCCTACTTTCAAAATGAGAAAAAAGTTAAAATAGCCATGTATTTTAAAATAGTCAAAATTATGTCCTCAAAATGATGGCTATAAATCAATGACCCTAACTTTATAACCATGAGAGCTGGAATCAATGGCCATAACTTGATAACATGAGGGCATAAATCAACGGCCCTAACTTCATCATCATGAGAGCAATAAATCAATGGTCCTTAGTAATATTATGTACATGTAATCAAATAAGAATTAAGATCACATAAAATATCCATGGCCATGGATAATAAAATCAACAAGCATAGATTTCCCCACCTTAATCTTGGCCTAAATCTGAAGAATGCCGACTACAAAAATATCTCAAAACTTTGAAAAATAAATATGCTCTCAACTTAGTTATGACGTATGGGATGCCTCCGACGCTGATAGGGAACACCTATATTTATACTAAAACTCTTGAACTTAGGATAGACATAAATCAACGTATATAATTTAAAAGGATAATGATTACTCTTATAAATATATCGGTCGTATTAGAAAAGAAATAAGAATTATATATATAGAGTATTGCTCCCCTACCCACGGTGGGCATGCTTAATATGCCCACGGATGAGATGTCGGCATTATATTTAAGGAAAAAATTAATTAGTATACTTTATAAAAATAAACCCTACCAAAAGTAGCTAAATAACAAAAAAAACTAAATCCCAAAAGGAAAAATCATTGATGTGACACTGCCACATCGGTCGTGGACACATTAAGCATGCCCACAGTAGATAGGGGATCATTTCTCTCTATATATATAATAAGAAAATAACTAAAAAACTGAAATAGATTAATTAATTAATCAATAAAGCTAGCTTGTGGTTAAAAATAAAATTATTTCGTAGGCTTTTATATAGATATCATGCAACTCAAATCTAATTTAATTTCATTACAAATTCTTTCGATAATTAAAAAAATGCATTATAGAAGACATAATAATAATAATAATAATAATAATAATAATAATAATAATAATAATAATAATAATATGCTTTAAAATTTTGGATGTTACAATCTACCTACTTAAAAAAATTTCATCCTTGAAATTCCTAATACTTCCACTAAATATTTATATTTATAAAGGTACTTCTAGAAAACTTATATTTATTCTAAACATAATCTACTATAGGAAATTTCCGTCATAAGTTATGCATCGAACAATTCCTTTAACTCCACGAAATAATACTCTTGCACATATATAGAACATGACAAAAATTTGGGTGAGGTCGGCCACATAGTGTGACCAAATCAAAGTGTCAATCTTTATACAGAAAAGTGATAATCTATACGAATAAATGTGTCAATCTTTAACATAATTATTTTACGAATAAAATGCCAATTTTTAAAAGTGTCAAACTTTATACAGAAAAGTGTTAATCTACACAAATAAAAGTGTCAGTGTTTTAGCCGGCCGCACGGTGCCTCTGGCTGACCCGAGTGTGTCCCATAGAACATATATAACTAAACAAACATGCCTAATTAACTTCACATAATTTTCATGAACATAATCATATACATTCTATATGACTAAGCATACAATGCCTAATTAACTTCACATAATTTTTCATGAACATAATCATATACAATAGTTAGTGAAAATTACTTAAATAAATAATAAATAAATAAATAACATACATTAGAATCGAGGCAACGCGGTGGCTTAAATGACTAGGTGTCACGACCGCACTTTGCTAATCGCTAGCTAAACTCAGTAATTCGTAACCATGGATGGAAATAACGAATAAGGAGTAGAAAAAGGGAATATTTTAGGAATTTGACTCACTCGTCTAATAAAAACAAACTTCAAACACTAGATAAGCTGACATTGTTAACAGATTAAGGTACGACGTTACTTGTCAAGATTATGACTTAGATTACAACCAATCGAATAAGGTTTGGGACTTCAGAGTGTACGCAACGGAAGTGTAATTACAAATACATGTATGAAGACATGTATTACCAAGAGAGTTCAACAACTACTAAACACTAATTTGACAAAAGCTCCGCCGGTTACTCCGCTTCACCCTGCTCAATCTGCACATTGGAAATAATATGCATGGCAGAGTACAAAAGTACTCAGTGAACACATGCCAAAATATTTATTTTATTGCCAGCCATACACAGTGAATCATAGGAGTTTTATCTGAAAAACCTATGTTCACTAAAAAACGTTTATGATCTTAAAAATGACTGCGCGGTCTAAGTTCTTTAGTAATCTACCATATCTGAGTTGTTGTGCCCGAGAAGGTGGCCACTTTGCTCGGTCACTTGATCAGTCACCACTCTCGATGACACGATCACATGTGTACAGTAATCCAGGTATAATAGCCCATCATACAAAGATCCGAATTCGATTAAATAAAATTGGCCTCACGCCAGTAACAGATAGGCATCATAAAAATCAAAAATATTTATGGCATGACAAACTTTAAAAGAGCTATATTCATCTAATAAAACATGCTTTGTTTTAGAAGAAAGCCCACCTCACTTGCTTTGCTTAACTGCTACTGAGTTCTAACTTCGCCTCGGCTACTGCTCATTCTTCGCTTGACCTTTAATTAAAGAATGGAGTAAGATTCTTAACTCGAACGATAAAAGCTTATCGAGGAATTCTAGCTCTCTGTCTCATTGGAGATTATTCTTAATTTTTAAGTGACGTTGTTACTGCTATCTATGCTCAAGTTATTAATCCTGTTACATGAACGGTTTATGCGGAATGTTTTTTAAATAGATAAATAAATCAATAATTGATTTGTTGTTGGCTATAGATTAATTTAATTGATAAGCTTCTCAATAACTAATCCTACCTGCATAATTGATTAGTTTTAATCAATTAATCTTGATTTTCAACTCTTGGTTAATTAATTTACTTCTATAAGTTAATTCTTTAAACTCATAAAATAATTCGCTCGAGAATTATTAATTTCTAAATTATTATTCGTGGGTGTAGTATAATTTAATTAGTGATTCCTGAACCTTATAATTAATTAGTGTTGGGTAATTAATTAAATTAATAGCTCAATAGAAATAATTCGGCCCACTGACTAAATAAATCGGCCCAGTCTTTTGGCCCAGACTCCCGGCCCAATAACTCGGTCCACTTATTAAATCCCGCCCCAGCTCTCTTAATGCGGCCCAAGACTCAGCCCGCCCCAAAACCCGGCGCGCTGAACTAAAAGCCCTAACCCCCTTCTTCTCCTTCATCGGCCCCCTCTCTCTCGACTCCTCTCTGCCGATTCTGCAATTTCCTCTCCCTCTCTACTGATTCCGGCAAGGCTCGCCATTGTCGACTTCGACCGGCTTCACCGTCGAGCGACTGCACCTCCTTTCATTTCTAGAATCTTTTCCCCAAATCAAAATTTGAGGTTTAAGCCCTAATCATCCCACTCTCCTATTTCACCAGGCGGTCGGTGCCATTTTCGCACAGCCGCTTTGAGGATGGTTATGATCCTCATCTCCTTCTGTGTTCTTGGCTATTTGCCCCCTCTCTTCTCTAGCCTGCCGATTTTCATATTAGTGCCCGACTCAATTGGTTTCCACAGGAGCAGAGCTGAGCTGCTTGCCGTCCCTCGTTCAATGCGGTGAGACGGTGCTTCTCCTGTGCAACTCCCGTAGGCTCTACTCTCTTTCTCTCCTGGCTCGTCCCTAAAGTAAAATCTCTAAACCTACAGTTTAGGGGACATTCACCCTGTGTCTCCCTCGTCTGGATTCCGATGACGCTATTGGGGTTGTTGTGTATATCTAAAGCAAAACTGTTAGTTTTAGTATATGTAACATGTATTCTACTATTTACAATCACCTATCTGAATTATTATAATTAATAAGAATAAGCTCAATATCTCATGTTTTAGAACACGTGGACCGCTCGGGTGTCAATGAGATTACACAGCGTTCGACGATAATTATGAGATATAAAAAATGTCACAGTCGAGATAGCTCGAGAAAGCTATCGTTATAGACTGCAGCATAACAATAGTGATGAGTCTTAGTCGCTAGTTATTTTGGTACTGTGGAACGTATTGACAAGATCATGTGAGATAACGCTCTTCTGGAACTGACCCTAGAAATAGGTGAAGAGCTAGAGATCTCGAGTTTTAGTAGCACAATCTTAATCTTGATAGGCTATTAGATGTGTATATGTTGTTAATTGTTACTTTGATTTACGAGGTAAGGGTCTAGCGCATAATTCCTGATTTTTCGTATCTTGGGTAACATGAGGGCACATATTATGCCTAACTGGTTGTATCGAGACACCGTGTCCTTCATAGGTTGAGATATCCCCTCAGGGAGTTCACAAGATTTATTATACCAATTCATGCATGCTGATTAAGTTCAGGTATAATAATAAGGAGTGAACAGGTACTACTTGAGGATAAGAAGAGATTAATTAATTAGGAGCAGTCAGAGGAGCTCTAATTAATTAATAGATAGCGAGAGTTTTAAATAAAGGGATTGCTCTAAACAAAGTATCGGCCCCAATCTACAATTTGGGACAGAGCAGTAAATCAGTTGTGACTCTTTAGTGGAATGTGTCACAACTCTAATGAATATTTTGGGTTGATCATGAGATTATTTCATTAGGCAAGGCCAAGCTCTGTCCGGTACTTGGATTCCTTGGATGGCCCAAGAGTTCTTCGCGAAATGATCACAAGGTATTATTGAGCATTTTATCAGTGTTGGACTGAAAAGAAGCTTTATGGGCCTTGGCCCATAATGTGGCGCCTACTGTGTAGTAGGGGACGCCTGTTTCAGCTTCTTTTGTCTATTTGGGTTCAATAATTGCACTATGGCCCAATATGTAATATGAAATAAATTAATATCTAATTAATTAAGATTTATTCTTAATTATGGAATAGATTATTTAATATTTACATATAATATTTCCTATTATAATTATGATTAATTCTAATTATTAAATTAAAATTTATTCCGGTAATTATATTATTTAACTGAATCGGGTGAATTAATTAAAAGCCCAGTGTGTTAGTGAGATAGGAGGAGGGGGCGCATACTCTTCTATAAATAAGAAGAGAAAGCTCAGAAAACCTTAAGACTCTAGTCATAGGCACCGTTTTCAAGGAGCAAAAGTGCAGAGGGTGATTTCAAGTTCCAGAGTTCCGAGATGCCCACAAAGTCAGAGAACTCCGAAGAAAGGGAACATCTCAGTAATCTAGACTGGTAGATTACTCCATCTGCGCATCGAGGTATAATCTCTAAACTCTTTACATGTTGCATATGAATTATCACGCCCCATTCGAAGATCAAGTGGGAAGAAGAACGCTTTCAAGCAGCGTATCTAGCAGGCGCACCTCTGCCGCTATGTCGATGCCACACCCGGAGCAGAGGCAGCTCCGGCCCTTTGGGATCCCTCCGACTCCCTCTCTTGCTTATCTTAATAATTTATCATTGAATGATTTACTGATTTTATCTCTCTCATTTTGAAGGGTTCGAGTGTTGCGTCGAAGGCGCTGCTGTTGTGACTTCCTCGCAACGGCCTCTCTGCCGGTCAGAGCCTTCGCCGTCGGGGCTTCGGACGGAGGTTCGATTCCTCTAACCCTCTCTCACTCTATTGATTTGAGCTTTTAATGATGTTGCTTAATATATACATTGTTAACAAATTCATAAGCCTTGCTTTGAATGAACATAGATTATGGGCTCTTGGTTGTAGAGTTAGGATTTTATTTGTGTACCTGTATGGATGCTTGTTTCTGAGAATTTCCAGGTCTGATTATACTATGTTACATGGCTTGATGTGTGTTTTTCTTTTTCTTTTTTTTTTTTTTTTTTTTTTTGTTGTGTTTATGCTTCTAGTTTTAGCATAATGCTTAACTGGTTGTGTCTGTGTCCTTAGTCCAGAAATTGTAGCTACAAAATCTAAAACTAGTTCACTAAGCATGCTGATTTCTTTGCTAGGTTTATGATTTCTAGAGCTCGATATGTTATGCTGTACTTATTTTAGAGTTACTAAAAGATCATGCTTGATCATGCTTGTTTGGTTGGTTTTGAGAGTTGGAGTCTATAGAAGTGAGTATGCTTGGTTTATAGTTTGTGATTATCTAGTTCATACTCAGTAAGCTTTATTACTTGAAGGAAAATAGTAGCATGCTTATTTTCAGTGTTCTAACTGTTCTTGGTTTAGAAACTAAAAGAGAAGCATGTTTATAGCTTAAAGAGTTGGTTGTAATACCTTGAAGAAAATGGAAGTTAATGGTTGATAATTCTAGGGGATGATGGTTGCTGCAGTTGGTAGCTTGGAGAAAGGGTATGGAGCTCTGCTCTTCTTCTCTTTCTCCTCGTTGCAGGCTTCTCTCCTTCACTCTCACTCTCTTTTATTCTCTCTGTGTTTGCAGGTTTTGGTGAAGTGTAAAATGGTGTAATGTTGGCTGGTTTAAGAAGGGTATATATGCTAATTGTTGGCTTACTCTCTGCACAATAATTCTCCTCTCCATTTAAGGTTGATTCAACTTGCTTATTTGTAGGTCTTTGGGCTCAAGGTGTAGCTATGCTTGTAGCTATTTGCTACATAGGGCAAAAGATTTGGTTGTCCCCTTCTCTTGACTTTTACAGCATGTAATTTTCTTGTATGTTAATAATTGTATATATATATATATACATTAATTGTACTCAGCCTACAATTGTTGACTAGCAATACTTTTGTAATTAAATTCTTGAACTTGTTATCGAAGTGTAATTTATTTATTCTCTTAGAGCTTTAATGATCTATGGTTGTTTTTGTGGATCTTCGAATGCAAGCCACCAAGTGTTTGATGAATTATGTTGCTTGTGTTTTGGGCTATAAAGCCTTTCTTAATTATTGGGCTTTTTAATAGTACAACATCAATGTAATGGGCTTGGCCCAAAGTTAGTTGAACTAATGGGCTCGGCCCAACTTTGGATTTAGTTAATGGGCGTGGCCCGTTAACATACTAATATATCTAGTGAGTAAATAATCGAAACACTAGGATCGATTTTACTTGTCAACTTGTAACAATGTAATAATTCATTACTTGTCAAATATCGAAATTAAGTGGCTACTCGATTATTCGATCGTTGACTATGAATTGTTGGGAATCAAATGACTACTTGATTCCACTTTAGAATTTTCATCTAGAGAATTCTATTATATGAAAGGAATATTGAACCACTTAGAGCGGATAATTTCTTTTAATTACTTCTAAAGTAGTTATAAAAATACGGGGTGTTACACTAGGCTTTTAAACTCTTAGAATATTTTAATTTATCTTTCTTTTTTGAAAGCGGCTAGTTTAGCCTATTTTCACTTTTGAGAAAAAAGTTAAAATAGCCAGTTTCAAGAAACAAAAGTAAAATCTAGCCACCTTTTTTAAAAAGATAAAAAATAGCCACACTTACCTTTATAACCTTCAACCACTTTTAGTAATTACAAATAAAATAAAAAATAAAAAATAACTAAACTGGGAAGAAAATTTACATCACCAGTTTCCTCACGAATAATTTTGAAATCTTCCTCACTCGTCATGCATATCATATCACCAAACTCCTCCTTGGAAATTCTTTGGCTGGACTCGTCCATTTCTGCCAAAGCCCTTGGTCGACTTCTCTTGACTACTCATGAAAATCTAAGCCATTTCCATCGAAGTCTATATTTTTGGCAAAGAAAGCTATGGAAGAGATTGAGGATTACAAGAATATAAACTCGATCTAAGAATATACAATGTAGTCGCAGATTATACGAGCCCCAAATTAAGTGAGAGTACAATCTCATGAGCTCATGTAATATGCAATGTGAGTGTTTTAGTTTTTGTTCATGACCTCTTAATTATACGCGTGACCAAGTTCAATGAAAATGAGCTCGATTAATATGCCACCTCATTGCCGAATACATGAGCATGATTACACGATCACTGATATGATGTTATTGAATACATGAGCATGATTACATGATCATTGATATTCAGTTCCCGAATACATGAGCACAATTACACGATCACCGATATGTCGTTGCCCTGCCGCCGGTGAATACATGAGATAGATTCTGCTTGTGAATTCGTTGGTCGTGTATTTGAATAGCAAATTTAGGGAAGATGCGCGATGACATATTCATAAGAGAGGGAAAGAATATTGGTAGCCGTAATCACCGAAAAGACAAGCAATTTGAAGGATGGAATCGTTCCAAAAAGACATGAGGACACGAGTCTGATGAATGTTGGATATGCTACTTGAAAGCGTTCCTTTCCCCACTTGATCTTCGAATTGGATGTGATAATTCTTCATGCAGTTACATCATACATTGAGTTTAGAGATTATACATTTTGATTCGCAGACAGAGTAATCTACCGGTCTAGATTACTGAGATATTCCATTTCCTCAAAGTTCTTTAACTTTGTGGGTGTCTCGGAACTTTGGAACCTGGAACTCCCTTCTGTACTCTGCAACTGGCGCCTCTCTCTCAGTGATTGAGAATTAAGCTTCTAGGGTTTGCAGAATCTCCTTATTCTTATTTATAGGAGAAGTGGACGCCACTTTTTCCTTTCCCACTAAGATACATGCTTAATTAATTAAGCTCGGTTCAGTTAATAATTACCGGAACAAATTCTAATTAAATAATTAGAATTAATCCAATTATACATGGAAGATACTATATGTAAATATTAAATTAATTATCTATTTCCATAATTAAGAATAAATCTTAATAAATTAGATATTAATTTAATCCATATTACATAATGGGCCAGAGTACAATTATTGAACCCAGATGAACACCAGAAGCCAAAACAGGTGCCCCCTACTATACAATAGGCGCCAGATTATGGGCCCGAGCCCATAACTCTTATATTCAGTTCAAAATTGATATTGTTTAATAATACCTTGTGTTCCTTTCCAGAAGAACTCCTTGGCCATCCGAGGGATCTATGTACCAGACAGAGTTTAGCCTTACTTAATGAAATAATCTCATGATCAACCCAGAATATTTATTTCATTAGAGTTATGACGCAATCCACTAAAGAGTCAATAACTGAATTACTGCTCTGTCCCAATTTATAGATTGAGGCTGATACTTTATTTAGAGCAATCCTTATGTTTAAGAATCTCAATATCCATTAATTAATTAGAGCTCTGCTGACTGCTCTTAATTAATTAACCTATTCTTATCCTCAAGTAGTACCCCGTTCACCCCTTATTGATATCCCTGAACTTAATCAGCATGCATGACTTGGTATAATAAACCTTGTGAACTCCCTGAGGGGATATCTCAACCTATAGCGGACACGGTGTCTCGATACAACCAATTAGACATACTATGTGCCCTCATGTTACCCGAGAGACAAGCCATCAGGGATACTGCGATAGACCCTTATCTTGCAAATCAAAGTAACAATGAACAACACATATATATCTAATAGCCTATCGAGATTAAGATTATGTCTCTAAATTCCGAGATCTCTAGTTCTTTACCTATTTCTAGGGTTAGTGTAAGAAGAACATTATCTCACGCAATCCTATCAATATGTTCCACCGTACCAGTATAACTAGTGATTGAGATCCACCACTACCGTTACGCTGCAGTCTATCACAATAGCTTTGCCCAAGCTATCTCGACTATGACATCATTTATATCTCATAATTATCGTCAAACGTTGCGTGATCTCTCTGACACCCGAGCCATCCACATGTTCTAAAATATGAGATAAGTGGCTTATTCTTATTAATATATTTTCTCAGATGTGTGATTGTAAACAGTGGAATACATGTTGTATATACTAAAATAACGTTTTTGCTTTAGCTATACACAACAACCCCAACAATCTCCCACTTATACTAAAGTAAAAACTTTTAGTATACCCATGTGTCTATAGGAAACTATATGGCCATTACTGTTTACACATCTTCTCCCACTTATACTGAAAGATTTTACCGTGGGAGAATCACTAAGACAATGCCCACCACATGCTTTAGAAGGTGTCGGCATACCAAACTTAGTGAATGAACCGCCATAATACATTCTTTCTTTAATGTTCCTTTATTACCACAATTATCACCTGATTGGTGTGGGCCCGGGCTCGGTTAGCTCGGCCCGAATTTAACGAAAAATTAGAAAATAAATTTTAATTAATTAATTTATTTTTCGGTGGAACGAGAGATCAGGACGACGGACTTTGAAGACCGGAGCCTGTTTTGGAATTATTTTATTTTGTAATAGAATAGATTAGACGGGAGTAGTCACACAACAAAAAACAAGTTTTATTTTTGTTTTTATCTCGTTTTTCTTATCGAAGCATGATATGGATGCAATTCAATTTTATGATCATGTTTTACATGTTGAGGTGAATAAATTGCGCTTAATCGAGCATGTTTTATGATTGTCAATATAAGCATGATTTAATTTTCTTGCAAGCATGTCTTATTTGCTGCGTTTAGAAAATTATGCTTAGGATTATGTGGCAACATGATCTAGCATGTCGACAACCTTTTGAAAGAAAAATACTAAGAGGATAAAAACATTTTAACTAAAAATGTTAAGACCTCCAAAATTGATCTTAATGTGAAGTTTTGGTAAAAGTGTGTAAATGTCCACACGAACGCGGCTTGCATATTTTATCAAAATAAGTTCACTAGATTTATGATTTCTTAACAAAAATATTTTAGTCAAAATGTAGCACCCTAATTTATTTTAATAAAATAAAATCTGTTGCGGAAGATAATTAAGTAAACCTCATCTTAGAAATAAAATTTAAATAAAAGAACAAGTAAAAGATACCAACAAACCAGAAAAATAACTCCATCACTTGTAAAAGAAATTTTATACGAATAATGTATATCCAAACCTCCCAGAACTTATACATTTCTAAGTCAATCAAGCCAAAAGCAACTCTGTTTTCATAGATTTTAAACCATCGAATAAAAGAATCCAAATTCTGACGTTTAAATCTCAAATCACTCAATCAAAATTAAAGGAAATAAACGGAACAAATCTTTTTGTGCACATGGAAATAATTTATGAATAACAGCCATTTAACTAGCAAAGCAAACATCTCTAATTATCAAATCACCAATCCAGAACAACTATAAACTCCTAATACCACACGTGTCAAACTGTTCAAGCAAACATATTTTTCCTAAACATTTAAAACATCATCCTCTCAAAGATACTACAACTCCATTAACATTTAAAACACTAGAATACTCAAATATTAAGAAAAATCAAAACTAGATCACCACATTTCCTTCACGTCTCTCCACGCTCTCCACCTGAAAACATTTTAAGTAAAAGGGGGTGAGTATTCAAAACATACTCAGTGGGGTGGGGTACTTTGTAATATCTCTTTACTTTGTCCAAACGTGTAAACATGGCATAGAAAATATGAGAAACTTCAACCACAATTCAACAGAACTGTGGAAACATATAACTTCAACCATAATTCAAACAGAATTATGGGAACATATAACTTCAACCATAATTCATCAGAACTATGGGAACATATAACTTCAACCATAATTCATTACAATGTACACAACAAAGTAAGAATATATGGGACATAGAACTTCAACTGTGCAGAGGACCATAACTTGCATACTCACGTATACTCATATCATAACTTCAACCATAAATTTCAAGCACACATAAACACGTTAGACATAAACTCATTTTCTCAAAAAAAAAATAACTTCACTTGAAATAACTTTGAAAATAATTTACTTTACCCCACCTCAAATCCTTGAAGCTGTAAAACGTAACAAAGCTCTTAATGGGGAGAACAAAGTTCTAACTGCTCCGCACCTAGTTTATCAAAAGCATAACAGTAAGCACTCAAAACTACTATTACTTATAAGCTAATTAATTAAAAGCTTAACTACTGGTCTAAAATTTCGAAGCTTCTAAATTCCTAAACAATCTGCTAAAATCCCTTATTACAGAACTAATAAGTACGCCTTATTACAATTCCCTTAACTAATATACATATAATCTGTAAAAGAAGAAACAATAAACTATTCTTGCTATTACTTACTATCCTAATTCCCATGTTCTCTGCAAACTCCAACGTATAAAAAAAAATAAGTTATCAAAAGTAATTCTCCAACTCTTAATCACGTTCCCTGACTACAGATTACTAACAACAAGGTTGAAAAATTAATAAAATAAATTTTGAAACAACTTGATGTAATCTCCAAAATATTTGATAAAATAAGAAGATAACAAATTGAAATAGACTTTCTTTATGCCTGCGAAATTATATGCTAATCTTTAAAAGATTTTAACTTGATTAAGTCACAAGGTTCGAAAATAGGATGGAAAAAATGTAATTTGCAGAAGAACTGATGAAATTCGACTCCTTTAGAACTTTATTGGTAACACTGTTTTGAAGAATTTTCGCCCATTAAAAACAGAGTCATCTTCTACAGAAAATCCAAGAAAGCTATATAGACTAGATAATTGCATTCTACCAGAAAACTCACCTCCAGTCCGCTACTAAGACTCTCTCTTCAGAACTTACTTCAAACGTAATCCTCTTCTAATCCTTCTCCAGAATTTAAAAGAACTCACAACACGAAATCCTACATTCCCATTATACAGCGACCAAAGGATTGAACAAGTTTCTCGAAATTGAAGGGGGAAGAACATGAAATTTTCTTATTCTCTCTCGGTAAAGCCGTATAGGAGATTGGAGGTTTTTTTGGTACTTCTCTCTTGCGTAAAACTGAAAGGGGAAAAATAAAACCGACTCCTCCCAATTCTCTACTTAATTCTAATTATTAATTAATATTATTAAAAGGAATAACTAATCAAAATATATACACACAAAGGGTTGGGATCTGGTAAAAAATATTGATTGAGTAAGAAATAAGAAGGTTTATAGTCCATAGATTAAGAGGAGATGGATGGTCAGGATATGGACACGTGAATGTACATTAAATTATCAATTTTAATTTCATTCATATGTAAATTAAATTAAGGGCAAAAATGTCAATTAAGAACCGCAATAAATTCCTGCTCCTTAATTTTCGCAACTATTATTGAGGGATCATATCTTATCCATAAATAACTTACAAAAATATATAATCTGATGCATTATCGTCTTCATAGTAATGCATTAATGGACAATTAATGTGCATTATATATAAATTCATTGTGCATTACTTATAATTATGAATTATTATATTTATTATAGGTATTATATTTGGGTGCATTTTGTGCAAAGACTATCGAAATCCACTACTATCTCAAGAGACAAACAACTTCTTTATTATTACATTTTGATATATTTTTATTTTTTTAAATTACTAGTAATATGTTTTGACGCATACATTTTTCCCTATAAGTTGAAATGCATCATGATATTTCTGATGATGCATTGCAAATGTTCATTCGATGCATTATGATCTATTGACTTAATGCATTAATGTTTCAGTTTGGCCAAGAATATTTTCTTTTCACATTCATTGCAATGCATTAAAATGCTCATGTCAGTGCATTACATTAACCATGATGCATTGCCATTTGACAATTCTTTAATTTTTCAGAATAATGCACCGAGAAAAATTTAACGAACAAAGTAATGCATTATACATAGGATTGTAGTATAATGCACTGTCAAAAACACGTTAATAAGGATTGTGGCTGAATTCATTGAAGTAATGCATTACATTAATTTTTTTAATGCATTGTTGAAGTTAATAATGCATTTCGATCGACCCTCCGCCAAAAAATGCTTCAACATAAACGGCGATGCACACCTTTTTTTTTTTTTTGCCGTAGATGGGTTCCATGCTGATAGCAAGACCATGGACGATGAGTAGCCGCCTAGCCGATGATGTTGGCGAAGACGGCATGTAAGACACAATCGGTGATGAAGAGGTCACCGATGCACGTGAAAAATATCATAGAAAATATGGATAGAACTAATAAATCATACTTTGTTCAATCATTAAATATAACCAGTAAAAAAATTTCACTATAAATTAGTGAAAATTATGTTTCTGCAAAAAAAAATAAAAAATGGAGGAATGAGAGCGAGATGAGAAGATGGAGTCATGGAGACGGTGGGATGAGAGAGATGATTTAAATAAAGAAAGATATGCATACAATTAAAATCTACAATTAAGTTCCATATTTTTAGCCACAAACCGTCAATTATTTATATAGAAGTACAAAAATAACCCCCAATAAATCATATAAGGTATTATTTTGTGAAGAAATTACTTAAACATATCAGCCATTGATCAACTAATTTGGACAGTCTAGATTACTTCTCATTTCTTACGGAAGTGAGCTTTTGTATGTGATCTCTACTCTACACACAAATATATATATTTAAATACACTATTCCTTCTACTTAAGAAATACTTAATCGAGTATAAGTTTTAAATAAAAAGTCAAACCTTATCTATGGTTAAATCTCAAGCTCTAAAACTTAGTGACCAATAAATTATTATCTAAAAGCTAGAAAATTTCTAAATAACCATAAGCAAAAGTTGGGCTGTTACACAAAATGAGAAATGGGAGCTGTAATAAACAAACGTCCATATTAACGTGGCTTGCTTATTGTAGTAACTAAGGATTTCTCTAGGGTTGATTAGAAACAAAGATAGCTTAAGGAAAATGGGGTATTTTCTAAGTTAAGCTAATATTGTGGTTATAAGCTTAGATATTAATTAGGACACAACTCCCCAACGGAGTCCCTTTGCTAATTAATATGGTCTAGTAAGGTTCAACTATTAATTTTATTTGCCAAAAGGATATAAGGTTGGATAGAGAATAAAATTAAAGATCGGGTATCTGGTCGAGTAACGAGAACGTAAACATCCACACGAACGTGGCTTGCAGTCAGTGTTACTCAGGCTATTGAAGGTTTCATTAAATATTGGTTTATCAAAAGGTTACAATAATTACGTTACGAATTTAAGCTTACTCTTTTCTTACGAGTGTCTACGTGTTTTATTTTTTGGTATGACTTTAGGCCCGTTAATAAATGTTCTCACTTCGAGTCCTTTTGATGGCTCCAACAATTTGGAGTGGAGAAAGAATCTCGAAGCTGTCCTAGTTGCTGGCGAGTACGCTGATGTGCTCACACTTTTTGCCCCTCATACTCTCACCGAAAGGTCTTCTGAGAAAGATCTAGACGAGCATAAGAAGTGGCATGAAGCAAATGACAAAGCAAGGGAGCTTGTCAGGTCTTCACTGTCAGATGGGATGCGGTATATGGTTAGCCATTTGGTTACTGCATTCAGTATGATCGAGACTCTCGAGGATATCTTTGATGATGACAAGATGCCCAACATTAAGTTGGATTCTGTGGTGGTCAAAGCTGCGGAAATGGCATTGGGATTCACTATAACATTGAACGATGTGGAAGAGAGAATCAAAAATAACAAGAAGAAAGCCTTGTCTAGTGGGAGCAAGGGGGACGTTGACCTTAAGGACGACATCAAAGCTAGTGGCGACATTAAGGCTAAGTACAATGTCAAGGCCTTAGGCCGTATGAAGAAAGGGAAGTGGAAGGGCAAGTGCTTCAAGTGCAACAAGACATGACATTGGAAGGCTGATTGCCCTCTGAAAAAGAAGAATGGAGGTACGTCATACTCATTAGTAACTAAAACGTGTTTAGCTGCATGTTCTACCCAGATTTAGGTAATAGATATGGGCACAACTAACCATGTGTGTTACTTACACCTTGTAGGGATTTCTGCAGACAAGGACGTTGAGTGATGGTGAGATTACCATCTCCATGGGTGATGTATCTAGAGTTGCAACTGTCACAGTTGGAGATTTTCATTTTAGTTTTGGACATTCTAGTTTAGTTTTGAGAGATGTTTTATATGTGCCGGCATTTCGGCAAAACTTAATTTATGTTTCAAAACTTTATGACGATTATTTTACAGTTGATTTTGGTAGTGGAATTACTATCATGAGAAACAATGATATTACCATTTCTGGCACATTATCTAGTTCTCTCTATACTATAACTTGTTCAATAAATGCTTCTTCTTCTTATAATGCTACTTCTTCATCGAACACTAAAAAGAGAAAGATTTCTTCTCAAATGAATCAAACTTAACTCTAGCATTTACGATTGGGTCACATCAACCAAAAAAAGATTCAAAGGTTGGTTAGCGATGGTGTTTTGGAGGGATTCCAAATGGAACCATTACCAACGTGTGAATCGTGTTTGGAAGGAAATATGGTGACTAGACCTTTCAAAGCTAAAGGGAATCGAGCTTCCGAGCTCTTGGAGTTGATTCACTTTGACTTGTGTGGACCGATGTCTACCCAAGCTCGAGGAGGTTACGAGTACTTTGCCACTTTCATTGATTATTACTCGAGATATGGTTATAATTACCTACTTCACCGCAAGTCCGAGTGCTTTGGCTAAGTTCAAAGAATTCAAGATGGAAGTGGAGAAGAGATTAGGTAAAAGTACTAAGTCATTACAATTCGATCGTGGTGGTGAGTACCTTAGTACCGAGTTTCAGAAGTTCTTGTCAGATAATAGGATAACATCCCAATTGACTATACCAGGAACACCCCAACAAAACGGTGTAGTAGAGAGAATAAATCAAACCCTCTTGGAGATGGTTCGTTTAATGATGAGTTATGCACCTCTGCCAATTTCGTTCTGGAGATATGCTCTAGAAACAGCAGGTTATCTCCTCAACTTAGTACCCTCAAAATTGGTAAGTAAAACTCCTTCCGAACTATGGACAGGGCGCAAGCCCAGTTTGGGTCATATTTGGGTTCGGGGAAGTCCAACACATGTGCTGAACAAGGAGGCCAATAAATTGGATTATAGGACTGAGGTTAGGCTATTTATTGATATCCTAAAGGAACGAAAGGTGGCTACTTTTATGGTACTCATGATCAGAAGGTCATTGTAAGCACTAATGCCCGTTTCCTAGAGGAGGACTATATAAGTAAGCACTAGGCGAGGAGTGATATAATGCTCTATGAGTCGAGAGTAATGACAGTCGATGATCCAATTCAGCCGAGAGTACAAGAGGATGTACCATAAGTAACTGTACCAATTTTTGACATTGTAAAGCCTCCGGCACCTCATTGCAGTGGGAGAGTTGTTCGTCAACCCGATCGGTTCATGTTTCTAGGCGAGTCCACTGATATACTCGCTGGTCTTGATCATGAAGAAACCGACCCCTGGACTTACAATGAGGCAATGGAGGACGAGGATGCAGATTCTTGGCGAGCATCAATGGATGCTGAGATAGAATCTATAGTTGACATGGATGCGTACGACCTTGTAGAGCTGCCAAATGGCAAGACTGCCATTGGTTGCAAATAGGTGTATAAGAGAAAGAGAGATTATAATAGGAAGGTTACGACCTTCAAATCTAGATTGGTGGCGAAAGGATTCACTCAAAGAGAGATAATCAATTATGATGAGACATTTTCTCCAGTTGCCATGATTAAATCCATCAGAACCATCTTATCCATGGCAGCGCACTTAGACCTAAAGGTTTAGCAGATGGACATCAAGACTGCATTCTTGAACGGATATCTTGAAGAAGATAAGCATATTTATATGCACTAACCTGAGGGCTATGTGGCGAAAGGCCAAGAGCATCTCGTATGGAAGCTCAAGAAGTCCTTATATGGACTCAAACAAGCTTCGAGATCCTGGAACATACTTTTTGATAGTGTGATCAAATCCTATGGATTTTTTCAGTGTTCATACGAGAGTTGTGTTTACAGGCTCAGTGCGGAGTGAAGCGTGGTACTCTTAGTACTGTACGTAGATGACATACTTCTCATTGGCAACAATGTGAACTTGTTGTCAGGCATAAAGGGTTGGTTATCTGAACAGTTCAAGATGAAAGACTTAGGAGATGCTGTTTATATCCTAGGGACCAATGTGATTAGAAATCGCTAAAAGAGGATGTTAGGCTTAAATCAAGCTTCATACATTGATACTGTGATCGCCCAATTCAGCATGCAAAATGCCAAGAAGGGATTTCTTCCTTTCAGACATGGTATCGCTCTATTGAAGGAAATGTGTCCGAAGACACAAAAGGAGATAGATGACATGAAGACTGTACCGTATGCTTCTGCGGTTGGAAGTCTCATGTATGTTATGATGTGTACTAGAATATCTATTATGCCGTAGGATATGTGGCAAGATATCAGTCTAACCCTGGTTAGGGACATTGGATGGTAGTTAAGCACATTTTGAAGTATCTCAAGCAAACTCGAGATCATATGTTGTTATACTGGTCCAATGAGTTGATCCTGATAGGGTATTCGGACTCAGACTTCTAAGCTGATCGAGATGAGAGGAAATCTACCACCGGTTATGTGTTCACCTTGGGAGGTGGAGCTATCATTTGGAGGAGTGTGAAATAAAAGTGCATCGCAGACTCCACCATGGAGGCCGAGTATGTGGCTGCTTGTGAGGCTACAAAAGAGGCTGTATAGCTCAAAAACTTCCTTAATGAGCTAGATCTGGTCCCGAGTTTGCCCAAATGTATCATGGTATATTGTGATAATTCTGGTGCGGTTGTAAACTGTAGGGAGCCCAGAGCTCACAAGGTGAGTAAACATATAGATAGAAAGTACCACATCGTGAAGATATAGAAGTGAAGAGAATCCCTTAAGCAGATAATTTGGTGGATCCATTCACAAAGAGTCTGACGGCAAAGGTGTTCGACAAGCACGTCGAATGATTAGGGTTGAAGAGCCTCCCACACTAGAAACTTTGAGTATAAGTGGGAGAAGATGTGTAATAGATGCTAGATATAGACACTTGCATATTGTCACATTGTATGATAAAAGTTTGCTTTGCTTTAATATAAGTGGGAGATTGATGGATTTGTTTACTAGAACGTATGCCTTTTAGCTTGTACACATGTGATTTCCATATTCACTGACAATTTCCTATCTTATTATGTATGAATTGTTTGTTAAGCATTAAACATCTATCCATTATCTCAATGTTATAGGCTATATGGTGTGTTATAGATTACGAAAGGCCGTAGTAGCCGGTGTCTCTTGAGATATGAACAGTTATCACAGTTGAGATAGTTTTGGATAAAACTATTGGTTTAGACTGTAGCATAAATAGATAAGTAGCTTGTCTTACTTACTTTTTTTTATGCTAGTAAGTTAATCGTATTGATAGGATCACGATGAGATGAATTCTTCTATTCTGACCTAAGTAGAAGAATCAAGACCTCGGGGACTTAAATGTTATTTAACGTCACACCTTAACTCTAATTGAGTGACTAAGGATGTATAGTTAAAGTACATTGCTTTGATTTACCATGACTGAGAGTTCAGACGTGTAACTCAATATGATCCATATCTTGGGCAACAACTATAACTAGTACGATTCTTCGTGCATCTGCAATAAAGCACCATATCCTGGTAGAACAGATTGATCACATCCCTTGAGAGGAATTCATTAAGGATTATCATATTAAACCCTGCAAGTGGAATAAGTTCCAATATGATGAATAAGGAATGAATGGTACTACTCAGGAATAATAAAAAGTTAATTAACAAAAGTGGTTGGAAGCTTTAGATTAATTAACGGATGTGGGACATCTTAAATACGGGGATGATTTAAGTCTAATACTTGCCTTGAGCTCAATAGGGACAAAATAGGTAGTTCAGTATTATTACTCTAGTGGAATGTTTTAATACTTATGATCTGAATTTTACTCTGGACTGAGTAATGAGTATAGAGAATTTAGACATTGGGAGGCCCAATTTTATCTGCTAGTATATCCCTGATCTGGCCCAAAAGTTCAATAGGCCACAGTTAAAGGAAGAACGGCCAACTCATCATCAGAGCCCAGTAAGGGGGCACCAATGATGAGCATGGGCGGCCATCTCATGGTCTGCGGGCCAAGCCTGCAGCTTAAGCCCATTCTCTTCTTATAAATACTCACTTAAGGCCTCTAGGTTATTGGTCAATCATCTCATAATCAAAGGGAAGCTAGGGTTAAGTGAGAGAGAAGAGAGAGAGGCGGACAACAACTGCATAGGCGACGGCGGTGCTTCTTCAGGTGGTCGAATTTGTAGCGTGTTGTCCATCCAACATCGAATTCGAGCGGGGATATAATCAGAAGATCTTTCGGCGAGCTCTTTCACATAAACCAAAAGGTACATCGATTAAACACTCTATAAATGTTTTAATTTTAATTTCATAGGAGCATGATAGGATTAAATCGAATTAACTATAACCAAAAATGAATCCTTGGGCAAATAAATCATTCTTCGCTGATCGGTTCCTTCATATTATAATATGAAATTTTTTATTAATATATGGAGATATATTATAATATTGTATACATATAATTTATGGTATATATATTGATTAAAGTATTGATTTAAAAACCAAAATTATGAGAATTTAGGAAAATATTCACGAAAACTACACAATATTCCACATTGGATGAGAATTTGTAATCGTATTATATATATATTGATTGATGTGCACTGTAATCAACTCAGTTTGTCCCATATATGTAAATTGATCAGTTTGTTATTGTTGGAATATTTGTTAAGGGGGAGTGGAATCTATTTATACTTTTATATTGATACAATTTATTTTTATTAGATTTCAAAACCCTATATAACTTTCCCTTGGTATTTTTTATGAAGGCCAAGTATCACTTTATGTGCTTTTCAATGTATGTAGAAAAGCTCACTTGATATGGAGCTACACTATTTTAAGTGTATTTTCGTTCCAAATCAAGTGTAGCAGTTCGAAGTGAAGTGAAGAGAAGCGAAATGAAGAAAAGTGAAGAAAACTTTACATTTTCAAGTGTGCTAGAAGCGACAAGTCACAAGCGATCACTTTTTATAAAGCGAAAAGCAAATACAGTAAAAGTAACTTGAAGAAAAGAGTTCGTGCAAAGCTAATTGAAGAAAGCAACATCAGTACAAGCATAAAGTGAACAATATCCAACACTGATGAAGTGCTCGTGAGAAAGCATGAGAAGCGACGAAGTGAACTGGAGTTTGAATTTCAAAATTCAAACTCTTCAACAGTTTGTACACTTTATTAATGTAGCACGAAAATCAGAGGACGTGTGGAATATTTCTATAGGTCAATGGATATCGCCAGAACAGTACACAGCTGTTGTTTCTGCTACGTTCAAAGTCAAAAATCTGCATATATCTAGGGTTTCTTCTTCCGGATAGAAGATAAGCCGGAAAAGCACTGACCTCCTGCAAAAAGCTGCATTGTTGCTTGACCGAAGGGAAGTGAAGAGCATGCGCCACCAACCTTTCTAGCAGGTAGATGGCTGACTCCCACTATAATAGGGGTGCATACTCAATGTTGAAGACTTAAGAAATTACTCTCGCGCACAAGCTTACTGCAAGAACTTCTGAGTTTTCACAACATTCAAATCTCTCAAGTTTTGGAATCTTAGAGTTAGTTGAGTCCTTAGAAACCCTCAAAAGTTTCTAAGTTAGTAGCACCTAAATCCCTTCAACCCTATACTAGAATTCCATCTTTTCTAGGAGGAGAATCCTTATCCTTTTTACGCGATCTTTCATTGTAAAAGGATTTTCTAAGTTAGAACTTTCAATACCTAAACCCACACCCTCGTTCGTAGCTTGTTGTTAGATCGAGTTGTAAGTTTGAGTTTGAGTTTGTTTGTGTCTGTTTGATCCGAGTTTGTGAAGCTTAAGTCCGAGTACTTAAGTGGAAAAACAAAGATCATTTGTTAGGTGTTTGTTAGGTTGCTAGAGAACCCATTCCAATCTCTAGGTTTTAAGTTCAAGGTTGAAATTTGAACACTTCACTGGGAAGGATAAAACCAGGATGTGTTTGTTGTTGTTGTTCGATTTCCAAGTGAAGGAAGTTCGAGTTGTTGAGTGAAGGCAACAAGTGGATGTAGGAGCATAACCTCTAAACCACTATAAATCGCATGTGTCCTTACTGCTTTCTTTATTGCTTTATTAGCTAATTATATATTGCTTTCATTTCTTTCTTTTTTTACAAGCCTGATTATTGCATAAGGGGCACAATCACTTTAAACAACCAACACGGTTTTTAACTAAGGTAATATTTTTCAAAAGCAAGTATAATCACTCACCCAATTTCCGCAAAGTGTTTTTTTAACTCTGCAAGCGATTCGCTTCTGAAAAGCATTAACTTTTTTAAAAGTGAAACGTTTCTAGTTCTTAAGTCATAGTTTTTAAAGAAAATTTAGAGAAGTCCAAACTTTTCTAACACGTGTATTCACCCCCTATACTTGTAAACTCGCTTCTAGGACCAACAAGTGGTATCAGAGTAGGGGGGTTCATAACCTCTGTCTCTTGATACTGGTGACGTATTAAAGCGTCACAAGTTAGGTTACCGAACCGATCTTTTTTTATAAATCTTGCATTAAAACTCACACACGAGCATACGTGTATACTACTGATCATTTTTCAAGTATACAAAGCTCTCACATTTCTCTATTGAAGGCTACAATACATGGAGCTTCCGTGGTCAATCATATCTTGCTTCCCTCCATGATCCCATGTGGGAAGTGATTGAGGATGGACATATCGTTATCACGAAGGTTATTGCTGGAAACCAACCTATTGAGCAAAGGGATGCAGATGGAAATATTCAAGCTCAAATTGATAGAATCCCTGATCGTGTCATTCTAAAGCCTCGAGCTGAGTTCACTGCCTACGACTTCAAAGTTGATAACCTTGATAGGCTAGCTTGGAATGTGATCCAATTAACTGTTTCCGACGCTCATCTTGCACGAATCATGAAGTGTAAGACAACTAAGGAAATGTGGGATACCCTTGCCTTTCTTTCTCAAGGAACAAAGAAAATTGAGGAGAACAAGCTATTCGTGCTGATGCGAGAGTTTGAAGCTCTATCCATGAAGAACAATGAAAGTATGGAAATGTTTAAGATCCGAGTCTTGAACATAGTATCTTTGCTTACTACTTAAGGGAAAGACCTTACTCACAAAGAGGTAAACTCTAAGGTGGTGTGAGCACTTACTGGGAAATGACAAATAATTAAGGAAAATTGTTTGTTCATGAAGGATCTTGGAGTAGTTTCACCCAAAACGTTATTCTCAGATTTCAAAGCGATGGAGTTCAATTTGAACGGAAAAGCACCAAGGGATGAAGATAATGAGCCTCTAAGACCAGCAAAAGGCTTAGTTTTCGAAGGCTATGAAGAATCAAAACCATCCATGCCAAGCGCCGCTTTCTCTCATGGCAACGTAGCTAACATATTAAAGGAATAACTAAAGGAATTCGATTTACCCTATTAAAAGGGTTCAACACTTCGAACACTCACGTAGTGAAGTATAAGCGATTCTACAAAAAGGGGACAAGTGAATCGCTCGGCTCCTCGTGAAGGAAGGAAGGATGAGAAATCAAGGATTATTTCCAAGGAAAAGATGAATATCTAATGCTTCGGATGTCATAAGATGGGCCACTATAAAAGCGAGTGCCCAGATCTAACAGAGAAAGAAAAGAAAGAAATTCAAACTCGAAGGGATAATGCTAAAAGAGTTGCTCTACTAGCTGAAGAGTCAACTGAAGCATCGCTCGCCAACAAATCCATCAACCATGATGCAGACGAGTTCATAGATGATGACGAAGTGAACGCTTTAGGTATCGACATGGGACTCATGGCTATGAGTGACGATGATTCAAGTGTAGATGAGGTACCTATTTCTAACTCTTGTACTTCTCTAATTACACATGCACATGAGCAATGTGAAGTGAATGATTCCTAAGAAAATTGGGAGGATAACACTTCACATATCTATGACAATGAACTGCTTCATGATTACCTTGAATTATCCAAGAATCATGAATCACTTCAAAAGCTCTTAGCTCGATACATGGAAGATAATAAGAAGTTGTCAAGTGATCTTATTCTTGCAAAAGATAAGATTGACTTTAAACAACTCGATCTTAATAATCTTTATGCTAGCTATGACAATTTGAAGGAGAGTTATCAAAAACTTGACAAATTGATAGTTGATTGTCGCAGCGAGAACAATAAACTCGCAGATATGATTGAGGAGAAAGAATGAGATCTCCTTAATCTGCGAACTAAGTTCGAAGACCTCCAACAATGCTTCCAAGTTGTACAAGGGAGTGAACAATCCCTCCGAACTAAACTTAATGATCTCAATAAGGCATCTCACACCATTGAGACCATTGAGCAATCTTTTTGACCAACTAGCCAAAACACAGGGATTAGGTTTGTGGACTTCACCAACCAAGCCTCTACCTCTGTCGGAATTTCAATTAAGAATTCCTTCAAAAGGAAGAAGAGCAAGCCTACTGCTACTCTTCCTCCCACCGGCAAAGGAAAAGAGAAGGTTGAACCTAAATCGAATTTCTCAAAGAAATCTACTTTAAAAACTAAGGGAAAGTGATTTGTACCTTTAGAAGCGAATCAAACTGGGAAGCGAAATGCTTCTAATCGCAATTAAAAGTGAAAAAAGTTTGAAGTGAATTCTAAAGCGGTTCAACAAGACAACATGAACGTTTCCACAAATGGACCAAAGAAAGGTTCAGTTTGTTTTTCTCCTGTTCTCTATCACCCTCAATTTTGGCACCCATATGCCGAGGAAGATGATTCACCCAATACTTATATTCCTCCTTATTTTCCTATAAGGAAGATGAATATATTTCCTAATGGTGATTATCACTATTATGAGAGCACACCGGATAGTTATGTTCGCATAACCATTCCACGCCCTCATAACATGAAGGGGAAAGTCTATCCTCCATGATTCACTTCGAGGAATGATAGATGATCTTACTTCATTGCATGATCACGTGCTTATGGTTATGATTCTCAACATGCATAACATAGCTATTGTTAACAAGGCACCCAAACAAAAGGCCACTTCACCATTGAAGTATAGCCAAGTATAGGTTCCAAAGAAAACTAATCCTGTAGGATCCAAACAGATTTGGGTACCTAAGGTTAAACCTTGATTGTGCAGGGCAAGTGGAAGGACCTCAACAAGCGAGAAAAGAAAAAGAAGGAAGTTGTTTGCTGTTTGGTACCTGGACAACAGCTGCTCACGTCACATGACTTGTGAAAATTCTTTTCTCTTGAACTACATTGAAGAAGAGGGTCCTTCAATAACCCTTGGTGATAACTCACAAGGTTTCACTAAAGGGCACGATAATTTTTGCATCAGACATGTGAAACTTCAAGATGTTTCATATGTTGATGGTCTTAAACATAATCTGCTTTCTATTTCCCAACTATGTGATAAGGGTTATAGTGTCAAGTTTGTTGCTAATGAGTGTATTGTCAAGAACAAATCGACTATGTAGATCGCTCTAACAGGTGTACAAAAAGGAAGCATGTACGTTGCAAACTGGAAAGCTTGCAATGAGAGAACCTATATAGTAGCAAGGAGTCAGGAAGAACATGGTTGTGGCATCGCCGACTAGCCCATCTCAAATTCCAAGCACTCAACAAGATTTCTAGGAAAGGCTTTGTCTGCGGCTTTCCTAATGAAGTCTTTGATAGAGATCAACTATGTGCAGCTTGTCAAAGTGAGAAACAAGTAAAAGCCTCATTTCCAAGCGTTGAAGGAACTGCAACTTCATGCATATTGGAGCTATTGCACATGGATCTCTTTGGCTCTATCTCTCCTATAACCTTAAACGGAATGAAGTATACTCTAGTGGTAGTTGATGATTATTCACGCTTCACTTGGGTAGTGTTTCTTTTCAGGAAAAAAGATATGCTTCAATAACTTCCAAAGTTGTTAAAGCACCTTACAAATGAGAAATGGTCTCACCGTGATTAAAATACACTCGGATCGTGGAACTGAGTTTTTCAACTCAGTTATAGAAGCATACACGGAGCATGGCATCAAGCATCAAACTTCAGCAGCCCGCACTCCATAGTAAAATGAAGTAGTTGAGTGGAGAAATCGCACTATCAAAGAAGTGGCTCGCTCGATGCTAGCTGATGCAGAACTACCAAAGCGATTTTGGGCTGAAGCGATTTACACCGCTTGCTATGTCCAAAACCACATAGGCATCAACACAAGACACCAAAAGACAACATATGAAATATAGACAAGGAGTATACATGATATGTTAGAATATTTGTTAAGGGGAATGATGTGATCTCAATATGCGGAAGCTACGAATCGAACACACGTCAACTACAAAAGGATTCAATCCAAACAACAACTATGAAATATGAATGATAATCCCTAAATTCTTCCACGAATACACAGAAACCTAAGCAATTCAATTCCGATTAAGCTCAAATTTTAACACGAGTTAGAAATTAGGGTTATGAAGAACATATCCAAAATTCAACAAAAACGCACGAGTAGTTTTCGATTTGGCATGGTGGTTATTTTCGGGACAGTTTTAGGGTTCAAAAACGAATCTAGAATTAGTCTAAGGGTTTTTAGGCTCAGATGGTTATACGAACGATGGGAAATGGATATTTGGGATGTATGAAAGGTGACGAATGGCTGAGGATGAAAATCAAACAAAGGATTAACAAGATTCGAAATTAAAAGGATGAAAATTACCAGAATCGAACCCCGAATCTACAAGGATCCGAAATGCGATTATCAAGCAATCTTCGTGGCTCGACTAACCCGGATACTATGAGATATTACGAATGAGTCGATTGAATTCAAGTTTGAAGTGCCAACAACAAACCCTACCAAGAACCTTCAGTTTTTGTGAGACAAGAGAATAGCGTGAAAGCTGTTTTTCATTCAATCAAGTCTGCCCCAAAGTATGAACGAAAATTAACATAAATACTAATCTAAGAGGGCCGAAAATACCAAGTAATGGGCCTAAGAAAAATGGGCCAATTAATCACCTAAACATGTTGTGATAATTGGGCCTAAAATAAAATAAATATAAGTTCAGTTTTCGATTCCTCCTTTTTAACGGGCCTCCGAGATATCATCGTCTTCTATACTTGTGAAGTTCACCAATTTGAAATGATGACATTCGGTTCCTTCATCTTCTAATCTCCTCGGAATGTAGCATTGCAAATATCTTTGCAGCTTCTTGGCTCTCGATCTCGTCACTGGTCCTCCGAGCTGCAAGTCCCGATTGATTTCTTCAATGCTAGGTCCCGTCTCATCATTCCCCCCTGCTGAAAAGAATTCGTCCTCAAATTCAAGTCCTCCTCAACATCTTGATCATCTACAGGAAACAGAGACAAATTAGCCACATTAAAAGTTGAGGAACACTTATACTCACCTGGAAGATCAATGCGGTATGCACTGTCATTGACTCGTTCGACCACGGAGAATGGTCCATCACCACGAGGCATCAACTTCGACTTTCTCAAGTTAGGAAAACATCCCGGGCTGAAGTGTATCCAAACCTTATCACCAGGTTTGAACAATACTTGCTTGCGGTGTGCGTTCGCCTTTGTTGCGTTCTTAGCACCTTGAAGCTCGATCCTCTGTTTTACTTTAGCATGCATCTCTTGAACCTGTTCAGCCCTACGAGAACCTTGCAAACTCGAAAGATGATCAGTAGGCAAAGGAATAAGATCCGTTGGTGTCAACGGATTAAATCCATAAACAACCTCAAATGGAGACATGTGTGTAGAAGAATGCACAACTCTGTTATAAGCAAATTCAGCGAATGGTAAGCACTCTTCCCATGACTTAAGATTGTTCTTAACTAAAGCACAAAGTAAAGTACCTAGCGTTCTATTAACCACTTCAGTTTGACCATCCGTTTGAGGATGACATGCAGTAGAAAATAACAGCTTAGTACCCTACTTTCCCCATAAGACACGCCAAAAATGTCCCAAAAATTTAGCATCCCTATCAGAAACAATAGTTCTAGGGAGACCATGCAGACGAACGACTTCACAAAAGAAAAGATTAGCAATATTAACAGCATCGTCAGTTTTTCTGCAAGCAATAAAATGAGACATTTTCGAGAATCTATCAACTATTACAAACACAGAATCTTTGCCAGACTTAGACCGAGGCAAACCCAAAATAAAATCCATTGAGATGTCTACCCAAGGGACAGTAGGCGCCGGCAAAGGCGTGTATAACCCGAATAGATTAGATGTGGATTTAGCCTTCTTACACGTAATGCATCTAGCACAGATTCGTTCAACATCCCTTTTCATGCGAGGCTAATAAAAATGTTCATGCAAGAGACTCAACGTCTTAGAAACACCAAAATGACCCATGAGCCCCCCTGCATGCGACTCCAAAACAAATAATTCCCTTATAGAACAATCAGGGATACATAACTTCGAATCCTTAAACAAAAATCCCTCAGAAACATAGTACGAATCAGTAGCTCTAGATTTTCCATCACAAGATGCAAAGATAGGTCCAAAGAATGGATCATTCACATAAAAACTCTTAATATGCTCAAGACCTAAACATTGTGCATGCATAACAGAAATCAACGCGTACCTGCGGGAAAGAGCATCAGCAACCACATTCTCTTCTCCCTTCTTGTACTTGATCACATAGGGAAATGACTCTATAAACTCCACCCATCGAGCATGGCGTGAGTTTAAGCTCTGCTGACCCTTCAGATGCTTCAGTGATTTGTGATCAGTATAAATCACAAACTCCTTCGGCCTCAAGTAATGCTGCCAAGTCTCCAAAGACCTCTTCAATGCATGTAACTCTTTGTCATATGTGGAGTATTTTAGGGTGGTGCCATTCAACTTCTCACTGAAATAAGCGACTGGCTTCCTTTCCTGCATCAAAACAGCACCAATCCTTATGACCGAGGCATCACACTCAATCTCGAACGTTTATTAAAATCAGGCAAGACCAACACAGGAGCATTACATAATTTTGACTTCAACAAATTAAACGCATGCTCTTGGGCTTTGCCCCACTCAAACTTCCTATCTTTCCTACTCAACTCAGTCAATGGTGCAACAATAGATGAAAAATCACGCACAAAGCGACGATAAAATCCGGCTAAACCATGGAAAAACCTAACATCAGCATATGACTTAGGCATTGGCCACTCCTCTATAGCCTTCACCTTCATCCTATCAACTTCGACTCCACGACTACTAACAACAAAACCAAGAAATATAACCTCATCTATGCAAAATGTACACTTAGACAAATTAACATATAATTTTGCATCACGCAACAACAGAAACACATGCCTAAGATGTCTAACATGCTCATCAACACAAGTACTATAGACAAGGATATCATCAAAATATACCACCACATACTTCCCTATGACTTCACGCAAGACATGGTTCATTAGACGCATGAACGTACTAGGGGCGTTAGTAAGGCCAAACGGCATCACAAGCCATTCATACAGTCCATGCTTTGTTTTGAACGCAGTTTTCCACTCATCTCCCTCACTCATTCTCACTTGAAAATATCCAGAACGCAAATCAATTTTTGAAAAGACAGACACTCCAGACAACTCATCTAACATGTCATCTAATCGAGGGATAGGGAAGTGATACTTTACCATTATCTTGTTGATAGCTCGATAGTCCATGCACTTGCGCCATTCGTTGTTCTTCTTGGGTACAGGGATGACATGTACTGCGCACGGTGATAAGCTTTCTCTGATCTGCTTCTTTTCCAACAACTCTTTGACCTGACGGTTAATTTCCTTGGTTTCCTCAGGGCTGGTACGGTAGGCGGGTCTGTTTGGAAGGACTGCTCCCGGCTGGAAGTCATTCTGGTGCTCAATTCCTCGAATCGGCGGCAGACCACTAGGAATTTCGTCCGGGAAAACATTCTTGAACTCCTCCATCAAAGGCTGCAAAACAGGAGGAATAACAACATCAGGAGTATCATTAGCCTTAAAATTAACTAGAACGATAGCATTACCTGATTTAATGGCGGTCTGAACTCCTTTTACACCGATGAACAAATTCCGGTACGATGTATCTGAACTGGAAGGGATGGTATCATGGACAGCCTTAGCCTTCGGAAGGCCCTTGGTTCCCTTAGTACACTAAGACTCTGCCGTGGATTGTCCAGATTGGATCGGCTGCTTGCTCTCAGCACGTTTCTCCTGCTCTTCCTTGTACTTCTCTTGCATACGTCGCTGATCTTCAATCACATCTTTCGGCGCTAGTGGCCACAATCACGTGGTGCGTCCTTCTCGAGTCACAGCATAAGTGTTGGCGAATCCATCGTGTATCGCCTTCCTATTGAACTGCCAAGGACGACCAAGCAAGATATGTGCCGCCTCCATAGGGATGACGTCACACAAAACAGTGTCAGTAAAACGACAAATAGAAAAGGTGACAGGTACCTGGTATCCAACACGAATCTCGCCTCTGTCTGTCAACCATTGCAATCGGTACAGTTTTGGATGCTTTTATGGGACTAACTTCAGCTTTCCCACTGCATACTGACTAATGGCGTTTATAACGCTTCCACTATCAATGATGAGTGAGCACACCTTATCCTGAATGGAACATCGTGAATAAAAGATGTTCTCCCGCTGATCATTCTGTTCTTCCTCTCGAAAAAGGCTCAATGCTCGGATCGAAATAAGGCTGACGTGCGTTTGCTTTGGCTGATCATCCATAATATCAATGTCACCCATGAGTGAGCTGACTAGGGGTTGCTCGGTATCCCCTTTTACTGCTTCTCCCCCTTCTTCAAATTCCTCTTCACTCACTGATTCTAACTCATTCTGCTCGGTAATGTTGAGGACTCTGTGATTCGGACACTGGGCTTGAAAGTGTCCCCATCCTTTGCACTTGTGACACTGAACGTCACATGCTCTTCCTGGAGTACTGTTCTGCTGAGGCTGGCTAGCTGGGGTAGGTCGAGGTGGAGGGGTCCAATTCTGTGCAGGCGAGCTGTAATCGGATCTGCGGCTGGATGAAGGAGCAGATTGCTCAAATCGACGAGCGGGCTGCATGGACTGGTCCTGAGGATGTGTAGAAGCTGTTCTCGGCGTGGATGTCCATGGTGTCCGTGCTGGTGTCGATTGGGATGATTTTCTGCGTCCCTCTCTGAGCTGCCGTTTGACAATGGAAACATAGTGAATCATAGCCTCAATGCTGGTGAAGTCCCTCAACTCGACTTCACATGCGATGTCTGGATTCATCCCCTCAATGTATCGGTTGATTGTGGCAACCAATGTCTTTTCCTTCCCGACCCGGCTCATAGCCATCTCAAGTTCTTTGTGGTACTCCTCAATCGAACGGGTGCCTTGTTTAATCCTGTTCAACTTCTTCTCAAGCTCTCGTTCGTAGTGTACTGGGATGAATCTGCCTCTCATCACATCTTTTATTTCTTGCCAAGTGTCAATAGGTGGATATCGATCACGGCATCTTCTCTCTTGCTGATTTTCCCACCATGAGGCTACATATCCTCTGAACTCCAAAGAAGCAAGTTGAACCTTCTTCAGCTCAGGAAAGTCGTAACACTCAAAAATCTTATTGACTTTCCTCTCCCAATCAAGGTACAGATCAGGATCATGTATTCCCTCAAACTCTGGAATGCTTGTTATGATGTTGTTCAACAAGCTATCTCCATCTCCACGTCGTTGCTGATGGCCGCGAAAAGCACGCCTGGGAGGTTGACATGGGCGATTACGTCTCTGATTCCTCTGTGGAAACTCAATTTCAGCCTCTGATTCCTCATCATAGTCATCATATTCTTCTTCATGATCATCAGACATTGGCTAGGGCTGGGGACGACGTGGTATCTCTTGGCAGACAGGTTGTCGTCTGAATGGTGGATCTTGCTGGATAGGCTGATTTCTGATTGGTGGAGGTAATGTTGCTCGATTGTTGAGACGTTCAAACTACGTCATTACCTTATGCAACGTATCATCGATCTTCTGTTCTAGTAATTGGTTGCGCCTCTCAAAGTGTTGTGCCAAGGCATCGAAGTGATACTTAGCATCCTAAGGCTGTTGAGACGATGAAGACATATCAAGAGGTGGGGTAGACGACTTGAGTGGGCTGTCTTGATTCTTGGAACCGTCTCCGGATTTCATGGTACCTGCAAAATGAGCAAACGTAAAAGAAACAAATAAAATCCTCACAGTTCCTCACAATCACTCATTTGTTCTCTCAGATTTTTTATTTTTTTTTAATCACTCATGTATGTCACTCAATTTGCAGTCACAATAGTCTCTAAACCTCAAACCCTTGGCAGAACCGATGTGGACTTCTCGGCTTGAATCAAGAACTCGAACTTGACTCTCAAAGGATCACAGGTATAGTATGAAACATAAAGTTGTTGCAATATGGGGTAATTTGCAAACTAGGTAAAGGAAATAAGAAGGCTAACAATTACGGAAGTGTATAGGTATGGTGGCTTAGTAAAGGCTAAGCAAACAGGAAAGGCTAGAAAAAGAAAGACTGAAAAGAAGAAAGGCTAGAAAGAATAAAGGCTAACTAGGAATTTCGGATATAAGTCGTAACAAGTTATGAGCACTAATCTGACTTTGAACCGACTTAGGAACTGAAACCTACACTATCCAATGTACTCAAATAATATAGACGAAGAGACGCTTTTTTTTTTTTTTTTTTCAACTGGACGGTATCACCTTCAAACAACTGTTTTTGGCCCTAAACGTGAACTGAACACAACATAGCGGTGTTAACTTCTTGGTCTCATCGAGACGTTTCTGAAAAGGTATTATGGCGATTGAGCGGACAAGTAGATCAAAACATACGTCCGTTTTAAGTTTTACCGACAAAAATTGAAGAAACGAAGACGCAACTACTGTCCAATACAAGAATGATGCAAGGACCGATCAAGAAACACATAGTGACACACTAGGGCCTTCAATTTAACTCTTTCTTTTTTTCTTTTTTCTTTTTTTTTTAATCGATCGAAACTTTTGCCCCTAATATGTCACGCACGATACCTATTTGGATTGAACCACAATCAGCAAAACTGATGTGGCTCTGGTACCAAAATTTATGATGCGATCTCAATATGCGGAAGCTACGAATTGAACACACGTCAACTACAAAAGGATTCAATCCATACAACAACTATGAAATATGAATGATAATCCCTAAATTCTACCCACGAATACACTGAATAGGCATCAACAGAAACCTAAGCAATTCAATTCCAATTAAGCTCAAATTTTAACACGAGTTACAACTTAGGGTTATGAAGAACATATCCAAAATTCAACGAAAACGCACGAGTGGTTATTTTCGGGACAGTTTTAGGGTTCAAAAACGAATCTAGAATTATTCTAAGGGTTTCTAGGCTCGGATGGTTATACGAACGATGGGTAATGGATATTTGGGATGTATGAAAGGTGATGAATGGCTGAGGATGAAAATCAAACAAAGGATTAACAAGATTCGAAATTTAAAGGATGAAAATTACCAGAATCGAACCCCGAATCTACAAGGATCCAAAACGCGATTATCAAGCAATCTTCATGGCTCGACTAACCCGGATACTATGAGATATCACGAACGAGTCAATTGAATTCAAGTTTGAAGTGCCAACAACAAACCCTACCAAGAACCTTCAGTTTTTGTGAGACAAGAGAATAGCGTGAAAGCTGTTTTTCATTCAATCAAGTCTGCCCCAAAGTATGAACGAAAATTAACATAAATACTAATCTAAGAGGGCCGAAAATACCAAGTAATGGGCCTAAGAAAAACGGGCCAATTAATCACCTAAACATGTTGTGATAATTGGGCCTAAAATAAAATAAATATAAGTTCAGTTTTCGATTCCTCCTGTTTAACGGGCCTCCGAGATATCATCTTTTTCTACACTTGTGAAGTTCACCAATTTGAAATGATGACATTCGGTTCCTTCATCTTCTAATCTCCTCGGAATGTAGCATTGCAAATATCCTTGCAGCTTCTTGGCTCTCGATCTCATCACTGGTCCTCCGAGCTGCAAGTTCCGATTGATTTCTTCAATGCTAGGTCCCGTCTTATCAGGGAAGAGGAATATTTTATGTTTCTAAAGGGTTACAATTTGTTTTGATTAGATTCCAAAACCTCATAGATCTTTCCCTTGTTATTTTTGATGTATGCAAGCATCGCTTCATGTAATTTTTCAATGTATTAGAAAAACTCACTTGTTAGGGAGCTATACCTTTTTAAGAATATTTTGTTCCAGCACAAGTGAAATGGTCCAAGCAAATCTAGCAAAGCGAAGTAAAGAGAAGCACAGTGAAGAAAAGCGAAGATGATTTTACATATTCAAGTTGTTTAAAAGCGAAAGTCTCAAGCGATCACTTTTCATTAAGTGAGAAGCGACTATAGTAGAAGCAACATGAAGAAAAGCATTCATGCAAAGCTACTCCAAGAAAGCAACGTCAGTACAATCGCTAAAGTCAATAGTATCCAACACTGATGAAGTGCTCGTGAGAAAGCACGAGAAGCGACGAAGTGAACTAGAGTTTGAATTTTGAAATTCAAAATCTGCAACAGTTCGTACACTTCATTAATACGGCGCAGAGGTCAGAGGACACGTGGAAGATTGCTATAAGCCAACGGATATCACCGGAACAGTGCACAGCTGCTATCTCTGCTACATTTCAAGTCGGAAATTTGCAGATATCTAGGGTTTCATCTTCCGGAAAGAAGACAAGCTGGGAAAGCACTGACCACCTGCAAAGAGCTGCATGGTCGCTTGACTGACGTGAAGTGAAGAGCATGCGCCACTTACCTCTGTAATGGGTAGCTCGCCTCCCACTATAATTAGGAGTGCATACTCAACGTAAAGACATATGAAAACTACTCTCTCGTACACTAGCCTACTGCAAGAACTTCTGAGTTTACAGAACATTCAAATCTTTCAAGTTCTGCAATCTTAGAGTATAGTTGAGTCCTTAGAAACCTCAACAAGTTTCTAAGTTAGCAGCACCTAAATCTCTTCAACCCTAGACTAGAATCCAGTCTTTCAAATCTAGGAGGAGAATCTTTATCCTTTTTACGTGTTCTTCATTGTAAAAGGATTCTCTAAGTTAGAACTCTTAAAAACCAAACCCCAATCCAAAGTCAGTGTTTGTGTTGTAAGTTTGTGTTTGTTTCATTGATTGTGAAGCTTGTGTTTACATACATAAGTGGAAGGTCGAATTTAGGTTGTTTGTTTGTTTGTTAGGTCCCTTGAGAACCCATTGTAATCTCAAGGATTTGAACTCGTGTGGAGTTTGAATCACATCACTGGGAAGGATAAAACCAGGACGTGTTATTGTTGTTGTTCGAGTTCCATGTGAAGGAATTTCGAGTTGCTGAGTGAAGGCAACAAGTCGATGTAGGAGCGTAACCTCCGAACCACTATAAATCTCTTGTACCTTTTACTGCTTTCTTAGCTAAGTATTTATCACTTTCATTACTTTATATTTACAAGCTTTGATTATTGCATAAGGCACACACTCACTCTAAGCAACCAATTTTTTTTTTAAGTTAACCAAGATTTTACAAAAGCGAGTATAATCGCTCACCAAATTTCCGCATACGTTTTCAACTCTATAAGCAATTCGCTTTTGTGAAGCACTAACTTCATCGAAAGTGAAACGCTTCTCTTTTAAAAGCTCACAGTTTTTTATTAAGTAAAAATTAAGAGAAGTCAAAACTTCTCTTACACGTGTATTCACCCCCCCTACATGTGTACACTCGCTTCTTGGACCAACATTTCTTACTTTCATAATTTTGATTGTAGATGTTTCATCCACAATAACGGTACGGTATAGTTGAAAGCGTTTGATACCAAAGCTGACTCCGGAATATTCTTAAGATATTCTACAATAAGCAAAGCTTTCCGCATTTACAACAACCAAACTCTTATGGTGGAAGAAACACCACATGTTGTGTTTGATGAGATTTCTTTCAAGAAAGCGCAGGACTAGGTAGAAGTAAACAAGGGAGAAACATCTACCAGCAGACCAGTGACTCGCTCGGGTATGAATGCTGAGTCACCAAATGCTATAGATCTTGAAGATGTTGTGGAGCAAATGGAACATGATCCAAGTGAAATGCTTCAAGAAGAGCAAAACCCTAGCTCTTCAACTACTGATCCTCAAACTTCTCATGGTGAAATGGTGAAGGAATTCCATCCTCTGAAGCAAATGGTGATCAAGGAAATGGTGAAGACCAATCAGAATAAGAGAATAAAGAATAGATGAATCGCAAGAAATTATGGTTATGATATCATGATCCAACTCAAGTGATTGGTGATCTAAACCAAGGAGTAAAGACTTGTGGAATGTTACACCATGAAGAAAGCCGTTTATTCATTTGCTTCTTATCAAACACTGAACCAAGCTGGTGGAAGAAGCGATGACTGATTCAAACTGGATAAAGTCATGCAAGAAGAGCTCAATGAATTCGAGAGAAACAACGTTTGGTACATGGTGGATTGTCCAACCCATCAAGAGGTGATTAGTACCAAATGGGTATTCAAGAACAAGACGGATGAAAACCCTAATGTGGTTCGCAACAAGGCATCCTTAGTTGCAAAAGGCTACTGCCAAGCGAAAGGAATCAACTATGAAGAAACCTTCACTCCGGTTGCCCACTTTGAAGTGATATACATGTTTCTCGCTTATGCCGCATCCAAGAAGTTTATTGTCTATCAAATGAATGTGAAGAGCACTTTCCTTAATAGGTGGTTGAAAAGGGAAGTGTATGTTGAGCAACCCCCAGGATTTGTGAAAGGCGATAAAGTGTATCGCTTAAATAAAGTTGTATATGGCCTTATGCAAGCACCATGTACATGGTATGATACATTCTTACAATTCCTCATCAATAGCGGATTTTGAAAGGCAAGGGTAGATCGAACTCTCTTCACTATCAATGTAGGTGAAGATATACTATGGGTTCAAATCTACATGGACGATATCATCTTTGGATCACCCAACCCTACTCTTGGAAAAAGATTCACAGATCTCATGAAGTGCTAATACAAAATGTCGATGATGGGGAAAATATCCTATTTTCTTGGATTACAAGTCAAGCAAAAGAGCAATGGTATCTTCAACAACCAAGTGAAGTACACTCGCGAGATGCTGACTAAGTTTGGTATTCAAAACGCAAAAGCGACAAAAATTCCAATGAATACAAACTGGAAGATAGATCCCGACTTAGAGGGCAAATCAGTCAATGCAACAGAGTATCGAGTTGATCGGATCGCTTCTCTACCTCACAACAAGTCATCCCGACACTTTCACTGTAGGAGTCTGTGCTCGCTTCCAACGTAATCCCAAGCAGAGTCACTTAGAAATGGCAAAGCATATTTTACAATACCCTAAAGGGACCATCAACTTAGGTCTATGGTATCCAGCAGATGATGATCTTACGCTTAGTAGCTATTAAGATGCTGACTTCAGTGGTTGCAGAGTTGATAGAAAGTCCACTATCGGGACTTGTCAATTCCTGGGTAACAAGCTAGTTTCTTGGTTTTCTAAGAAGCAAACAAGTGTTGCAAGGTTCAATCAGTTATGTATGGAATTGGGTTTGTTAGACCCGGGAGAAGATAAGGTGGAGTAAGGATGGGAAGGTACAATAAGTCCTCAATAAAGAGCGTTCTTCCTCATTATTTAAGCAGGAGATTGTTAGATATTTTGTTAAGGGGGAATCAATCTTCATTCTAGGTCTAGGAAGCTGCAAGTGGGTGATTAGGTTAAGTCATAGGTCGTAGATTACACTTGCCACTTACAAGTGAGTGTTTTTGCTTGTACACCCGCAACGAGTGTTTTCGCAGCCTCCTGTAAGTGGTTGTCTACACTTACGTTGACTTTCCCCAATACTTCCATTTGTGGAAGGTCAAGTATTCTGCCTCATTCTTTCATTCCTGGTTAATTATGAGCTCTCCTACCTACAAGTAGCTTGAATCAACTCATGAACATGTCACTTCATGGATATATGAGACAGCTTGCCCTAGTAATGGTTTAGGAAACTCAACGCCCGAACCAGATCCCTTGTGGATTTTATAGTCTCATGAATATTCCAAGTTGTGAATATATGATAAGAATCATTCTTGTATGGTTAAAGGATCTCATAAGTACTCATTACACTATCCTTTCTCGTGGCGGATGCTCCAATTACGGAGAAAGTGAAGTTAAATGTGGATTATGTCCCCCACAATTAGATATCTTACGATACTCTATCATGAGGATTGCATGTTTAACTTTGAAGCGGATAAGTTGTGAAAGACTCGAGCGGTGGGCTAATATCTGGTCAAGTGATTCGCTCGTCAGAAATGCTTTGAAGCATGCTAGGTGTATTGCTCGTCAATGTTGTATCAGTTAACTACAATGCTTGACTAACCAGTAAGTCTTTCTTTTGTGTATTTCAATTCAAGTAAATGAGTTAAAATGATGTTTCTTTTAGAGAACTTCGTTTGTTTCTGATTAACACATATTTTATGCGCATGTTGAGTGTTTTGGAATGTGTTTGAGTCTTGATTTATGTGCTTATATGTTAAAAATACTAGGGTTTCTTAACTCTTAGTACATTTTAGACTTTTCTCATTTTTCTTGGTTTTCGATCCATTTTGGTAAGAATTGGAAAGAGTCTTCATGTGGCTAAGGATCAAAGGCCGGAAATGAGGAAGAATCAAGCTTAATTAGGGTGAAACCTAGGTTTGAAAGTGCAATTTAAATATATAGAGTTAGGGTTTCACTAGTTTGAATTCAATTATGTTTTCCTCGTTATCTTGAGTCTCTTTATGCTTTTTGTAGGAACAATAAAGAACTCATTTGGCCAATTTGATCATTCCATATTGAAAAGGGGTTCGTTAGGAGTCCATAGCAAAAAGCGGATCGAGAATCGGAGTTCGGACGAGGGAGAACGAGCGAAAACGGTGAAGCTGCGCAAAAGGACCGAACCAGTGGCGACCCGGACGGCGACCGGCTGGACCGCCGGCCAGGCCGCCGGCCGGCCGGCTGAGCCACTGCATTTCCGGCGACCTAGGCGGCGGTCGGCCAGGCCACCGGCCAGGGCGCCGTCGCCCCTTCTCCCTCACTTATTGACCGAGTTAGCTCGTCTAACTCGGTCCAACTCGACCCAAAACTCACCTATTATGTATTTAAACCCAAAATCTTCCTATTTTGTGTATCTTTTGCATATTCTAACACTCTTAGAACCCTATAAACATTTCCCTCTTTCCTTTTTAGTATTTTGAAGATTGTTGAAGATTTGAAGACCCATTCCACTATTCTTTTCCTTATTGAATTCTCTTTCTTTTAAGCATGATTTCATTTACTTTCTATGGTTTAATTCCTCTAATTATGTCTAGCTAAATTTCCTTTTGGTTCCAATATATGAAGATATGATCTAGAAAATTAGGTTTTTGGATTTTGTTGTTGGATTTACCTTCTAATTCACATGTCTTGTGATTTGGGGCTTGATTTTATTGCATGAGTGATTGGCCATCATTGAGTGCATACAAGGTATTTGGTTAAATGCTTAGGAGGCTTTAGTTCATAACACTTGGAATCAAATCACACCATACTAGTAATTCTTGCTAGTAGGAGCTTCTAGATAATTAATTGAGCTATTTGGAGTTAATTTATGCATCTTGAGACCTAGCGGAGATAGATGTCATAGGTTAATCTAATAATATTGATTGCTTCGAGAGAAGAGTTGATGTTTGCTATATATAGAACTCCCATATGAATTAGATTAAAATGGTTAATCCATGCAAATCCTAAAACCTAGGCCTCTAGTGATTATCGGATTATATTTGGAACCAAGCTTTCTAATATTGTTTGTTAACTCTCTTTATTATTTGTTCTTTAGTTTGTTACTTATTTTATATTTTTCATTAGCTAATCAAAAACACAAAAACATGTCACTTGCAAGCTTGAATAGTAGTTAGATAATTAGATTACTACTTGAAACTCATTCGCCATTGCATTCCCTGTGGATTCAACTCGATTATACTATAATCGATTATTATTGTTCTCTACCCTCACCCCTAAAGTGAGGGCGGGTCAATTTTTGGCGCCAATGAAAAATATAAAAACATGTCACTTGCAAGCTTGAATAGTAGTTAGATAATTAGATTACTACTTGAAACTCATTCGCCATTGCATTCCCTGTGGATTCGACTCGATTATACTATAATCGATTATTATTGCTCTTTACCCTCACCCCTAAAGTGAGGGCGGGTCAATTTTTAGCGTCGTTGCCGGGGAATGCTTAGTTTGAGTTTCTATAGTCGATTTGGTTATTGAGTTACTAATTCAAGCATTGTTTCTTTTAATTTTTGTTTTGTAGGTTTATGCACACAAGGTCTAAAGGAATACTCGTTCAACCTTTGATCTTGAACTTTGAAAGAAAGCAAAGAAGAAGGAATTCTATTGAAGATCAAGAAATGGCTAACAATCAAGCAATGGAGGCTCTTATGAAAGAAATGGAAGAGTTTAGAGCATGGAAGGATGAGCAAGAAAGAAGGGCAAATGAGGCTCAACCACCTCCTCTCAACCATATGTTCCAATCTCCAACGGAAAAATTTCAAGGAGGAGAATGGGGGACGATCAATGCCAATAATTTTGAGCTCAAATCCGGACTCATCCAAATGGCGAAGAGTGAGCAATTCGGTGGAAGTCCTATAGAGGATCTGAACGCCCACCTTGGTATATTCCTTGATATTTGCGATACTATCAAGCTTAATGGAGTTTCAAATGATGCTATCCGGATGAGGATGTTAGGGTTTTCTCTACGGGACCGGGCCAAGGATTGGTATAAAGGACTAAACAAAGCTAACATTCACACATGTGATGATCTATGCAAGGCCTTCCTCTCTAAATACTTCCCACCATCCAAAGCTCAAAGGCTTATCTCCGATATTTCATACTTCTCTCAACAAGGTGATGAGACTTTGTTTGAAGCATGGGAGAGGTATCGAGAGCTTCGTTAAAAATGTCCTCAACATGGCTTCATGGAAGGTCAGCAAATTACCACTTTTTATAGTGGTCTCACACCACACACAAAAAGCATCGTGGATGCTACTTCCGGAGGATGCCTAGTGAATTGAAATGCAAAGGAAGCCTTGAGGATTATTGAAGAGATGGCCGCCAATAGCTATCAATGGCCAATGGAGAGGGCCCCTTCTAAGAAGGTTGCTTCTATTGATGATGAGAAGTTCGATGCATTGGCAATGGAAGTTGCTAATATGAAGAAGCAATATGAAGAAGAGAGGAAAACTCAATCTCAAGCTCAAGTTCAAAGTGTTCAACAATATCAAGAGAACTTGGAGTCAAGTGGAAATGAAGATTTGAATTTTGTGAACCAAAGGCAATATGAAAATTTCAACAAAGGGGGTTTCCAAGGACAACAAGGAGGATTCCAAGGAAGGCCACAAGGAGGAAATTCTTATGGTTATCAAGGAGGCTATCAAGCTTATAATCCAAATAACCGGAACCATCCTAACCTCTCATACGGAAATCCTAGCAATGCTCAATTGCCACCTCCCGGATTCTCCGTTTCTCAAGGAGTTATTAAAGAACTAAAGAAGACATCTCCTTCTATTGAGCAACTTGTCCAACAAATGGCAAATCAACAAAGCTCGTTTATCACACAAACGGGACAAAAAGTGAGTGCATTAGAGAATTCTCTCACTTCTTTGACAAAGCAAGTGAAGATGATGGAGGGCCAAATAAGTCAAATGGCTAACCAAAACACCACTCAACATACTCCGGGAAAATTTCCAAGTAATACGGAGGTCAATCCAAAGAACCAATGCAATGCTATCACATTGAGGAGTGCAAGAGCCTATGAGAATCATGATACATCCGGAAGTGGAAAAGAAGTTCTTGTTGAAGACATACCTTATGAGGAATCTCCTACCAATGAAGAGAATTCAAGGAAAGAAGTTCAAGGAGAAGCTCTTAAGGCGGTGTTAGTAGAGACTCCTCTCCCTACTAAGGATGTCATTACGAAAGCTCCATTTCCTCATCGTCTAGCTAAACATAAGGTTGATGAAAAGTTGATGAGATTCTTGGAGATATTCAATAAAGTGCAAATCAACATTCCCTTGCTTGATGCACTTCGAGATATGCCCAGTTATGTGAAGTTCTTGAAGGATGCCGTTTCTAACAAGAGGAAGTTTGGTTTATTTGAAACAATTAGCCTAACGAAGGAGGTTAGTGCGGTGATCCAAAGGAAGATGCCTTTGAAAAAGAAGGATCCCGGAAGCTTCACAATAGCATGCTTCACAATAGCATGTGTGATTGGAGGGAAAAAGTTTGGGAATGTCTTATGTGATCTTGGAGCTAGCATCAATTTGATGCCATTGTCTATTTTTAGAAGATTGGATATTGGAGAGATCAAACCTACCTCTATTTGTCTTCAAATGGCCGATCATTCCATATCTTATGCTCAAGGAGTGGTTGAAGATGTGTTAGTGAAAGTTGAGGAGTTCATCTTCCCCGCGGATTTTGTTGTTTTGGATATGCCGGAAGATGAGGGGATGCCCCTCATCCTTGGACGTCCTTTTCTAGCAACCGGAAGAGCTCTTATTGATGTGCAAGACGGGAATCTCACTTTTAGAGTAAATGAAGAGACCCTCACTCTTTCCATCTTTGATGCTATGAAGCGAAGAGATGACTCAACCTATGAGGAATGCAATTCAATCACCACCTTGCCTACAACTATGGCAAAGGATCTCACGGAAGAAATCATCGCTAATTCTTTTTATTCTTATTCCGATTTGGATGATGCTTGCGATGATTTGTTGGAGTCTATTGCTTATTTGGAAGCAAATCAAGGATCATTGAAGGATGAAGTTCATTACCTTGATATCAATCAACTGGGGGAGAGTGGGAGTTCAACTAAGGTGGAATCTTCTTCAAACACTTCTCAAGAGTTGAAACCTCTCCCCGATCACCTAAGGTACGCCTTCCTTGGTGATAATGACTCTTTTCCTGTTATAGTGTCACAACACTTGTCAGAGTCCGAATTGGATAAGTTGTTGCGTGTCCTTAGGGAGTTTAAAGATGTTATTGGTTGGTCTATTGATGATATCAAGGGTATTTGTCCATCTATATGCATGCATCGTATTCTATTGGAAGATGATTGTCATCCCAAGGTTCAACCTCAAAGGAGGTTGAATCCGGTCTTGCAAGAGGTGGTGAGAAAAGAGGTGTTGAAGCTATTAGATGCGGGAATGGTTTACGCCATCTCGGATAGTGAATGGGTGAGTCCTACCCAAGTTGTTCCGAAGAAAGGGGGGATGACGGTGGTCAAGAATGAGAATGATGAGACTATTGCTACAAGGGTTGCCACCGGATATCGAGTGTGTATTGATTATAGGGTTTTGAATTCGGCTACAAGGAAAGATCACTTTCCTTTGCCCTTTATAGATCAAATGTTGGATCGTTTGGCGGGCTATGAGTACTATTGCTTTCTTGATGGGTATTCGGGATATAATCAAATTGCCATAGCCCCGGAAGATCAACACAAGACGGCCTTTACATGCCCTTATGGAGTATTTGCTTATAGGAGGATGCCTTTCAGGTTATGTAATGCTCCGGCTACATTCCAAAGGTGCATCATGTCTATCTTTGGAGGTTTGATTGAAAATATTATGAAGGTATTCATGGATGACTTCTCGGTTTTCGGGAAGACCTTTGATTCTTGTTTGGATAATCTCACAAAGGTGTTGCAAAGGTGTAAGGACACTTATCTTGTTTTGAATTGGGAGAAGTGCCACTTTATGGTTAGAGATGGAATTGTGCTTGGGCATAAAGTTTCTAGAGATGGTTTGGAAGTTGATAGAGCCAAGATTGTTGCTATAGAGAAGCTTCCACCCCCTACAAATGTGAAATCAATCCGAAGTTTTCTTGGTCATGCGGGGTTCTATAGAAGATTCATTAAGGACTTTTCAAAGATCACAAAGCCACTTTGTGATCTCTTGCAAAAAGATGTGAAGTTTGTATTTGATGAAGAATGTTTGAAAGCTTTTGAGACATTTAAGAAAGCCCTCATCTCTACTCCTATTATCATCAAGCCCAATTGGAGTGAATGTTTCATATTGAAGTGTGATGCAAGTGATTATGCTTTAGGAGTGGTTTTGGGGCAAATGAGAGACAAAGTTTTTCGAGTCATTCATTATGCTAGTAGAACCTTGGATGGTGCTCAAAGGAACTACACAACAACGGAAAGGGAATTCTTGGCCATTATCTTTGCTTTTGACAAATTCCGGTCATATCTTATTGGGAATCACACTATTGTCTATTTGGATCATATGGCTATACGACATCTCATGGCCAAGAAGGATGCAAAGCCTTGATTGATTCATTGGATTCTTCTTCTACAAGAATTCGACATGGCGATTCGTGATAGAAGATGAGTGGATAATGTGTTAGCCGATCACATGTCAAGGCTTGAAAATCCGGTTAAAGGTGAAGATTTGAGATTGAATATCAATGAGTGCTTCCCGGATGAGAGGATCATGGTCTTGAAATGCAAGGATTCTTGGTTTGCCGATTTTGCTAATTATCTTGTGCTTCGAGAGTTGCCACCAAATCTCTCGATTATCAAAAGGCCAAGTTCCTTAGAGATGTGAAATTCTATTATTGGCAAGATCCATACTTATGGAGAAGATGTGCCGATGGTCTTATTAGAAGATGTGTTATGGATGGTGAATGGCTCAAGATTATTGAAGATTGTCATGAGGGACCACATGGGGGTCATTTTGGGGCAAATCGTACGGCTTGGAAGGTTTTTCAAAGTGGATTCTATTGGCCTTCGATTTTTAGGGATTGCCAATCATTTGTGAAGAATTGTGATAGATGTCAAATGATGGGAAATATCACAAAAAGGGGTGAGATGCCTCAAAACATGATGGTCGAGGTTGAATTGTTTGATGTTTGGGGGATAGACTTCATAGGACCATTCCCTAATTCTTGTGGTTTTTCTTATATTCTTCTTGCCATTGAATATGTTTCAAGATGGGTCGAAGCCATTCCAACTTCGACTAGTGATTCCAAGGTTGTGATCAAGTTTTTGAAGAAGAACATCTTGACTCGGTTTGGAACTCCAAAGACATTGCTTAGTGATAGGGGGTCTCACTTCAATAATAAGTGGTTGGGAAGCGTTCTTGCTAAATATGGAGTGAAGCACAAGATTACCTCTCCTTATCATCCTCAAGCCAATGGTCAAGCGGAGCTTGCAAACCGGGAGATCAAGCAAATCTTGGAGAAGACAATCACTACTCGGAAGGATTGGGCTAAGAAACTTGATGATGCTTTGTGGGACTATCGAACTGCCTATAAAACTCCCATTGGTATGTCTCCGTATCAACTTGTGTTCGGAAAGTCTTGTCACTTACCTTTGGAGATTGAACATAAGGCGTTTTGGGCTTTAAAAAAGATTAATCTTGAGTTTAAGGAGGCCGGAGTGAATAGGATAAATCATCTTGTGGAATTGGATGAATGGAGAAACGAGGCCTATGAAAATTCTCGGATTTACAAGGAAAGAGCCAAGAAATTTCATGATTTGGAGATTCGAAGCAAGGTGATCATTCCGGGAGACGAGGTTTTTCTCTTTAACTCTCGTCTTCGTCTTTTCCCCAGAAAACTCAAATCAAGGTGGACCGGTCCTTACATTGTGAGTAGGAGTTTCAAGAATGGCACATTTGAACTTCTCAAGAATGATGGTTCTACCTTTGTTGTTAATGGACATCGACTCAAGCTCTATTTCAATTCGAAGAAGTTTAAGGAGGAGTCGACCATTCTTCTTAATGATGCTTGATCTTGGAGACTATGTCGAGCTAACGACGTTAAACAAAGCGCTTGTTGAGAGGCACCTTAACACGTATCCTTTTCTTTTTTCGTTTTTGTGAGTTTTTATTTCATTTTTCAATTTTTGAGTTTTTTGCAATTTTCGTTTTATTTTTTGAGAAAAACCATAAAAAATAGAAAATGTTGAAAAAGAAAGATGAAAAATGCTTAGGGAGAATAAAGAGGAAGTCGAGAGGGACCCGGTACTTCGAAAAGGGTCGAAAAAGGTTGAGAAACACGTCGGAAACGGCCGAAAAAATAGACGGGGTGAGCTGCCGGCGACCCGGACGGCGACCGGCTGGACCGCCGGCTGGGTGGCTGAGGTGCAGCACATTCGGCGGTCCAGGCGGCGACCGGCCAGGGCGCCGCCGGCCCTTCCTCCCCCCTTTATTTCTATTTTTGTTTCTTTCCACCTCATTTTTATTCATTTTATGTTTTCCCACTTTTATTTCTTAGAACAAACCCACTTTCTCACTCTAAAAACCTAGATTTTCTTCCTCTAATTACTCTCAAATCACTTAGAATTAAGCAAATTCCTTCCATAGGTTCATTACCCATCCCAAAATCTACATTTTGAACTGAATAATTCACTTTTTGACCCACTCTAGCTACAAAAACGAAAATTTGGTTCTTTTAGGTAAAGAGTTGAGTTTCTTCAAGAAGATGAGGTAATGTGCCCTATATCCTTCCTCATATGAGTTTCTACTTGCAAGATATGAGATGGTATGAGTATTTACTTCATCATTTTCATGAAATTAAGTAGAAATTCTTACCTAGGATTTTTTCTTTATTATTGGAGAAACTTGTGGGTGAACCATGGAAATGAGCATGCATTGACTTGTATTTATGCTCCTCTTATGCACTTAGGCATGTTTGATTTGAGTTTGAATGAAAAGTTGCATGATTCATGAAATTTTGAGGAATATGCTTGCTCTTTATTAGAAAATTCATTTCTTGAGGGTTTAAGGCTTGAAGAAAGCATGAATTTATGAATTCTTGTTTAGCAAAGTGAAATTCATGACATTCTTTTTGTTCACTTAAAGTCCATGTGAATATGCATTCATTTTCATGTGAATACTCATGAATGAGTTTGGAAGTGCTTAATGCTTTTGTTAAGAAAATATGAAATTCTTGCTTGTTTCGTTTAGGAAATTCATTTCTTATGAAATATGCATGCTAGATGGAGAGTGATATTTGTGCGAAATGTTGTTCACACCTTGACAAAGTTTGGATTATTTACTCAAATCTCACTTTGCCTTGTTTGTGGTTTGTAGGAAAAGAGATTCTAAGGGGAAAGGAAATGCCACCATCACTTCTAAGGAGTTGATTGCTTCTCTCTCCAAAAAGAGAAGAAATTATGCCTCTTCATCTTCACAAGTACCAAGAAGAGATCCAAAGACACCGGAAGCTCATGACATTCACTTGGAGACTTATGAAGAAAAAGTAAGATATGTCGTTCTCGTATCAAGAACCATTATACCAACTCAATTTCCATCCAAGGATATATTGGTGAAGTTAGGGCTTTATGATAACATCAAAGTCCTCTTTGACAATATAGGATGGAGAAGTATCCTAGAGGATACTCTTGAAGATAGAAGAACATATGAAAAGGTGGTTCTTGAATTTATGAGCACATTGGAAGATGTAGGTCCCGATAAATAGATATTGATGTATGGGGGGGGAATACACCAATTTGCCAACAGTTTTGACTTTAAAAACAAAGTCGATCTTACTGAGTTGTCAGCTCAGCTTATCAGTGCAGCTCGGTTTATCCAGCTTAGTCAGTAAACTGGTGAGCTTGCTAAACCGAACTGTGTGCGGAAGTTTGGTGGACAGGTTGGCTACCTCTTAGAAAATTCTTTCTTTGGTCTGGATCTTTGTGCAGGTTGATTATATCAATGAAGTGCAATGTAATGAAGGTTAGTTGAACATTGTAAGGTCGACTGTAAATAAAAGATAGAGAGAGAGAGATCGAGACAGTCGATTTAGCGTGGTTCGGGAAACATCCCTACATCCACGTCAGATACCGTCGTATCTGAAATTCCTTACTTCTCTCTTATTTATACTAGCTGAGTACCAGCCTCGACCTTCGTCAATCTTTAGACTTTTGCCGAGCACGAGTTCTGGGTCGTGACCCTTACAACCTTTCATACATACTTACATACAACCTTGCAGCTAAACTAACAGATTCTTCTTTACTTGGACGAATATGTAGTAAGCTTGTGGAGAGTGTTCTGTGAGGTTCCAGACTCAGAAATCTTGAAGGTCTCAACACTTGGGAAATGGCTTGGATTTGAGTGTTGAGTTTGGCTTTGAAGCGTAAAGATTTCTGGATAGATTTGGCTTTGAAGCTCTGGTTTCCTCTCTCTATTTTTCCCTCTTCCCCAGTCTATTTTCCCCTTTTTCCCACCTCTCGATTCTGGGATGACTTGAAGTATTTATATGACTCCAATTTGAATTAGAGCCATTGAAGTTGCAGAGGTGTCAGTACCGTACTGCTGATTGGACTTCTAGCCGTGGAGGTTTTCTGTACAGCTTTGAACCATCGAGGTTGGCAAGGCACAGCGTAGGTCGGACTGGGAAGGTCGACCTTTTGTACCTCAAGCTATCTTTGTTTTCTTTGGTCTTCAAGCTTGATCTTTATATTAGAATCTTCATCTTATGAAGTTGTTGACTAATAACAGCTTGACTCACAGCAGCTTGACTAAGCATATTGGCTTCAGCAGGTTCCTCAGCATGCAGGTTTCTCAGCATGCAGGTTCCTCAGCATGCAGGTTCCTCAACATGCAGGTTGGCCTCAGCATGCAGGTTGGCATCCGCAGGTTGGCCTAAGCAGGTTGGCCTCAGCAGATTGGACTATGCAGGTTACACGAGCAGGTTAACTAAGGAACAGGTTGACAGATTGATCTAACTAGGTACAAGGTTGCACTACCAACCTTGATCTTTACATGGAGCAATCTGTCCGAGTTAAGCTTGACTGATCCAAACACAGAGATCAGTCTGTTCCTATCAATCCTATAACTAAGTCCTATAACTAAGTGTGGTTTCTAATAACATCATCAAAACTAAACTAAACAGGGTTCCCAACAATTTCCCCCTTTTTGATGATGTCGAAACCAATACTTTACAAATAGTTCCTAAAGATAAGAATATAAGATCAATGAACTAAAAGTTCAACAAGTCGAACTTGCTTTCTGTGCTTTATGCTCTTCCTGCATCTTTCCATGCTCTTTATACATCTTTCTACGCTCTTCCTGCATCTTGATACCACTAGTGCATCTATCCTGCATCTTTTCCCCTTTTTCTACATCTTTCCCCCTTTTCGACATTATCAATAAGGGTCTGTGCTTTCTGGCGAAAAGAAGAGTTCTTTTCCTTGAGCTTGACTTGCTTGGAAAGATCATTGCATTCTCTGTTTCCCCCTTAATTATTGATCTAGTGTTTTACGGATATATCGGCTGGGCTGGCAAATCAGTGATCATTCCCCCTTAAAATATGTCAAGGTTGATCAGCTTGACTAGGAGGCTAGCTTGGTTATGAGATCAGCTTGATTGACTGCGCAGACTGATCAGGTCAACTCTAGAAATAAGATTAGTTGATTTGTTGCTCTCGATCTGCATCTTGAGACAGCCTTTCCATTATCTTGTTCACCACGATCATCGATTCGATGCACCATCCTTTGGGTTCCCAATAATGAGCTCCTCCGGAAGATCATGTTCTATCTTCCTTGAGTGATCTCTTCTTCATATTATTCAAGTTCAGGCTTGATCTTGGGATCCACAAATTTAGAATGAGCTTGAGGGATGAGGTATGGAGCTGATAGACTGATCTGTGAGTAGGGAGTTAATCTGTTATGATTGAGCTGGTGAGGCAGCTCGATGTCCTTGCATCAGTTCCCCCTTGATATGTGATCTGGTTTTGATCAGTTTGCTCTTTTATACCACTAGTTCCTTGTAGCTTTCAAGGCCTCTGAAGCTTGCGACGCGAGCTTTGTCTTTTGCCCTTTGTTTCTTCAGCTCAGCCAAAAATAGCTTCTGCTCGCCTTCATCCGCGCAGTCTTCAGCAGTGTATCCAGCTTCTGCCATGAGCCGGATGAGGTTGGATTCAGCCGAAGCTTTCTCTTGAGCAGACAGCTGCTTGGCAGTAGCAGGTTGGGCAGCTGATACAGGTTGAGCAGCTGCAGTTGGCATCACAGGTTGGGGAGGTTGAGCAACCTGTGCCTTCTTAGCTTTTCCTGTAACCTGTGTCTTCTTACCTTACATTGTGATACCACTTGTATTGTGATCTGCTTGTTGATCAATAGAGAGTTTCCTGTACGGACGCGCAGACTTATTAAAATAACAACAGGTGTTACCTCCATAGTCATGTTTATCTTATTAAGGACTTTAATTGTGCAGCTCATCTTAAAGTACCCTAGAAATACTCCAGAATTTGCTTCGCAATTGAAAGTCTTTAATTTAGATTTCCCATTGTCGTGAGTGTAACACTAGCAGTAACAGAAATTGGAAGTATTAAAGTAGGCTTAGCATTTTGTTGAGATCGGATGCTAAGTGGGAGGTCAAGCTCCCTTGAAGAGGTTGAGGAGCAGGTTGATAGCAATCTGCATGATAAGATGGCTCCTCAGCAGCTTGGATTCTCTGATACTTTTGACCTTGATGAGCAGCTTGGAAGAAATCTCGAAAGAGAGACTGCTCATATGAATCACACTGGTACCACCGATCTTAGTAGCCAGCTTGGGTGACTAGAGCTGGTGTTTCCAGCTTGACAATAAGCTTGTTTCAGTCGGCTTTGATCAGATTTGGTCTGTTTGACTTGTAGTGACCTGACCTGCCATAACCACAACAAGTACCCCAAAAGTTAGTAGAATTGAAATTCGAGGGATTTACCAGTGCTCTGCTGATCAGAGCGGTCGAGGTTGTGTTTGCCGACTCTGTGCTTGTTCTCACGATAGAACTGCTTATACTTGAGCATTCGAGATTCCAACCTCTCCTGCTATCTTGTCATCATCGCGAGATCTTGCAGCAGTTCGTCCTTCCTAGTGAACTCTTTAGATAAGTTGGGAGGAACATCTTTGGCCAGATCACCTCGAAATGCAGCATCTTTTTCTTCCCCTTGATACCATTTCTTTTAGCTTTACTTCATTTGTTAGAGCAAGCTGGAGCTGATCCATGAATACGAATGATCTCGTACTCATTCCCCATCAAAATGTCAAAAAGCTCTTCGGTTGTAAGCTTATTGAAGTCAGGTCGGTTGGGATGGAGGGCAACATACACATGCCAACTTGCTGGGAGGGCACGAATGACCTTGAGATTCAACTCTCGCTGAGTGAATTTGTCTTTTTTGATAGCAACGATCTCGAGAGTGATCTTCATGAAGCGATCTCTCATCTGCTCCACAGTCTCTCCAGGCAACATCTTGAATTCATTGAAATTGTTGCAGGCCATGGAGAGCTTGTTTTCTTGCGACTCTTCAGATCCTATGCTGAGAGACTTTAGAGTATCCCACATTTCTTTTGCAGTTTGCAGATTTCTGATCTTGGCAAGGTGAACTCCTTTGACTGTGCTTGAGATGAGCGCTTTCGCATAATTGTCCAGGCTGGCTTCTAATCTTTCCTCGGCAGTGTACTTACGAGGACTCTTGACCACTTGTTTGAACGTGGCCTCGCCTGGAGATTCTCCTTCAATCTGAACCTTTTCTCCGTAGATAAGAGAGGGTCCATTTTCAATGATATCCCACATGCGAATGTGACGAGCTTGCAGGCACATGCGAATCCTGAAGCTCCAATCTTCATATCCCTGTATAGAAAAATCTTCACAATTGCGAACAAGTGCAGTTTCCATGATGAGAGGTAGATATGAAGGTTACAAAAAGAATTTTCCTAGATCAGTTCAATTTGACCAAAATTTTTGACAACAACTTTTAGTAAACAGATACGATGGTCAAAAGAACCACCGCTTTGATACCACTTGTAGGTCCCGATAAATAGATATTGGTGTATGGGGGGGGAATACACCAATTTGCCAACAGTTTTGACTTTAAAAACAAAGTCGATCTTACTGAGTTGTCAGCTCAGCTTATCAGTGCAGCTCGGTTTATCCAGCTCAGTCAGTAAACTGGTGAGCTTGCTAAACCGAACTGTGTGCGGAAGTTTGGTAGACAGGTTGGATACCTCTTAGAAAATTCTTTCTTTGGTCTGGATCTTTGTGCAGGTTGATTATATCAATGAAGTGCAATGTAATGAAGGTTAGTTGAACATTGTAAGGTCGACTGTAAATAAAAGATAGAGAGAGAGAGATCGAGACAGTCGATTTAGCGTGGTTCGGGAAACATCCCTACATCCACGTCAGATACCGTCGTATCTGAAATTCCTTACTTCTCTCTTATTTATACTAGCTGAGTACCAGCCTCGACCTTCGTCAATCTTTAGACTTTTGCCGAGCACGAGTTCTGGGTCGTGACCCTTACAACCTTTCATACATACTTACATACAACCTTGCAGCTAAACTAACAGATTCTTCTTTACTTGGACGAATATGTAGTAAGCTTGTGGAGAGTGTTCTGTGAGGTTCCAGACTCAGAAATCTTGAAGGTCTCAACACTTGGGAAATGGCTTGGATTCGAGTGTTGAGTTTGGCTTTGAAGCGTAAAGATTTCTGGATAGATTTGGCTTTGAAGCTCTGGTTTCCTCTCTCTATTTTTCTCTCTTCCCTGTCTATTTTCCCCTTTTTCCCACCTCTCGATTCTGGGATGACTTGAAGTATTTATATGACTCCAATTTGAATTAAAGTCGTTGGAGTTGCAGAGGTATCAGAACCGTACTGCTGACTGGACTTCTAGCCGTGGAGGTTTTCTGTACAGCTTTGAACCATCGAGGTTGGCAAGGCATAGCTTAGGTCGGACTAGGAAGGTCGACCTTTTGTCTTTGTTTTCTGTGGTCTTCAAGCTTGATCTTTATATTAGAATCTTCATCTTAAGAAGCTGTTGACTAATAGCAGCTTGACTCATAGCAGCTTGACTAAGTATATTGGCTTCAGCAGGTTCCTCAGCATGCAGGTTTCTCAGCATGCAGGTTCCTTAGCATGCAGGTTCCTCTCAGGAGGTAGGCCTCAGCATGCAGGTTCCTCAACATGCAGGTTGGCCTCAGCATGCAGGTTGGCATCCGCAGGTTGGCCTATGCAGGTTGGCCTCAGCAGATTGGACTATGCAGGTTACACGAGCAGGTTGACTAAGGAACAGGTTGACAGATTGATCTAACTAGGTACAAGGTTGTACTACCAACATTGATCTTTACATGGAGCAATCTGTCCAAGTTAAGCTTGACTGATCCAAACACAGAGATCAGTCTGTTCCTATCAATCCTATAACTAAGTCCTATAACTAAGTGTGGTTTCTAATAACATCATCAAAACTAAACTAAACAGGGTTCCCAACAGAAGATGAGAGCATACATACTATGGAAAGCATCAAATTTCAATTATTTGGAGAGCGTCATGAGTTAAGTTTGGAAGCGATAGATAACATCTTTGGAGTGCCACATGGAGGTGATGTGTTGGTGGAAAGAGCTTTTGAGCATAGTTTCATGTGGAATAAACTTGCTCCAATCACCATGGAAGGCTTTAGAGCGGGATACTCAAAATCAAATGAGGTGAGAAATCCGGTTCTAAGAATGGTCTTGAAGATCCTCGCTCACACTATGGTGGCACGGACGGAGAACACTTCGGTTAGAGTGGATGATCTCTTCATTATTCAAGCCTTGCTAACCAAGAGACGCATAAGCTTTTCTCACATTTTCCTTGCTCAAGTCATGAAGCAAGCAAGGGCACCAAGTGGGAAGATTAACATAGGAGGAATGCTCACCCCTTTGGCTAAGAAAATCAATGATGATCTTAGTGGATATACTCCGATGAGAGGTTCATATTTGATTGATGTTGAGAAACTAAGAAACATGAGGTTTCTTGTATCATCTAGACCTCCCTTTTATTTCATTCAAGATGATGAAAGGACATTCCCTCTTCCAAATGCAATGAGTGTGTTGGTAACCGATCTCCATGATCGGGAGAATTGGCACTTGAATACCCCCACTCATAAATTCATCAAAGAGAATCATATTTTCAATTATGGAGAAGAAGATGAATATACCATGGGGGGTGAGGGAATACCTTTTGCTCAAGAAGATGAAGAAATGGAAGATTCTACAAGGGGTGAACCAATGTCAAGAGGTGAGCCAATTTCAAGAAGAGAACAAATTCCAAGAGAAAGAGGGCATGAAGAGAGGTTTGAAGCCCTTGAAGGGAGAATGGCAAGCATGGAGCGTGGATTCAAATCCCTTGATGCACAAGTTACGGTGATGAGGCAAGAAGTAACTTCAATGCGAATTACTCAACTTGAGGAAGCACAAAGAGGTGAAAGGATGGAAAAATAAGCAAACTCAATAATGGAGTTATTGGAGAGTTTTCGGATGCATCAAGGCAATCAAGGGGTGACATGGCCCCTACTTCCTCCACCATAGCTTGGACCTTTGTGAGTGTAATTTAAATTTCTTATATATCTTTCCCGCCAAACTCATTTTAGAAATTATTTTCTAAAATAAGTTTGGGGGAGGGGGTAGGATAAGAAATTTAAATTACTTACATTTTATGTCTTTTCCATTCCTTTACTAGTTCTTTTCTTATTTGCTTTACTTGGTTGGTAGTTTCATGACTTTGTGTGTCTTTGGGTTAATCTTGTATGCCTGGTGGATTGATTGATGGAGAAGTTGTTGATTTGAGAATGTGGAAATATGGTTGGTTTTAGAGTGAAAAGTGTTGCTTGGAGAATAAATGTGAAAGTTTGGTTTGCTTTAGTATGTTTAGTATGTTTTCATGTTATATTTGTATGTTCTTGTTAATTGGAAGGAAAATTAGGGTTAAGAAAAGAATGTTGAATGCTTGATGTTTGATTTTGTGAGTTTGGGTAAAAGAGCATAGTTGATAAAAGTTCTTCTTTGTTTTGATTGGTTTTTGAAATGTGAGCTTGAATGTGAAAATCTTTAAAAATTGAAGAGTTTTTTAATTGGAAAAAGTTTGAATGAATGCTTGCATGCTTGAGTGTAAAAGAACGTGTTTAATTGCTCAAGTGCATTTGGGTGAGATGCCAATGATTGATGCTAAAATGGTGACATTTTTGAAATTTCTCAAGTTTGAGTCAAGCATGATTAGGGTTATTTCACTTCAATAGCTTGGGAGGATTGATCTTGGGCACTTAGGCCCTAGAAAAAAAGCTTGAGAGGATTTTGAGCCTTAAACTATGCATTTTACATAGTGAATATCCTTTCTTGAGAGCTTGATCTTGCATTGCATATTCTTTACTAGAACTTGCCTTGATACTCTTGTTAGAAGTATTACATGTGTGCATGATTAGGAGATGATCTTAGGCCATCATTGAATAATAGCCCATTTTTCCTAAACACTAACCTATCTTTCATTACCATTGTCGTCCCATGTTGAGCCTTGAATAGAGTCTTTTCTTCTTGAACCGGATGATAGGGGGTGAAGGATGGTGAAGGGTCTTAAGATTTGTTTTAAGTTGAAAGGACACTCCTATAAGCTCAACGTTAGAATAGAAAAGAATAAGAACAAAGTTCTTGTTGAAAAAATAAATAAAAAAATGTAAGAACAAAGTTCTTACAAGAAAAAGAGAAGAATAGAGCATAAATGAGTGTTTCTTTAGATATTTGGCAGAAGCTTGGGTTCATTTGATAAAAAGGGGTTGGACAAGGTGGAAGATGAAGAAATTCATACTTAGAAAGGTGAAGAAAGGGGGTAAGGGTACTTGAATGAAAATTGAAGTGACTTAACCTAAAATTCCCTACCTTAACCAATGTCCCTACATTACAAGCTTAATAAAGACCTTTTTGATCCTAATTTGTGCATGCATTGTAGTATTGAGAACTTGAGTTGATAGGCAAGCTTATGGTTAAAGATGTGTATTGCATGATTTCGATGAGTGTTTACCATTTCCACATATTGAGGGATCGAGTGATACACATGTTCCTTGATAGGTCTAGAGTTTAAGATGCTTGAGTGATTGAATTCTAAGTTAGGATAGTGGTTGATCTTATGAATGTTTGGTTTTACTTGAGAATTTCTTTGAATAAAATGGTTTTTGAAGTTATATGAGGCATCGACGAACTCAAAATGCACACTCCATACGTGTTAAGTGTTTTGATTGTTCGTTTCATTATTCGGGATGAACAATGGCTTAAGTTTGGGGGAGTGATTAACACATATTTTATGTGCATATTGAGTATTTTGGAATGTGTTTGAGTCTCGATTTATGTGCTTATATGTTAAAAATACTAGAGTTTCTTAACTCTTAGTACATTTTAGACTTTTCTCGTTTTTCTTAGTTTTCGATCCATTTTGGTAAGAATTGGAAAGAGTCTTCATGTGGCTAAGGATTGAAGGCCGGAAACGAGGAAGAATCGAGCTTAATTAGGGTGAAACCTAGGTTTGAAAGTTCAATTTAAATATATAGAGTTAGGGTTTCACTAGTTTGAATTCAATTATGTTTTCCTCGTTCTCTCGAGTCTCTTTATGCTTTTTGCAGGAACAATGAAGAACTCATTTGGCAAATTTCATCATTCCATGTCGAAGAGGGGTTCGTTAGGAGTCCATATCAAAAAGCGGATCGAGAATCGGAGTTCGGACAAGGGAGAACGAGCAAAAACGGTGAAGCTGCGCAAAAGGAACGAACCAGTGGCGACCCGGACGGCGACCGGCTGGACCGCCGGCTGGCCGGCTGAGCCACTGCATTTTCGGCGACCCAGGCGGCGTTCGGCCAGGGCGCCGTCGTCCCTTCTCCCTCACTTATTGACCGAGTTAGCTCGTCTAACTCGGTCCAACTCGACCCAAAACTCACCTATTATGTATTTAAACCCAAAATCTTCCTATTTTGTGTATCTTTTGCATATTTTAACACTCTTAGAACTCTAGAAACATTTCCCTCTTTCCTTTTTAGTATTTTGAAGATTGTTGAAGATTTATGTTGAAGATTTGAAGACCTATTCCACTATTCTCTTCCTTATTGAATTCTCTTTCTTTTAAGCATGATTTCATTTACTTTCTATGGTTTAATTCCTCTGATTATGTCTAGCTAAATTTCCTTTTGGTTCCAATATATGAAGATATGATCTAGAAAATTAGGTTTTTAGATTTTGTTGTTGGATTTACCTTCTAATTCATATGTCTTGTGATTTGGGGCTTGATTTTATTGCATGAGTGATTGGCCATCATTGAGTGCATACAAGATGTTTGGTTAAATGCTTAGGAGGCTTTAGTTCATAACACTTGGAATCAAATCACACCATACTAGTAATTCTTGCTAGTAGGGGCTTCTAGATAATTAATTGAGCTATTTGGAGTTAATTTATGTATCTTGAGACCTAGCGGAGATAGATGTCATAGGTTAATCTAATAATATTGATTGCTTCGAGAGAAGAGTTGATGTTTACTATATATAGAACTCCCATATGAATTAGATTAAAATGGCTAATCCATGCAAATCCTAAAACCTAGGCCTCTAGTGATTATCGGATTATATTTGGAACCAAGCTTTCTAATATTGTTTGTTAACTCTCTTTATTATTTGTTCTCTAGTTTGTTACTTATTTTATATTTTTCATTAGCTAATTAAAAACATAAAAATATGTCACTTGCAAGCTTGAATAGTAGTTAGATAATTAGATTACTACTTGAAACTCATTCGCCATTGCATTCCCTGTGGATTCGACTCGATTATACTATAATCGATTATTATTCTTCTCTACCCTCACCCCTAAAGTGAGGGCGGGTCAGTTTCATTGAAAATATAAACCAAATTAGTATAAGTGCTTGCTGAGTAAACGCTCTTGATTATACTCTTAAGCACAAAAGTCAACCACATTTTCTTAAAAGGCAAATCGCTTTCCTTGCACTTAGAAGGGGAAATAAAGCAATTCGCTTTCATGAAAACCACTTTTATAATTGATCGCTTTCATCTTATTTCTATCTTATTATAAGATATGCACTGAGTGCGATATCTTCGGCATTTAATGCGGCTACAGTGTAGGGTACATGAATCGAGTTACTCGCGTGTGTGCTTCCCTATTCGCGTACTTGAACTACCAAAATTCTCTAAATCCTAACCCTCCATTCAAACCCACTTTTATCATGGCCTTCGGATTAAAACTTCCAACTACCCACGATTTCAACCTCATCTCAACCGTTGAATCTGAAAGGACTATTTACAGATCTAAAAGTCCATATTCCTTCCCTCACTATTTGAACCTCCATATATAAACCTCTCTCTCTCTCTCACTATTCATTCACATACTCTCAAACTCTTGAAAATTCCCAAATTCTCTCTAACTTTCAAAGCCGAAAAATTCCAAATTTCTCAAGAACCCTAAATCTCAAAATGGCAAAAGGGAAGACAACTTTTTGAGTGCTTGAAGAAACTATTGAGCGACAAATGGAAGAGGAGGTGGAAGACAAGATGGAAGAAAGGGCAGAGGATAAAGATAAGGAGCGATGGTGAATTATCCTCAACGAAATCAAACAATACATGCATCAAGAACACCGCCTTGATGATAAGAAGATTAAAACCAAAGGATTTATAAGTCGTGCAATCGCTAGGGTCAGACTAGGAGGTTTTCTTTCTGCTAAACCAAAGAATATTTACTTAGTCGCAGTGAGAATTTCTTGAGTATTTGGATACCGAGAAATTGACGACGCAGGTATCCTACATAAATCGTCAGACCTGAGAAACCTACAAGGCGACGGTTGACATAAGGAAGATTTTGTCAGAGAAGATGATGCTCTGGAATTCTGGGAAAGCAGTTGATAAAGCTGGTCACTGGCACTATCTCGCGGAGTTTAAGAGATTTGCCAATGACAACAGAGTCAGATTCATTACCAAAATCGGGAAAGATGGTAAGGATAAGACGGAGACGATGAAGCTGACCACTTCTCTCAAAACTCCATATAAGGAGTTGTGCGATTTGGTGACAAAATCTATGATGAATCACACCAGAAACGTCTCTACAGTGACGTGGCTGAAGTTGAGAGCGCTTTCAGCTTTTGCGGATGAAGTAACAAAAGTGGAGCAGTACAACTGGTGTCAACTCATGATTGACCAGTTCATAGACGCTTCCAAGAGTGTTACTCTAGTAAGCGAAAATTCTTTCAAAATTAGGACAAAGAAAATTCGCTTTGCCAGGGTCATTTCTACATGCTCGAGGAGTCGCTTACCGAGCTGAAGAAGATAAAGGAAATGGACAGAAAGAACACTCTTCTCTACAAGAATCAAGTTGATAGGGAAGATTGTACACCGGAGAACCCATTTCTCTTTCCTGATGAAGTGAATGAAGAACAAATAGTTGAAGAAGTCAAGGACGTGGACAAAGAAGTCTTGACAAAGAAAGCGAAACTGAGAAAAGCGAGACAGGAACAAAAAGTTGCCAAAATCGCTTCCGGTAAAACCTCAAAGCGACAATTGAGGGATGAGACCAAGCGCGAGAAAGATAAAGGAGCTCAATCTAAGGGGAAGCTCAGATTGAAGGAGGAGATGTGGATGATGAACAGATTGACAATGTGTAATATCTCGGATTTTTCTTATTAAAATTTAGTATTATTATTATTATTATTATTATTATTATTATTATTATTATTATTATTATATTAGGAATTTAAATAAGTTATGCTTAAACTAATAATATATATATATATATATATATATATATATAGTGCTATGTATATAGTATATATACTATGATAAATTTTTATCTATATATTATTAAATTACTATACCTAGTTAATGCCAATTAGCATTTCAATAAATATGCATATGTAATATACAGTACACACGTATATTGTATGAGGGAAATCTATATATTTACTTATGTCTATAAATTAACGTGTCTGCATGGATTGAGAATGAATAATAGTTAGCCACCTTTCTATTTACTGTATACGTGGCATTTTGTAATTAGTCTAGGTTGATGAGTAATGTAGGCTATGAATGATTAAGCACACCTATGCTATAACTTTTGTCCTATAAATAGGAGACGGCAACAGTTATTTTTCGATAAAAACCTCCAACCAAGATCACTCCCTCACTGCCAATATTATGTCGATATTATAGCCAAGTTAGAATAGTTAAATTATTAGTGTTAGAAAGATCAAGAGGTCAATACAGAAGAGGATCCATAGCAGTTAGAGATCAAGGGCTATTATCTTAGATTATCAGGTGAGGCTCTATACTTACAAAGTATTATTTGAGTTATTAAGCTCTCATAAAATGGGATTATCCATGAAAATATTTTAATGTGTTATTACATGTTTAAGGCTCTTATAATGTATGCGATCGGGTCTTTTGGCTGGTCTAACACACTAATCGAGAGGCTGTGCGCACAGTTAGAAATCGTAGGGTTGATCACCAATTATTTCTAACTTGAGGGGAGAACCTCTGGATGAAATATTCCATTGTCTCCAAACCATGGCTCCATTTGAAAAGGGAAAAGGGATCCGGCAGTGGCAATGTCCCGGGATCAATATAAGAGTAACATGGTAATACACATGCGCGTGCAATCATGAAAATGAGGTTGTGTGCATGGAAGTAAATAATTTCAAAACCCTTCTATGCATACTTTATTATCATGGATATTTTTTTTATAAAAATGTTTTTGGCACAAGCCCACTGAGTACATTAGTACTCAGCCTGCAATTCCTTTCCAAATGTTTTACAGATTAAGGAGCTGGTGGAACAGGCGAAGTTGGAGAGGACTGTTGTTGTTGCTAATGTATAATAAAAGCTTCTGCTACGCCTATAAATAAAATATCTATGTTTTCGTACACCACGAGTTATATATAATATTACGGGTACTCAGACAAATCGGCCAGCATGGGTTATTCGGCTTAGCCAAACCCATAGTTTGAGTTGTATGTCCCGATCCCGTATTTAAATATTATATTAGTTTATGTCTACGGGTATTCAGACACAGGCGGCCGGTACGGGCAGTATGATTTATCTACCCCGTAGTTCGTGCTATGGGTCCCGATCCCGTACTTAATTTCTTAATTCCCCTTTCTATCCCCGCTTCTTAATTCCAACCCCTTGCCACGTCCCGGCATACGTGCCTTCCCTCGGGAACTGGGGCGTGACACGTTGCGGCTAAGGAGTTGAGGGAGTTAACTCTCAATGGTGATATAGAAGCAGCACCGAAGAAGGCCTTGGATTCGGATAAGCCGGATCAAGGTAATGTTGAAGGTGGTGAAGCTGTGAAGGAGTCAAAATCCTCAACTCCAGCTGAGAAAATTGTTATTAACACCCAGAAACTAGATGAGGTGGTCGAAACAATTTCAAATGACGTGTCTCCAGAAAGCACGCTTTTCACTCAGCCGGAATCTTCAAAAGCGAAAGGAAAAAAAGTGATGGTTGAAGTGACTGCACCTGCTTCTAATTTTGTCAATGTTGAGGACGATGAAGAAACAGAAAGCGATGATGATTAACCTCTTTGTCAAGCGCTAATGATGAGCAGAATGCAAACTGCAAACAAAGGAGAGTCTACTTCAAATCCTACCGAAGCACACATCTTCAAGGACAAGAGCCCACTTGAAGAAACTTTCAATGATGATGAAGTGGACTTGATACTGGACTTCGCTGATAAGCCAGTAGATGCGAATGAAATGGCCCAGCAAGTCATTCAAGCAACAATAAGACAGGCTGATGATGTAATCAAGAAGCGATGTGAGGGAAAGGATATAGCAAACCACTTGATTGAATCAGCAGTTTGTTTCCTTACCTATGTTTATATCCGTGGATCGGAATAAAACAATGTCTTCAAAGCCCGAATGATTTTTGGAGAGAATATTCTGGAACTCACTGAAGCGGACTATCTCAGTCAATGCAAAATCAGATACTTTAGTGACTTGATCAACCTTGAAGAGGTGTGGAGGAAGATTGATACGGTACCGGTGCCCTCCACTCAAGAGTTGATTAAGGGGCAAAAGGAGAATGCTCCTGAAATGGCTCCATAAATCAGAAATGAAGAAGCAAGTGCTGAACCGCTCCAACTAAAGCTGACAGAGTTGGAGTGGGCATAGAAGGTCTATGATGAAATGGTTTAAATCACTTCAAGTCAAGACACACTAATGTACTTTGACGTACAGTCAAGGGAGAGGAACTTAAAGCCAATCGTCGAAGACCTGGTGCTGACAAAGGAAAAGCTGACTGAACTAGATGATATAGGAAAGAAGCTAAAGGAGATCAAGCATGAGATGGTTAATATTCAGCAAACAAACATGGAAAACGATAAGAAGCTCTTGGCTAGAACAAAAGAGATTGAGGAGAAAGAGAAATCTATGCAAGAGAGGATTGCAGAAGTGAAACAACTCCAAGAGAATCTTGCTGAAGCCAAGAGAATGCTTGAAGCTGAAATCAAGCTTAAAGAAGAAGCCATCAAAGTTGCTGCTAACAAGGAAATCACCATATCCAACAGGGATATTGAGCCGCAACACTTACGAAATCAGTCAAGGAGGAGCAGGAAAAGATGGTTGTTGCTATTGGTATGGAGGAGATGATCAAAACCCAAGGTAATGAGATTGATGCCATGAAAACCAAAGTAGAAATGCTAGAAGCTGATATCCAGACCAGAAATAAGCGTCAGCAGGGTCTGGAAATCGAACTTGAGAAAGTAATGAAGGAAAATGCTAAGTTGGGATCTGAGCTCATCACAGTGAAGGATGAGAAGAAAGTGATTGAAGGAAACACATCTGCCAAGAGAGTTTCTGAACTTGAGACAAAAGTGAAGAGACTTCAAGCGAGAGTGAGTGTAGCTAAAAGTGTTCTATCTACAAGTCAAGAAGCACACAAAGTAATTGTTTCAGCCTTTGACAAACATGAGTAAGAGTTTGAAGAAAATGTGAAACTGGCAATAAGATTCAAGCCTATCATGGAAAAGCTGCTAAAAGAGAGTGTACTAATGACTTCTGAAGCGCTGAAGAAGATGCCTACCATCTCTCAAATGGAAAGGGAACTTACTCCAATTCATCAATTACATACACAAGTCGTCATCGCTCCACAACCCACTGTTTCCCAAGAAATTGTTGGTGAGGCCATCAAGGGGGAAAAGGAAGGGTTGAAGCGTAAACTGGAGGAGATGAGCACAAGCGATGAAGGAAAGGCAAAGACGTAGAGATTCAAGTCAGTCGTGATCAGAGATGATGCACCAAAAAGTGTTAAAACTACAAAATATATTGCTGCCCCGCTACAACAAGAAACTGTTGGTCCTCACCAACAAGGAGCAAAAAGAAGTAGAAGTAGAAGGGGAGTAACAACGGAAGATGAGTTGAAGGAGGAGCAATTGAAGGTATACAATGAGATATACCGGGAGTATCACAGCAGATGGGGAGAAGAGTATTTTCTCCTCTACCAACGATACGCTTCAGTCAATGATGAAGAGGCCAGTTGGCTAAAGAAGAAAGCATGTTCGAAGATGATTTGGACGATGAGGAATGAGAATCGCTCATCTGATAGAGAAGCAATGAAGAAGGAGGCAGTTGAAGCCACACTCAGAGCTTTTTGTGAGAATCTCTTCAAGACACCCGAAGAGAAAGCTAGATATACATACAGGATCTCTGTTATGCTCAATAGAACTGCTGATGAAATCAGAGTAAACAGAGAAACCAATTCTCATGCTCAGTATGTTGAGGGAGTCATTGAAGAAGAAACGGTGGATCCGGATTGGGAGGCAGCCAGAGATAAATTCATCAAGTGGCATTACTTCTGGGATGTCTGGAGGATAGATTTTGAAATGAAAGCGTTCATCGCTTACATGGACCAGTACCATCTTGCTTTATGGACAAAAAACTGTCAAGAGGCCAGAAAGAGAGGGATCATGATCAAACCCCCTGCGAAGAAGTTTTTACCACTTCCAACCAAGATAGGCTCAATTGATAAAGATGTTGGATTCCTGGAGGAAGAAGTGATCACATGCTGCAAGGCCAGGAAATATGGAGCCAGCCCAACTTCCGAGCAGTTCAGGGAGGCACGGAAGAGAGTCTATGAGGCTTACAATGAGCCACTACCGAATTTCTAAATCCATCGCTTCACAATCTTTGTGTAATGTTTATCTTTGTAATCGCTTCACATCATATATGAGATAACCATTATTCGCCCTAAAATAATGTCTCATTGTTTATAGTTTTATGATGTTTATCTATTTTTACTTGTTTAATTGGTTATAAAGTGAAATTTGTATTGATCACTTTACAAAACCAGTTAAACTCTGATACTATATTTAAAGCAACTAGTTAAAAGCAGAAAAACCCTATTTCTCACTTTTAACTAAACAGCTTTAATGACTTCACAAGCAAATTCACTTTGATACCTTAAGTAGTGAAAACTTTGGTAACATTCAGAAGATACTTTCAAATGAAAGTATCTTGCTTAGAATCCGTAGATTTATGTATTTAGATCTATAGGGTTTTGGCATCATCAAAAAGGGGAAATTGTTGGAATATTTGTTAAGGGGAAGTGGAATCTATTTATACTTTTATATTGATACAATTTGTTTTGATTAGATTCTAAAACCCCATATAACTTTCCCTTGGTATTTTTGAAGAAGGCCAAGTATCGCTTTATGTACTTTTCAATGTATTTAGAAAAGTTCACTTGTTAGGGAGCTACACTATTTTAAGTGTATTTTCGTTCCAGCTCAAGTGTAGCAGTTCGAAGCAAAGCGAAGTGAAGAGAAGTGAAGTGAAGTGAAGAAAAGCGAAGAAAGCTTTACATTTTCGAGTGTGCTAGAAGCGACAAGTCACAAGCGATCACTTTTTATAAAGTGAAAAGCGAATACAGTAAAAGCAAAATGAAGAAAAGCGTTCATGCAAAGCTAATTCGAGAAAGCGACATTAGTACAAGCGCAAAGTGAACAATATCCAACACTGATGAAGCGCTCGTGAGAAAGTATGAGAAGCGACGAAGGGAACTGGAGTTTGAATTTCATAATTCAAACTCTCCAACAGTTTGTACACTTTATTAATGCGGCGCGGAAGTCAAAGGACGTGAGGAAGATTGCTATAGGTCAACGGATATCGCCGGAACAGTGCATATTTGCTGTCTCCGCTACGTTCCAAGTTGGAAATCTGCAGATATCTAGGGTTTCCTCTTCCGGAAAGAAGACAAGCCGGAAAAGCACTGACCTCCTGCAAAAAGCTGCATTGTCGCTTGACCGAATGGAAGTGAATAGCACACACCACCAACCTTTCTAACGGATAGATGGCCGACTCTCACTACAAGCCTACTGCAAGAACTTTCGAGTTTTCACAACATTCAAATCTCTCAAGTTCTGCAATCTTAGAGTTAGTTGAGTCATTAGAAACCTTCAAAAGTTTCCAAGTTAGCAGCACCTAAATCACTTCAACCCTAGACTAGAATTCCATCTTTTTAGGAGGAGAATCCTTATCCTTTTTACGTGATCTTTCATTGTAAAAAGATTCTCTAAGTTAGAACTTTTAAAACCTAAACCCAAACCCTCATTCGTAGCTTGTTGTTAGATCGAGTTGTAAGTTTGAGTTTGAGTTTTTTTGTGTCTGTTTGATCCGAGTTTGTGAAGTGGAAAAACAAAGATCATTTGTTAGGTGTTTGTTAGGTTGCTAGAGAACCCATTCTAATCTCTAGGTTTTAAGTTCAAGGTTGAACTTAGAACACTTCACTGGGAAGGATAAAACCAAGACGTGTTTGTTGTTGTTGTTCGATTTCCAAGTGAAGGAAGTTCGAGTTGCTGAGTGAAGGCAACAAGTGGATGTAGGAGCGTAACCTTCGAACCACTATAAATCGCCTGTGTCCATACTGCTTTCTTTACTGCTTTATTAGCTAAGTATTTATCGCTTTCATTTCTTTATTTATTTACAAGTTTGATTATTGCATAAGGCACACACTCACTTTAAACAACCAACAAAGTTTTTAACTAAGGCAAGATTTTTCAAAAGCGAATCCAAATTTCCGCAAAGCGTTTTTAACTCTGCAAGCGATTCGTTTCTAAAAAGCACTAGCTTCTTCAAAAACGAAACGCTTCTAGTTCTTAACTTACAGTTTTTCAAGAAAATTTATAGAAGTCCAAACTTCTCTAACACGTGTATTCACTCCCCCCCCCCTCTACACGTGTAAACTCGCTTCTAGGACCAACAATTATCTATAGCTATATATTAATTATATGTTGGGAATATATTTTAATTTTCAAGAGTCCTCATTAAGAATTACGACTTAAATTAAATTATTGATTAATAAAAAATATATGAGAATTTAGGAAGAATAACAAAAAAAAGAGAATAAATTTATGTAAATTAGAATACATAATCATGTTATATACGTATGGTATACTTCATATTTCACAATAAGTAATATTAATACATCCATCGTAACCTCGTAACTTGTAAGCATTGACGGTTAAGATCCTTAAGGATCCATTACTCCTATAAAACAGTGGGGAAATGCATCAAACTACATTATTGGTGGCGACCTCCTACTTGAGGTCGCATGGTTTGGAAATTAAATAAAAAGATTAATTATGCTACACTGAAATTGAGCAGTTTAAATGGAGGTGACTTCCAACCTTCAATTGATTTTTTATTTTATGTTTTTTTTATAGGAAATATAAAAAGATTAGGCGCGCAAAGTACCCAATGGGTCCAAATTACACAAATAAGGCTCTCAATTTATCTTACAACATCTTTTCGAATCATCTAACCACTCTCTTAAGGATATGCTATATTTGTGTTTGTTTTTCGACAAACATAAGCTCCACAATCGACCTTGAACCTCATCTATTATCTTCTCTCTATTCCAACTCTCGTTTTGGAACATCACCTTATTTCTCTATTTTCATAGCACCCAGATCACGCAAATTCAAATACTATTGGCTAATTTAATCCTAAAAATACCATTAATGATACCCGAGTTTTGAATGAAATGGTCTCTCAGCCGGTAATGCGAGACACCCAAGATATTGCACAATTTATAAATCACGGACCATATGAAATTTGCCAGTTTGCATTCAAATAAATAAGTGTGAGGCAGATTCCTTCTCTAGAACACAAGCTGAGCAAATAGTCTCTATGCCTTGTCTAAATCACCTTTTTTCTGAAATAAGGCCGCATTTTATTGATTGGATAAATTTTATTCGGATATTATGATAAAATCTTACTCTCTTTGTCCCAGCCATCTATTTGCAGCACGAGTTTTAATAAATAGTAAGTGATACTGATGTTAGTGGAGAAAGGACATCAAGTGTAATGTATTAATTGAGAAATGTTAAAGTATAGGTAAATAGTACAAGTACAAGTGCCCTGTATTAGCCCTTGATTATGACATATTATGTCGTATCAATGATTAAAAACAAAAACAAAAAACAAAAAACAAAAAAACAAAAAGAAAAGAAAAGAAATCTATGGACTAATGATGGAGAAGCAAAATGCCATTTTGATCAATTATAACTTATAAGTCAAATTTGTAGGTATCCCATCTTTCTTGCATGTACGTCTACTTTTACACGGATATTTTATTATTTTTAGACCAAAAAATGTGTATGTTATATTATTTCTATATTTCTTCAAAAAAAAATAATATTATTTCTATATTTTATATTACGATACAGAGGGAATAGTATAGGATTAGTCGACCATACCAATTTTCCACAATTAGGATATCATCCATAATAAGAACAAGAAAAAGATTAAACCTTAAAGAACTCGAAAAAGAAAAAGAAAAGAAGAATTTTGACCGGATAACGGTCCAAATTAATAGTGCAATCATCTCAACTCAACAAATGTTGTTTCTACAACTGCTCCATTAAATCTTTGTCAAATACAATGTCGTGATAATTAATAATTTATGTTTTTTTGGAACCCACTTAATTGTACAACTTTGACATAATTACCAATGACCATATGTCACTAGAATTAGGGGTCAATCATTTTAATATGAAACGTCTGTGTGCCTAAAGAATAAAATGCTAGGCATAAGTGATTTGTATTGTATACATGTGCTCTTATTTAATTAATGAATGAATAAAAACGAATACACAAACTTAGCAAATAAATTTATAACAAAATAAGAACCTTTAAGAAAACAAATATAGAAAATTGAGTGAATGAAAGAGAAATCAATGTCCTAATTAATAACGATGCACGTAGCATGAAATCACTAGTCCACAGAATTGCTTGTGTTGGGATGGAGGGACAATGGGGGCCAGGGGAGCCACTGGGCCCGGGTAGAAATTTGACAAAAAAATAAATAAATAAATCAATCAATCGAGGGTCTATTAGTAATTTTACAATTTAGTTATAATTTTAGGAAAAAAGATAAATTAAATAATTTGTATATGCAATTTGAGACCACTTTTTTAATCCCTAACTAATAAATATTATAATAACTTGTATTATTACACATATGCTTGTCAGGTCTCAAGTTTTATCGAAGAAAAAGAATATTGATGTTAATATAGAATATCTTCAAAATAATCCTGGATTGTGAACTCATATACTAAGTTATCCACTAAAGTAATGCTATTATAATGCGGCCGGAAGATGAAGAAAAGAAGATAAATGCTATAGTTATCATGTTTACTTCTATGTTTTTGAACGATCGGATAAATAGCTTTATTTTTATGATTTTAATTTTTAAATTTTCTCGTAATCTTTTAAAATTACGATTATTTTGGACCCCCCATATCATAAATGTCTGCCTCCGTCACTGGTAGAAAGGGTTTTCATATAACGAAGCAATGTAATAACTAAAGAAAATTGTACCCCTCTTTACAAGAGCAATAATTTCGGTTGTTTTATTTGATTGTCCTAACGAAATACTAGTTTTGTACTTAAAATGGAAACAACAATACTCACGAAACACAATAAACACTTGGTTATAAGTTAGGATTTGGCAGGAATACTAAACTTGAGATTATTAGTATGAATAAGAAGTGAAATAAGTTATATATATTGGTGTTTGATATGTATGATTCAAAAGTAAGATAACTTAAATTATGCGTTTGGTATGTAAGATCAAACATTAGATTAAAATAGAAAATATAGAGAAAGACAAAAAAAAACCCTTAACATTTTTTAGAAGAAAATACTTATTTAATTTTTTTACTAGATTTTTATTTTGCTGAATCGCATTAGCTTATCACTTCTGTTCTTAATATTTTTATTTTTCCTTAAAAATATGTGAATTTAGTTTTTCTTTATACAATGGCCGGCTGAATTTATAATATTTATTCTTTTTTAGGGAATCATTTTTACATTCTTAAATAAATAATGTGATCAACAAAATGATATTTAACGATTCTAGATTTGAAATCAACTTGTTCTTCAAAATCATAATTATGGCAAATTCTAATCTTATATACTATTATAGAAAAAGAAAATCACAATAAAAAATGACTAAAGAAAACAATGAAATAATTCAATTAGCCAAAATGGTAAAATAGATGAATTATCCATGCTACTATTCTAAGGGCCCGTTTGGTAGTCAGTATAACCCAGGAAAAGCCTAGATAAGAAAATTTATCTCGGCTTTTCCAGTGTTTGGTATCCGAGAAAAATAATGCCATCGGCCCGCGAAAATGCTTGGGCCCGGACTAAATTCACTGTTACACTGGCATATACTATACCGCCTCTACCCCCGGATAAGTTATGATAAGTTTTTTATTTTCAATTTTAATTATCAATTTTTTATTTTCAATTTTAATTATCAATTTTTTATTTTTGTAGGTCCCGATAAATAGATATTGGTGTATGGGGGGGGGAATACACCAATTAGCCAACAGTTTTGACTTTTCAGAACAATTTGATCTCACTGAGTCGTCACTTCAGTTTATCAGAACAGTTTAGTTTTTCCAGCTCAAACAGTGAACTGCTGAGCTTGCAAAACTAACCTGCGTGCGGAAGTTTGGTGGAAAGGTTGGATAACAGTTTTCAAAGAAAACTTTAGTTCAAACAAGTGTTCATGCAAACTGTGAAAGTGGCTAACAGTTTTCAGAAACAGTTTTCAGAGACAGTTTTCAAAGACAGTGCACATGCAAGACATGTTACAATCGTGCAGGTTGTGAGCATGCAAACTGTGTGAAAACAGATGATAAGAACAGAGAAACATGGAGAGTTTTTATCGTGGTTCGGAGTAAACAGCTCCTACGTCCACGCCAGATTCCGTCGAATCTGTAATCCCTTAACTTGAGATTTTTCGCTCCTTTTAACACCGGTGGAGGTTCCAGTCCAAATTCAAGTCTCTCTTTAGACTGAATCTAGCACGAATCTTGAGTCGTGTCTCTTCTAACTTTACAAACTTACATACAATCTTACTAATGCTAAACAACTAGCACTAATAATCAAACTGCAAAGCTGTGAAAAGCTATCACCGTTTGGAATACAACTCTATCAACTACACTGAATATCAACAGTGATGGTAGTGAGTGTGGATTGTGTTCTAGTAAGACAGATTTTAGAAAGAATAGAAATCTACAAAGATCAACACTTGGGAAAGCTCTAGTGATTTCGAGTGTTGATTGTGTGAATATTTAGCTTGAGATTTCGCAGCGTTTCAGCTTGTAATTTGAGTTTCCCGTACTTTCTTTCTTGAATGTCTTGAGGTATTTATAGAGAAGCATTTGTAATAGAGCCGTTGTGTGTGTCAGTATGTGCAGAACCGTACACTGACACAATTATAGACGTTGAGTTGAGGACAGGTTCCTCAACCACAGCTCAGGTTGGACTTTGCAAGTCACGCGTCCTATACCTCAAACTGTCTTCAGTCTTCTGTAATCTTCGCAAGAAATCTTCGAGTTTGGTTGGAGCAGATTACATAGACAGGTTATATAAAGGAACGTTATGACAGGTTTGAATAAAATAGGTACAAGGTTGCACTACCAACCTTGACCTTTACATAGCAACCTGTTCGGGTTAAGCTTGACTGATCCAAACACGGAGACCAGCCTGTTCCAATTAAAGTCTATTGTCTAAGTGTGGTTTCTAATAGCATTATCAAAACTTAGTTCAAAGAGAGAAAAGGTTCCCAACAATTTCCCCCTTTTTGATAATGCCGAAACCCACACTTTACATCTTGACTTAGAAGTTTTGAACTTTACCAAAAATATAACCAAGGTTTGAAGTTCAGCCAGCTGCATGAGAAAAAGTGTTAGGAAATTTAAAACATAACATGCAGAGGCCTGGACAATGAGATTTTGTCATCAGGAACAAAATATGATCAGTTTTCATTTATAATATCAACTGAATTGATGTACACAGATTACAGAGTTGATATAACAAATGAAAGAAAACGATCAAGTCACTTCCTCACAGTTTTGAATCTCTCTTCAGCGATCTTCTCCTTGCTTACAGATCCCATAACTGCGTAGATACTGTCACGGATCGATTTGTACTTATCACAGCCTGTGGTCTTGCAACCGTACTGAGCTGAGATATTCCTTATGAAAGTGTTGATCCGGTTGATATCTGGAGTATCAGAGCCGCAGACAGTGGGAGGTTGGAAGGTCTCTATTTTGGGCGGATTGATCGTGACCTTCGCCTCTGTAGCTTTCGCACGGACTCTTTTAATGAAATCGCGGTCAGGAAAAGCTTGCATCCAGTTGTAAAAGGCAGTTTTGGAATCACCAGTGTAGCGAGCATCAACCTGCAACCAGTAGTGGTGTAAGATGAACTGATTCAGGAACTCGTCCCACATAGGCTGATCTTCCACTGGTAGCCAATCAGTTGGCTCTCTCTTGTCAGCTTGATCCTTGCAGCTTTCAAGACCTCGAAAGCTTCTGATGCGAGCTTTGTCCCTTGTTCTCTGTTTCCTCATATCTTCGAGAAACAGCTTCTGCTTGCCTTCATCCTCGCATTCATCTGCGGTGTAGCCAGCTTCTGCCATCAAACGAATAAGAGAGGCCTCACCCTGTGCCCTTTCTTGTTCAGACAGCTTCTGGGCAGCAGGTTGAGAGACAGCTGTTACAGGCGGAGCAGCTTCTGATTGAGTCAAAGGAGGTTGGGTGACCTTTTTCTCCTTGCCTTTTGCTTTAGCAGCAGTGCGTTTGCCTTTCCCTTCCCCCTTTTCGGCATTATCAATTAATTGCTGAACAGTGGTATTGAGAGAGGCTTGCTCATTGGAGATTGAGGACAGGTCAGTGCTGATTTTCTCTTTAAACTGCAGGAGGGAGTTGATGTTCCCCTACATTTCTTCTTCTTTCTTTAGAGAGCTGGATAAAGCTTGTGCGAGCTTTGAAGAGAAGCTGTTGACAAGCTGATTGAGTTGTTCAAACTCGTATCGCAAGTTGTCAACTGAAGATGCGTAGGCGACCTTTAGTTCAGATAGCTGGTTGGGGAGCAGCTTGTCCAATTCAGCTTTCAGGCGCATGGAGATGAAGGAATCGAGTTGGCCTGCCACTTCATCCTTGATAACCTGTGGCATTTCAGCCTTGATGTTTGACAGCATGGCAGATGCTCTTGTGTCCATTGCATCAATTTTGTCCGCAATCTTCTGGTGTTCAGCAACCTCGGTGGCCTTCACCTTGGAAACTTCCTCAATGATGAATTTCTTCAAATCTGCTTGCATAGTAGTGAGAGGAGTTCCTGCGGTTGCAACAGGATAGACCGGTACACGATCATGATCAGACACTGCGTCTCCGCTGTTCTGGGATGGAGAAGGAATTGGACTGAATTCTTCATCCTCCAGAAACCTGTCATTGTAAGAGTCGCGATCGTGAGAGTAAAAAGATTTCAAGTCGACACTGAGTACCTTGGCCTCTCTCTTCATCCTCGAGAGGACGAACTTCTTGAAGCAGTCGCGAGCTTCAGGAATGGAAGCATAGCCAAAATACTTCCCAAGGTTGTGCTCTTCAATCTCTAGCTGTTGATAAGGAAGATGGACTTCAAATCACAGTACGATCTATCCTTCCCATCGAGCAGAGCACATAGCCGAATTGCCAGCTGCCTGGTCTCCGGAGTTAGATCAATGCCGGGAAAAGACTCCATGACAGTCTTCTCAGCTTCGATCTCGATGGAGTTGACCAACATGGCAGCTGCAGTCTTGATCGGATCCTCTTCTACATCATCATCATCAGATGAAAGGATTAGATGGAGGTCAAGCTCTGGAGACGAGCTGTGATGATGAGAAGCTTCACCGGACTGCTAGTGGATGACGATGGAGGTATCAGGATTTTCTTCCTCGAAATCTGTGTCATCCTCCAGTTGAGATTCACTGTGACTTTGGCCAGCTTGCTCCGAAGCTGTTGACTGGAAGATATCACGAACAGAGGGTACAAGTATTGAAACCTGTGCATCGAGATTTAATGCGCACAGACTTGGCAGGTCTGTCCAGCTGCTTGCTAGGGGCAAGCTGTCTCTTTCTCCGAACGTCACGCTGCTCTGGTGGTACCCAAGCTGGGTTAGATCGACCCATGTCGTACAGGAACGGCTTCACCACATCATCATTCTTGGCAAAGACGGTCATGTCGACACCAATTATTAGTTCGAGCTGCTTCTGGTCCTTGGGGACCTTCTCCTTGTTGAAATAAGTCACTCCACTCCAGTTGAGGTTGGGGTGGAAGCAGTGAATGAGAGAGCATATTTTGGTGCCTAGGCGCAGATTCCTGGCAATGCGGAAATTGGTCACCACTTCGCCTTCATAGATGATCGAGAGCTGCTTGACTTCTTCATTTAGGAGCTCAAGGAGAAATCGGGCCCAGTTCACGTTTAGACGCTGCACGATTGCAGTCATCACTCTAAACTTCGCTGGAGTGACAGCGTCGTGGTTACCAGAGTAACCAAGGAAAACTTTGTGAACGAAGTCAAAGAGGGCTCTATACGCAGGTCTTAACAGAGGGCGCGAGAACCTTTTTCCATCATAATGGGTTGCAAGCTGCATGAGAGCTTTCTGGTAAACTGCTTCCAGATCTGCATCTGGAACGTCCAAAATTAAACCCATTGGCTTGTGATACAGGATCTCCACAGTTCCTAAATCCGCGATGCCGTAGGTTCGAGAGATGAGCGAGAGAATTCGAATGGGCTCGTCGCGTACACCAGGTACAGGAAGATGAAATTGGGCAGAGTCGACATCTTCCGGGCAAAAAATGATAGAAAGAACATTGCGACTTGCTGCGGAAGCCAGAATTTTGGCTCATGAGTAATAATCTTGTAAAATCCGTCCGCTTCCTGGATGGCGGAGTACGTGTCGTTCAAGCCGGCGTAATCATAGGTTGAAAGATTTGCCGCAGGCTCTGTGAGAATGTACTGCTGTAGATACTGGATCTTCTGCTCGGTTGTTTGTGGAACAGATTGAGATGTAGATTCTCCTGACATTTCAAGAATGTCTAAATGAGAACGTGAATTTGGGAAATTTTGAAAGAGAGTTGCAGAGAAAAATGGCGGAAGAATGCAGAAATTGAATTTGGGAACGACGATGCACAGTTACATTCTTATTTAAAAGATAAAGCGGGCGGTTGAGATTGAAGTAAATCAACCGTTCAACGGATGGGATTGAATCCCTGGAAATCCGTGAGATAGTGGGCGCGTGGGATTGGTTGTGTATCCCACTCGCACTACCCTATCACTCAACCGTCGCCTCGCATTAAATGCGGATTTGAGACTTTGCATGCGCTTTTTGACATACATGGAAAGTGAAGCAAGAATGTTAAGTACTGTGTCAGAATATCCTTAACAAAGATTTCAATAAATAACAAAATACATGCTTCAATAAATGAAAATGATTGATAAGGTATATAATTGATTAAGTGAAGCAAAAATATTTCAATGAGGTTTGAATATATGAAATATTAAGGCATATCATTGACATATATAGAACTTGATTAAGAAAATGGAGACTGATACAGGTCATCCATTACACTTCCCCATTCAAACTGTCTTATTCACAGTTTCTGATCAAAAAGGTTCCATTGGTTATCAGTTCACAGCTCTTATCTAGCTGGACTGTCCTTTGTGAACTGCTCTTGTGCATCCTTTTCACCAATGTGAGCTTTGATGAATTCCCACAGCTTGGCGTTCTCAGTTTGCAAGGCTGCAACCTTTTCATCAATATAGAGCTTGCTCTCCAATTCCAGCATGTTAAGCCTTCGAGACATCTTAAGAAACTCTGCTTTGTAGAAGGCTAACATCTGGTCCACTGCTGTGGAGCTGTTGAGAGAGGATGTAGGAGCTTCTGTGATAGGAGCTTGGGACTGAGCTTTGGACGGGAAACCTGGAGGGGTGCCTGGAGGGGACTGTTCGACAGCAGGTTTCACCCCAACCTGTGGAGAGGTAGATTGCTTTGTGGTCGCAGCAGCCACACCAGGGGTGGTCGCAGGTGGTGTGAGATCTGTCTCCACGAAGGTTGCTGTAGATCGAGTGATGCGCTTCTGAGAGGGCGCAAATTGCAGATCCTCCAGCTTTCTCTTTCCTTTTCTGACTGACTCAACCTGGACGCTGTCTTCTTCATTATCTTTACTGCTATCATCTTCGTCTTCAGGTACATCTACCTTTGAGTCACATATTTCTGTGAGCAAAAGCTTGGCTGCACCTTTGGCCTTGTTGATCTTGTGAGGCAAGATGCCAAGAATCATGATCAACTGGTTGCAGGTGTGAGGAACCAGCTTGTCGTCAGGAAATCCAGTGCAGACACGCCATACGCGATTTGTAAGAGTTCTCTGCAGAATGATAGAGAGCTTGGTGCCATGACGAAGTTGCATGTTGGCCTTGATCCTAGCAGGTAGCTCTGCAGCTTCCTTGATGAACAGGTTTACTAGCAACCTGGCCCAGTTAACATTCAACTGTTTCACCACAGCAGTTAGTAGTTTGAACTTCGACAGAGTGACAGATTCGTTCGAGCCTAGGTAAGAGAAGAACACATTGTGAACGAATTCGAACATAAATCTGTACTCGGATTTCAGGTCGTGGCGGTTGAAGGTTCTCTGATCATAGATTTTCTTGGGCTCAAACAGAGCTTGTTGATATACATCGTTGACGGATTCTATGGGCACATCATCAACCGTTGTGATAGCCCCTGTATCCGATAACCTGTAGGTTTGAAGGACGAGTGGAAGAAGATAACGCCGCTCTTCTTCGCTGTTGATGAGAAAAGTTGCCGTTGAGGGGTCTCCGGCCATTGATTCCAGAGAACACAGCAAATAAGCAACACTTTCCGGTAGCGTCATTCGTGGATGTTGAGTGATGATGTTGAAGAAACCATCACATTGGGTAATAGTCTCAATCATCTGATCCAAACCTTTGTATCCATACGAGTCTAGCACAGCAACTTTCTCAAAGAAGATGAGAGTGGTTGCTTTCTTCACTTGAGCATTCAATGAATCTGTAGACATTTTTGTGGAGAGAGAGTGAGGATTATGAAATTCTAAGTTTATGAAGATGAAAGAACGAAAGAAATTTCTTAGAGAGAGTGAAGGTAATTTTGAAATTTGATTTCAAAAGATTTCAAGAAACGCGTAATGAAATCAAGAATATTCTTTCTATTTATAGACCTCCAACGGTCAAGATATGATAAACATATATGCATTCCTTGTTTTTCGTGAAAAACTTTTCAAATTTTTAAACAGAAAGAAAACATATATGACAGAATATATGGGTAGAGGAAATAATTTTCAGCTAAGATTTAAATGGAGATTGATACGATATCTCCAGTTTCCCCTTAAAGGTTGACCAGTGATTGTTGACTTTCAACGCAGTTTGTGGTTTCAAGCTGCGTGTCACCTCACTGTTTCTCGTGAGCTGCAGTTTCCAGGTCTGTCTGTCTTTGGCTGTTCTGTACTAGTGAACTGCCTTTTTGTTAGTTTGCAGTTTCCGAGTTAGTCTGCTCTTGGCTGACCTGTGCTTGTGAACTGCTGCCATTCTCTGACTTGGGTTGTATATCCATTCTGAGCATTCCAAGCCTTCCACACAGCATTTTGAATCTCTCTTCCATGAGAGGTTTTGTTAGAATATCGGCTCTTTGGATGTCAGTATGGATTATCTCAACTGTTATATCTTGTTTTTCCACGTGATCTCTTATGAAGTGATGCCTTATATCAATATGCTTGCATCTGGTGTGGTAGACATGATTCGCAGTGAGAGCTATGGCGCTTGTGCTGTCACAAAAGATAGGAACTTTTTGAACAGTGACATCATAATCTTTGAGTTATTGTTTCAACCAAAGAATTTGTGCGCAACAGCTTGCCGTTGCCATGTACTCAGCTTCTGTTGTTGAAGTAGCAACTGAGGTTTGCTTCTTTGAAAACCAAGAGATTAACTTGCTTCCAAGAAACTGACAGGTCCCTGATGTGGACTTCCTGTCCAGTTTGCATCCTCCATAATCTGCATCTGCATAGCCAGTTAGTTCAAAATTATCATCACAAGGGTACCATAAACCGAAGTTTGCAGTTCCCTTGACATATCTAAGGACTTTCTTGGCTGCTTCTAGATGCGATTCCTTTGGGTTTGCTTGATACCGAGCACATATTCCAACTGCAAAAGAAATGTCAGGTCGACTTGCAGTAATGTAAAGTAAAGAGCCAATAATTCTCCTGTACAGAGTTATGCTGGCAGGTTTTCCTTCAGAATCTGGATCCATCTTGCCATTTGCAATCATTGGAATCTTCAGAGGTCTGCTATCTTGGACACCAAATTTGGTTGTCAGCTCGTTAGCATACTTCGATTGACAGATGAAGATACCATCCGCAGATTGCTTGACCTGCAGACCGAGGAAGAAGTTCATCTCCCCCATCATGGACATTTTGTACTCACACTTCATGAGTTCTTCAAACCTGTCACATAGAAATTTTGACCTAGATCCAAAAATAATGTCATCAACATAAATTTGTACAAGAAGAATATCATCCTTGTACTTAAAGGTAAATAATGTTCTGTCGACTGATCCTCTTTTAAAACCAGAATGCAGTAGGAATGTAGACAACGATCATACCAAGCTCTGGGAGCTTGTTTCAAACCATATACTGCTTTGTGCAGTTTGTAAACTTTCTCTGGACCTGTTTCCTCAAAACCTGGAGGTTGTTCAACGTAAACTTCTTCTCCTAGGATTCCGTTGAGGAAAGCACTCTTCACGTCCATTTGATAGACTTTGAATCTCTGATGAGCTGCATATGCTAGAAACAATCTTATTGCTTCTAATCTTGCTACTGGTGCGTAGGTCTCATCATAGTCTATTCCTTCTTGTTGACAGTAACCTTTGGCAACTAATCTTGCCTTATTTCTGATTACTTCAGTATTCTCATTTTTCTTGTTTCTGAACACCCATTTTACATCAATCACTCCTTGATGTGTAGGACGATCAACTAGTGACCATACTTCATTTCTTTTAAACTCATTGAGTTCCTCTTGCATAGCTGTAACCCAGTCGTGGTCAGCAAGAGCTTCTTCAACAGTTTTGGGTTCAGAGTAGGATAGATAACAGCTTAGTAGACAGCTTTCACCTATCTGTCTCCTTGTCTTCACACCTGCTCTTGGATTCCCAACAATGAGATCTTCAGGATGAGCATCGACCCATTTCCTTCGTCGAGAGATTTCTTCTTCTGTGAGAATTGGTTCAGGGTCTGGTATGGGATCTTCAAACTCAGGTAGAGGTTGAGGAGTGAAGGGGTCAAGCTGTTCAAACTGTTCAGCGAGCTGATCCATTGACAGTTCTGCATTGACTGCAGGTTCTGTTGAAGTTTCTGGATTAGTTGAAGAGGAGCTGGTTGGAGGAGCTTCGGTTCCCCCTTGGTTTGTTCCCCCTAGCTGAATGTGTGGAATTTGTGAATTGAGACCTTGCACAGGCTGAGCTTCTTCTTCTTCCAAGTCGGTTGGACTCCATATTAGTATTTCATTTCGAAACTGCGTGTTGGAGCCTGTTTGATTTTGACTTGTACCTGTACTTTCATCAGGTTGGGTCTTCCTGTACTCACAAATAGATTCATCAAAAACAACATGTGGGGTTACTTCCACAATATGAGTTTTCTTGTTAAAAACTCTGAAAGCTTTGCTGATCTCTGAATATCCTAAAAATATTCCTGGATCTGCTTTGCTATCAAACGTTTTCAACTGTGATTTCCCATTATTATGAATGTAACACACACAGCCAAAAGATTTAAGATATTTAAATCGAGGTTTCTTATCCTTCCACAGCTCGTATGGAGTCTTTCCATGTCTTGTATGAATGACTGATCTGTTCTGAGTGTAGCAAGATGTGTTGATTGCTTCCGCCCAGAACTTCTTGGGAAGATTGGTTTCTTTCAGCATCGTGCGAGCTGCTTCCTTTAGTGATCTGTTGCGTCGTTCAACAACACCATTCTGTTGAGGTGTGCGAGCTGCTGAAGTTTGATGAGTAATTCCACTTTTGGTGCAGTATGATTCAATCATATGATTAAGAAATTCTGTTCCGCGATCGGATCGGATTGAGATCACACTTTTGTTCTTCAATTTTTACAGTTTGGTGAGCAGCGCAGGTAGCTCCACTAGTGTCTCCTTCTTTTTATGTAAGAAAATAACCCAAGTATATCGTGAGTAATCATCAACAATAACGAGAGTATACTTTTTACCATTAATGCTTCTAGGAGTCACTGGACCGAATAGATCCAAGTGGAGTAGTTCCAAGATTCTACTTGTGTTGTGAGCTGCAATGCTTGGAAATGATGATTTGGTCTTCTTTCCAGCTTGACAGGCTTCACAAACATGATCTTTGTAGTAAACTTGATCTGGAAGATCATCTGCGAGCTTCTTGCGAGCGAGCTTATTGATGGCTTTGAAGTTCAAGTGACACAGTCTCTTGTGCCATAACCAGCTTACTTCAGGTGCAGATTTGGTGACCAGACAGGTTTCTTTTTCATCTGACCATTGTACTATGTACAAGTTATCCTGCAAAATACTGGTAAGAAGAATTTCTTCTCCTTCCTTGTTCTTTATAGCACACTTGTTAGCAGAAAACTCTACTCTTTTTCCGTTTGAGCAGAACTGGCTTACAGAAAAGAGATTATGATTTAAACCTTCAACATAGGTGACATTAGATATTGTTGTTTTACCAACAATTAGATTACCGTAGCCTCTTGTTTTCCCTTTAGAGTCTCCTCCAAAAGCAACTAGAGGTCCATCACATTCAATGAAGTTTGTAAGCAAGCTTTTGTCGCAGGTCATATGCTTTGTGCATCCACTGTCGATGATCCAGATCGCCCCGCGAGCTGCTCGCTTCCTCCTTTGAGTTTTCCCATCCTACAATTAGATAGTTTTAGCAACCCATATGAATTTGGGTGCTTTGTTAGCAGGTTGAGATTTGGCAGCTTGGTTTCCAAGCTTCCTCTTTTGTAAACTCCTGTTGACTCGTGGCTTGGTCCGTTGCACATTTGAGTAGTTTCCATTTGAGTATGCAGTTTGCAGTTGGTAATGAGCAGGTTGATAAAGATCATTTCGATAGCACTGCTCCATGTAACCACATCTGCATTGATCATTTACAAATCCACTTCCATGTGGAAATCGATATTGCATACTTGACAGCTCAGGATATTGGTACCAATGATGGTTGTACCAGTAACCTTCATAGTCAGGTCTCTGTTGGTTTGGCCACTGCTCATAGCAGTTTTGTTGAGGTCGAGCAGTTTTCGGTTGAGAAACTGTTTTTCCTTTGTTAGCAGTTTGCACTTCTCTTTGAGTAGGTTGGCTTCCTTTTTGATAAGCAGGTTGACCATGCAGTTTCCGAGGTCGCACAACCTTTTGCTGTTCTACTGGCGGTCTCAGCTGCTGTTTCCTGATGGGTTTTCCATACTCTTTTATCAGGATTGCTTGAGGTTGCCGGGCTGGATTCTTCAATTTTATTTGTTTATCTGGCAGAGTGTGATGAGCTTTGCCTTCAGCCAATCCCTTTTCTTTTACAAACAGGACCTTATCTTTCTCCTTGACTCCGCTGGTTTGACCATGGAATCCGACGCCAAACTTTATCTGAGCAGGTCTCTGGGCAGCTTGCAAGACTTCAAGCTTTTCGCCATTTTTGTTCATTCTCATTAGGACTTGTTGAAGCTTGAGCTCTTTCTGCAACAACTTTTCATGCTCATTTGAGAGATCTGTGAGTTGACCATTCAGTTTGATTATCTCACTGTCCCTCTTGATAAGCATTTCCTTAAGGTTTTCTTCCCTTAAGGCTGATTTACCCATTTGGACTTTTAGGGTTTCAATCTCCTCTTTTACTTCATCATATGGAGTGAGGCTTCCATCTAAGGCAGCTTTGAGCTTCAAGTTTTCACCCTCCAGCTTGGATCCTTCTATGACTACTTGTTTGAACATTTCTGAGAGCTTCTTGTAGTCATCAAGTTGTTGTTGAAACTCTTCATACGTTGGCATTTCAGGTATTTCAATACCTGCATGTTCAGGGTTAGCTGAATATGAAGAAGAGGTTTTAGTATCAACCTTGTTTTGGACAAGATCGAGATCCTTTCCCATGAAGCATTCCTCATATTCAAGTTCTTCATCAGCTAATCGACATTCCTCCTCATCCAATTCATCATCGTCATCTTCGTCGGAGGAGGTTGAGTCTGATAATGTGGCAACAACTTTGGCTTCTTCCTCAGCTGCGATCATGGAATTGCGCTGCTCCTTTAGCTTTTGGTCTCTTTTTGCGCGGAGCTCTTCGCGTTCAGTCTTTGATAAGTCTGGGCAGTCTGACTTATAGTGATCTGGTCTGCCACATTCAAAACAACCACCCGTGGGAGAGAGGAATTGAATTTAGAGGGTTTTGATATACTTTCACCTTTCTTGTCGGAAGAAGATGTGGTTTGATTTCTCTTGAAATCTTTGTGATATTTGCGGAATTTGTTGAAGCGTTTTTCAAGCTTTTCATTCCTTCTAGCCATAAGTGCATAGTCCTTCAACAATTTTTCCATTTTAGAGCATAGATCTTTTGGGATTGATCTTTCTTCTGTAATTGATGCAGCTTTGAATGCAGCATCTTTTTCTTTCTTTTCGGGCTCAGTCTTCTTGCTTGAAGACGTTTGTTGCGACCCGTGCAATCTGATCATTTCAAACTCATTCCCGATAAGCAGATCAAACAGTTGCTCAGTTGACAGGTTGCTGATGTCCGACCTGCCGCGGTGCATGGCACTGTACACATGCCAGCATGCTGGAAGAGATTGGATTACTTTGAGATTGAGTTCGCGCTGAGTGTATTTATCTTTCTTGAGAGCCGCGATCTCCAAGGTAATCATTGTGAATCTGTTCTTGAGCTGGTCAATGGTCTCCATTGGCTTCATTTTGAATTCTTCAAATTTACTGCATGCCACTGACAGCTTATTTTCCAGCATCTCTGTTGATCCAAGGCTTATTGCTTTTAAGGTGTCCCACATCTCCTTGGCAGTTCCAAGATTTCTTATCTTGGCCAGGTGGACGCCTTTAACTGTGCTCGAGATTAATCCTTTAGCGAAGCTGTCAAGTCCAGCTTCCTTTCTTTCCTCAGTTGTGTATTTTCTGGGATCTTTAATCTTTGGCACATACGTTGCTTCAGAAGCTTTATCTCCTGATACATCAGTTTCGTAGGGTTCGAGGATGGGTGTGGGACCATTCTCGATGACGTCCCACATTAGCACATGATAAGCTTGGAGGCACATCTTTATTCGAAAACTCCAGTCTTCATAACCCTGTATAGAAAAGTCTTCACAGACACGGAGAAGTGAAGCTTCCATATTGACAGTTTATATATGCGCAGTTTGCAGACACAGAGATCTAGTTCAATTTGACACTTAAGCACAAAAAGCTTCTAGTATACAGAAACAGTGGTCAAAAGAACCACCGCTCTGATACCACTTGTAGGTCCCGATAAATAGATATTGGTGTATGGGGGGGGGGGGAATACACCAATTAGCCAACAGTTTTGACTTTTCAAAACAATTTGATCTCACTGAGTCGTCACTTCAGTTTATCAGAACAATTTAGTTTTTCCAGCTCAAACAGTGAACTGCTGAGCTTGCAAAACTAACCTGCGTGCGGAAGTTTGGTGGAAAGGTTGGATAACAGGTTTCAAAATAGTTTTCAAAGAAAACTTTAGTTCAAACAAGTGTTCATGCAAACTGTGAAAGTGGCTAACAGTTTTCAGAAACAGTTTTCAGAGACAGTTTTCAAAGACAGTGCACATGCAAGACAGGTTACAATCGTGCAGGTTGTGAGCATGCAAACTGTGTGAAAACAGATGATAAGAATAGAGAAACACGGAGAGTTTTTATCGTTGTTCGGAGTAAACAGTGTTGGGGTTGTTGTATATAGCTAAAGCAAAAACGTGTTTTAGTATATATAACATGTATTCCACTGGTAACAATCACCTATCTGAATAAATATATTAATAAGAATAAGCCCTATATCTCATGTTTTAGAACACGTGGACGGCTCGGGTGTCAGGGAGATCACGCAGCGTTCGACAATAATTATGAGATATAAACAGTGTCACAGTCGAGATAGCTTGGGAAAACTATCGGTTTAGACTGCAACATAACGGTAGTGGCGGGTCTCAGTCGCTAGTTATGTTGGTACGGTGGAACGTATTGACAGGATCGAGTGAGATAAGGTTCTTCTGATACTGACCCTAGCAATAGGTGAAGAACTAGAGATCTCGGGATTTAGAGATATGATCTTAATCTCGATATGCTATTAGAGATATATGTGTTGTTCACTGTTACTTTGACTTGTATAGCTAAGGGTCTATCGCAGCATCCCTGATGACTTGCATCTTGGGTAACATGAGGGCACATAGTATGTCTAATTAGTTATATCGAGACACCGTGTCCGTATTAGGTTGAGAGATATCCCCTCAGGGAGTTCACAAGGTTTATTATACCAAGTCATGCATGCTGATTAAGTTCAGGTATAATAATAAGGGGTGAACGGGTACTACTTGAGAAAAATAAGATGTTAATTAATTATGAGCAGTCAGAGGAGCTCTAATTAATTAATGGATATCGGAGTCATTAAACACGGGGATAGCTCTAAATAAAGTATCAGCCCCAATCTACAAATTGGGACAGAGCGGTGATTCAGTTGTGATTCTTTAGTGGAATGCATCACAGCTCTAATGAAATAAATGTTCTGGGTTGATCATGGTTATTTCATTAGGTAAGGTTAAACTCTGTCTGGTACATAGATCCCTGGGGTGGCCCAAGAGCTCTTCAGGAAAGGAATTCATGGTATTATTGAGGGATATCAGTTTTGGACTGAAAAGAGGCATTATGGGTTTGAGCCCATTAATATGGCGCCTACTGTAGTGTAAGGGACGCCAGTTTCCTCTTTTAGTGTTCATCTGATCTCAATAATTGTACTTTGGTTAATTATATAATTATGGAATAAATTAATATCTAATTAATTAAGATTTATTCTTAATTAAGGAATTAGATAATTAATTTAATAATTATATATTATTTTCCTTATAATAATTAGGGATAATTCTAATTGTATTTAATTAGAATTTGTTCCAGTAATTATTAACTAAACCGGGCTTTAATTAATTAAAGCCCGTGACTTAGTGGACAAGGAAAGTGGCGCCCCCTCCTCTTATAAATAAGGATGAGGAGATTCTCAAAAACCTAAGTTTTTGAAAGGAGAATCGGCGCCTATCATCAGCAGAGGGAGAGTTCCTGGTTCCAAAGTTCCTAGACGCCCACACAGTCGAAGAACTTCGAGGAAAGGGATCACACCTCAGTAATCTAGACCTGTAGATTACTCCGTCGGCACAAATCTGAGGTATAACATTCTAAACTCGATTATATGATTTAGTTGCATTTAAATTATCACATCCAATTCGAAGATCCTGTGGGAAAAAGGAATGCTTTCAAGCAGCAGTTCCAGCAAACAGCTCCTACGTCCATGCCAGATTCCGTCGAATCTGTAATCCCTTAACTTGAGATTTTTCGCTCCTTTTAACACCGGTGGAGGTTCCAGTCCAAATTCAAGTCTCTCTTTAGACTGAATCTAGCACGAATCTTGAGTCGTGTCTCTTCTAACTTTACATACAAACTTACATACAATCTTACTAATGCTAAACAACTAGCACTAATAATCAAACTGCAAAGCTGTGAAAAGCTATCACCGTTTGGAATACAACTCTATCAACTACACTGAATATCAACAGTGATGGTAGTGAGTGTGGATTGTGTTCTAGTAAGACAGATTCTAGAAAGAATAGAAATCTACAAATATCAACACTTGGGAAAGCTCTAGTGATTTCGAGTGTTGATTGTGTGAATATTTAGCTTGAGATTTCTGCAGCGTTTCAGCTTGTAATTTGAGTTTCCCGTACTTTCTTTCTTGAATGTCTTGAGGTATTTATAGAGAAGCATTTGTAATAGAGCCGTTGTGTGTGTCAGTATGTGCAGAACCGTACACTGACACAATTATGGACGTTGAGTTGAGGACAGGTTCCTCAGCCACAGCTCAGGTTGGACTTTGCAGGTCACGCTTCCTATACCTCGAACTGTCTTCAGTCTTCTGTAATCTTCGCAAGAAATCTTCGAGTTTGGTTGGAGCAGATTACATAGACAGGTTATATAAAGGAACGTTATGACAGGTTTGAGTAAAATAGGTACAAGGTTGCACTACCAACCTTGACCTTTACATAGCAACCTATTCGGGTTAAGCTTGACTGATCCAAACATGGAGACCAGCCTGTTCCAATTAAAGTCTATTGTCTAAGTGTGTTTCTAATAGCATTATCAAAACTTAGTTCAAAGAGAGAAAAAGTTCCCAACAATTTTAATTATCAATTTTTTATTTTCAATTTTAATTATCAATCTTTTATTTTCAATTTTAATTATCAATTTTTTATTTTTATTTTAATTAAAAAAATTTAATTTTAATTATCAATTTTTTATTTTCAATTTTAATTATCAATTTTTTATTTTTTATTTTAATTATCAATTTTTTATTTTTTTAATTTAATTATCAATTTTTTATTTTCAATTTTAATTATCAATTTTTTATTTTTAATTTTAATTATCAATTTTTTATTTTCAATTTTAATTATCAATTTTTTATATTTCTTATCCCAACTTATCTATGTTGTACCAAACACACAATATATTTCTTATCTCAACTTATCGTACTTTTTTTATCTCAACTTATCACACATTTTCTTATCCGCCATTTTCTCGGTATTGCTAACAAACGAGCCCTAAGAGGATTATTTATCCAAGGGCGAGGATGAGTTTAGTTAACAAAAGAAAATAATGAAATAAGGTTAGGCCCTCATTTAATCTCGGGCCCTTAAGATTACTAATAAAGTGTATCAAACTGTAGATGAGACATGAATGTTAATCCTATCCGGCTTGAACTCCTTTATCAAACACAGCCTTAGCATTGTACAATTTGTCATTGTGGCCCATCAACATTATTAACCTTATACGTCATTTACATTTTTTTCTTCTATTTCTTCTACACTTGATTTGATATTAATACGTTCAAGAATACATTTTTTTTTCTATTTTTAAAATAAACAATTCATTTTTCTTAACATTCGCTCAAAACTGTACGAGCCCATTTCTTTGGGACGGAAGGAGCATATGCTTCGTCAATGTCAAGTTAGCCTTAAAATGCTAGAAAAAAATTTTCATAAACGGATATTTTAAAAAATAATAATAATATTATTTAACACGCCATTACACAGTGTTAACTTGAAAGTATAGCAATTAAATTTTAGTATTGCATATATCATGGTTCAATTGTGTGAAAGTGTGAAATGTTGGGTATAGCGGCATTTTAGTTCAACATTTATGCTTCCATCCATTTAATTCTACTTAAAAAAAACAAATTTACCGAATTCATTCAGCACCTACTGCAATAGTTCTATACGTATAAAGCAAAACTTAGTGTTGGAAAGTTGGTGGCTATATTAAAATAAATACAGCATGAAAAATAATAATAATAATAATAAAACCCAACTATTAATGGATCGGATTTTCTCCCCATCACTATCTGCCGACGCCATGACTTGAGGCACTCTTCATTTATTCAAGCTTAATGTTAACTTTATAAAAATTTTATGGTTTTGACCTTTTCGTCCTAGAATCTTTACTACGTGAATTAGGTAACGGAAATTTGTGGATATTTAAAATAATCTTAGAAGTTAGAACCATCTACTGTATATGAAGATGTAATGCATTGAAAACTAGTATTTTCACATGCAAATAAATTGACTTTTTTTTTCTTTATTGAGAAAAACTGAATAATTAAGAATATTTAAATCCAAGTGGAATTGAAATCCCAAGACTAAACTCTTTTAATTTGCTTCATGTATTACATTATTAAGTGAGAAAGTATAATCTCGTGCAAATATTCATGCATTGCTTCACGAAGAGAACCGCGTTCTCATCGAGATATTTTATTCCAAATTTGCATCTAAAATTTCGAAATTTATCTGCTAATTTTCAACGATTAGTTAGGGGATTATGCAAATAATACAATATTTTTATACACCAACTTACAATTAATTGCAAAGCCACTTTCACAATAGTGCATGTACAACACGATTTTCAAGGGTAGCACAGTAGCAATGTATGTGAAACGACTCGTTAATGCTATTGATAAAAATTATCAATAGCATTAGGATGTATTACTATTATGTTTCCGATACTATATTTTAATTTTTTTTTTATCTAATTACACACTGTGATTTTTAATAAGTTTGTTCAACAATTAGCTGTAATTGTAATTGTAAATATCGTGTTGCAATTATAATTGTAAAGTACTAGTACACTAGTTGAAGAATCAATCAATCAAGTGGCGAGCTCAAAATATTCAATGTACAATTATGAGAAATATATAGGTTTAAGTTTCGTAGGTCATTGGCTAATTAGTCGTTCGTAGCATTAACTTTCTGTAATTAAAATCCAATGTAGTAATTACTAACTCGGGATTCATTATTGTACAGATTTGACCTTTTCAAATTTTGACTTCTTTGTTAGCAAATCAAGTTTAAATTAATTAATTTTATCCCAGAGGAAAGATACTTCCACTTTTCTCTTGGAGGGATAATGATAGAAACAAACACGAATATTCCCCTGCCCACCGTCGGCTACGTAATGTATCAACGACAATGAAGATTTAATTAAAAATATATATATTATTTATAAATATATACCTTAAAAATGAATTTTACAAAAAGAGAATTAAGCTCTAAATAAAAATATTATTGACACTGCACATCAGCGGTTATCACATTAGTGGCTGTTTGATAGCATTGATGATTATGATAAAGTTATCAAGACTCATAAAATTATAATAATCATAGGGGAGGAAGTGATTAAAATTGAAGAAGAAATACTATTTTTAACCAGAGCCATAAAATTATTATGAGCCCTTCGAAAATGTATTTAGGATACCAAAAAGTCGGATTAAACAAGATAATTTTTTTATTTATTTTAAGAAATACATGTGAAGTTAAAATCCCAATTTATCGCCGTGGGACAGGCTAATCATGGTATCTAAGTTGAATCTCAACTCAAATTGTTTTTTTTTTTTTTTTTAAATGAGTTGATCAAATTGTTAAATCTCCATTTTAGCTTGTAGGTGCAGATGCATTATGCAAGTGGTAAATTATCCCCGTTAACCATTTAGGTCGTGATCGTATGTGTCGGCCATCACGCTTTACGTGTCGGTGCCACGTAAACAACGAGCGTAAACGTAACCCCCTTCTGATTGTACGAATATCTCGATTTCATTTATTCATCCATTCAATTTTAAAATAAAATTAAAAAAAAAAAAAAAAAACATTTATTTATTCATTTTGAAATTCTAGTCATTTATAAATAAATCGCCATTAATGGCAAACCCAAAACGGAAAACGAGAAAAATCAACCTCCCCTGCAACCGCAGTCATCTCAGGATCAGATAAATTTCTACGCCAAATCAATTTCAGTCAAAACGTTTCCGGATTGTAATTAGATTTCAGCGCCGCCGCATCACTTGTTTATAGGCCGCCGCCGGGGAAAAGAAGTTCGCCGTCCCTGAATACCCCCGGGTATCTGCAGTTGTTTGCTAGGATTGATCGCGAGGGATAGTCAACGGTGGGCCCAAGTGAACCGGAGGAATTTGATGGGAATTGGCTTATGGTCTGTTTAGTGTGTGAGATTTGTGTTTGGTTTTGTGAATAATTTTGTTTTGTGGAATTTTTTGCGGGTGAGATTATGGGCAGTGTTCTCGACGCGACGCTGCTGCATCATGTGTGCATTGTGCTGATTTTTCTCTGGTTTCTGAGTTCTTTCAACTGTTGCCACCCAGTTGCCTACTTTCTCTCTCTAATATATCTCTATTTGGTAACTTCTTTCGCATCTCTCTCATGTTTATTTTTAGTTTCCTGTGTTATTTATTGCTGGGATGGGGGATGATGATTTTTTTGATTGGTTTTTTTTAAGGTTCATGAAGTGTACGTGCTGAAATTGAGAAAGAAACTGCAGTTCGAGGAGAAAAGAGAGTCCGACCAAAGACGGGTATTTTGATTCTTGCTCCTTGTTCTTATTGAATGATAACATCTTTCTTCTTTATTTTTCCTTTTTCTGTTTTTGGGTTATCTTTCGTTTCAATTTTATTCAGAATATTCCTTTTTTTTAGTCCTGTTTGATGAGGTAATCCCTTAATAGAAAACAGAGAGAAAAAGGTACCCTTGATGTATCATGTGCGCCTTGAATGAGTTTCTCACTCCTCAAGAAAAGGAACCAATTGTTATTCTGTTTGGTTTTCACTGTTTCTCTCTACTGGGACCAGGAATAATTTCTTTTGTTCTTTCCATTTCCTTTTTCCTTGATGTAGGCAAATAATATATGGTCAATGTTATTACTGAATCTTGTTTGTATCATGGTATTGAAATCCGTGGTATATGCCATAATATAATTATTTGTTGGGATTCATAGGTGCTTACCGATTCCGAGTCTCTTAGATGGTTGAATCATGCTATTGAGAAGATATGGCCCATTTGCATGGAAGAGATTGTTTCTCAGAGAATTCTTCTCCCCATTTTTCCATGGTTCTTGAAAAAGTACAAGCCTTGGACTGTGGTATGCCTTGAAACAACCCTAAATTTTAACGTGATTGCAGTTTAATTTTGTTTTGCTGTATTCATTTATGATTCTTGCGTGTTATCCTTATTTATGTTTGCTTCTATATGATGATTCTGTTTGCGTACATACAGAAAGATGTTGAGCTTCAGCATCTTTACCTGGGAAGATCCCCACCAACGTTTACTGAAATGAGGGTTCTTCGTCACTCCAATGGTGATGACCACTTGGTAAGTGAGGCTAACTGTAGTACACAAACAGGTTGGGTTTACTGCATTGATTCTTATGCTCCTGGCAATGTGGTATTCATGTTAATCTTCTGCAGGTTCTGGAACTGGGAATGAATTTCCGAACCGCTGATGATATGAGTGCTATACTTGGTGTGAAACTGAGGAAGAGATTGGGTTTTGGAATGGGGACGAAACTGCATATGTTGGGAATGCATGTTGAAGGAAAGGTAAGATGAAGTCATTTGATGTTGTGATCATCCATCTTTTTCTTGAGTTAAATCAGTTATCAGGATGTTTCTTGCAGGTATTGGTTGGGGTTAAGTTCCGGCGCGGATGGCCTTTTATTAGTCGCTTGCGAGTATGTTTTTCTGCACCACCGTATTTTCAGATGACTGTGAAGCCTATATTCACTCATGGTCTTGATGTTACAGAACTTCCTGGGATAGCTGGCTGGATTGTAAGTACATAGCTGAATTACCATTTTATAACCCTCTCTCTCTCTCTCTCACTCTCTCTCTCTAACAAACACACACACTCACACACACACAGATGTTCACTCATACATCGGGAGAGACTGTTCTAATCAAGCTTAGCTCTTCATATGCTAATTTCTGTTATTCTGCATCAGGATAATCTTCTGGCCCTCGTCTTTGAACAGACTCTAGTGGAGGTGAGATATTGTGCATCTGTGGTTTTACAGATGCAAGTATGCTGTTGTAATTAAAATTTCACTTCTATCTCTTTTAACCCATGCACTGGTATCTTTTTTCGGTAAACACCTATAGAGTTTAGGATGCAAAAATAAAACTGGTTTGTTAACTATTACTCTGTAATTTCTGCAGCCTAATATGCTGGTGGTTGATGTTGAAAAATTTGTGTCACCTGAACCAGGTAGGCATGTCTTGATATAGCCATTTAACTTGTTCTCTTTGGATTGTTAGGTTTTAGTTTCCTGCCTGCTATTATTTATGAACTTAATGCTTGAGTGATTTCTTTAATTCCAATTTATAACTGATATCTTTCATTCAGTTTGTCGGAAAAAGAGCAACTCGTTTCATTATGTCTGCATGAAAAGTGAATTAATCATGGTTGACATTCTGAGCTCTCAGAGCACAGACAAAAGTACCCTCTATGTAAATTTGATTTTCTAAAGTAAAGAATGTGTAACATATTAACGTGCTAGAAACTTGTTGATTTGCGTGTCAAGAATATAGTGATACTTTCTTTAGATGTTTCTTCACAAGACTCTTTTGTGGTATTATGTATTTGAGATGTTACACCACTATAGCTTATGAAAGCAAGAGTTGGTATCTAATAAGAGCAGTCAGCCTCGTAATTGAACCTAGATTCGATCTTTGAACTGACTAGAAAAGCAGACTGGTGGAGTTATTCTGTGAAATTGTTAGAGTTAAGATCACGATTCGAAGAAAGAAACGGAATTAGATAAAATAAGAACACCTCAAAGAGGTTCACAGGAAAACTCTTGCAGCCACAGCCGTATAAAGCTGCAAATTCTAACAATAATAATCTCCCTCAACCCCAACTTATTAAGGAAATATTTATACTACTAATTACTTGAGGCCCAAGTAAAACTCAACCCTAATCTATCCTAATAAAAGCGGCTAGACCTAAATAATAATAATAATAACCTTAACTAATAATAATAACCCAACTTATAATTAATAATTCAAAATAATACTAATAGACATGCGTATCAATTGCCTCGTCCTCCAAACAGCCTTGTCCTCAAGGCTGAACTTCGAAACTTGGCTTGAAATTTAGCTCGCTAAAGTCATTCCCTTCTTCATCATCTTCAGCATCAAGTATGACATTAAGGTGCTTTGCAGCGCATTTGTGCTGTGGTCCATAGCGTTCCCCACAACGATAACACTTCCCTTCGGCTCGATATTCACGAGCTTCCTCCGGTGTGAGATGGCGGACGTTGCGGTTAGGAGGAGGGCCAGGAAATCCATAAGAAGAGTGGCTTGCAGACTGTCCGGCGACACAGCAGAGAGGCTGCCGTTGGATTTGTTGGTGTTGCTATCCACATTGCCAGCACTACTAACAGAAGTGGACGCAGACCTTAACGGAAATCTAGAAGTTGGCTTGCTGCTCGTTGTGGAAGGTCGAGTGACACGGGCAACGCGGCGTGCTGATCGTATTGCAGCAAACACATCGGATAACTCTGTGTCAGGTATAGAATCCCGAATTGATGGCTGAAGTCCGCCCAAGAATATCCCTAAATACTGCGCAGCAGGTAGCTCTGGTAATTGTGCTACTCGTTCCTCAAACAATGCTAAGTAGTCTTCCAACGAGCCGGTTTGACGAGTAAGGTGCATCGCCTCATATGCATTAATGGCAGAACTATCGCCAAAACGAGCAACTAATTCCTTCGAAAATTCTGCCCACGGAATTGTAGCAGCACGGCGGAGCACCCATTGTGCCCAAAACATGTCCTTGCCGGACATGGCAATAAGAGCCAACTGCACCTGTTGCTCCATTGCGGTTTTGTGCACCAGAAAATATTGCTCAGCCTGAGCCAGCCACGCAAGAGGGTCGATGCCGTCAAAACTCGGTAAGTCCATGTGAGGCAGAACAGGTGCGGTCGATGAGTCTTTAGATGAGGGTTTCGGCCCTCCCGTCCCGATCGACGAATTCTCCCCCGACGGATCAAAGCGATTGTTGGCCACTTTGTCAAGCTTCGCCAAAACCGCAGCAAACTGCTCGGCCATAGATGATTCCAGGCTGTCCACAGACGCCGCCACCTCTCCAACGGCAGTTTGCACGTCCCTCGTGGTCTTCTCCAACTCTTCGATTCTCTCTTTGTTCGTAGCCATGGAGGTCGGACCAATTTGTTAGAGTTAAGATCACGATTCGAAGAAAGAAACGGAATTAGATAAAATAAGACACCTCAAAGAGGTTCACAGGAAAACTCTTGCAGCCACAGCCGTATAAAGCTGCAAATTCTAACAATAATAATCTCCCTCAACCCTAACTTATTAAGGAAATATTTATACTACTAATTACTTGAGGCCCAAGTAAAACTCAACCCTAATCTATCCTAATAAAAGCGGCTAGACCTAAATAATAATAATAATAACCTTAACTAATAATAATAACCCAACTTATAATTAATAATTCAAAATAATACTAATAGACATCCGTATCAGAAATCTAGTTAAAATGTATTTGCCTCCAGTTTGAACATGAATAATATCTACTGTAATTTGGTAAACCTATTGCGAATCCCTTCCAATCTGATAATACACTAGGTTTCATGGAAAAGTTTTTTTTTTTAATCAAGTTCTCACTACTGCTACTAAAGAAAAAGATTAAAAATGTGAAACGGTGCATATTGTTGAATGAATGCAGTGATTTGTGATGATTAAATAACATATGTATTTTCTGAGTTCAACTTTTTTATTCACCTCTTCTTGCATTTAGAAAATTGGTTCTCCGTTGATGCAAAGGAATGTATAGCGCTTGCTATTGTGGAAATTCTTGAAGCCTCTGAAATGAAGCCATCGGACTTAAATGGTTAGTTTGAGCTTTTATTAGTTCTTTCACAAGATATACTGGTTCAAACACAAGTGGGTTTTCAGGATTGGCAGACCCGTATGTTAAAGGACAATTGGGGCCTTATAAATTTCGGACTAGGACTCAGAAGAAAACTTTGTCACCGAAATGGCATGAAGAATTCAAGATTCCTATCTTCACTTGGGAATCAGATAACATGCTGGCTATTGAAGTTCGTGATAAGGACCGTGTATTTGATGACTCGATGGGGTAATGCTTTCTTTCGACTTTATCCTTGAACTTACATTTTTAATGGTGCTAATCATCTAGACAACACTACGAACTGTTATATGCACCAAATCTTTCTGTCTCCTTATTTACCACTTTATTGCTTTCAATTTTATATGGAAAGGCATTTTAATTGTTGCAGAGGTTGTTGTATAAACATCAATGAACAAAGGGATGGCCAGAGGCATGACTTGTGGTTGCCTCTCAAGAATATAAAGACAGGAAGATTGCATCTTGCTATAACTGTGTGCAATATAACTGGAAAGGTATTCCCTCTAATTGAAAACCATAGACTTTTATTCTTTTTTAATGTGAGCGGAGTTTTTATTTTTTAAAATGAAGTGAAATCATTTATAGGACATGTCAGTTGGAATGATAGTAACAGTCCTTTACAACTACATTGAGAAATGTAAAGTGTGGCCACAACACCCATATACTACAAAGTAGAGATAGAATTGACATTGCTCGATATTATATGTCTCCATACTTGCCTTATGTAGATGATGTTAATATAGTTCTATACCAAAAGATTCTCTCTAGTTATTTTAGTGCTTTGCATAATGGCTTTGCTGCCTAGTCCTTTGGTAAACTCCAATGGGGAACATTGTTTCTTGAAACATGACTAATTTGCTAATTTTACTGGAATAACATAATACATTCTCCTAATTTGTCCTTTGTAATGTAAAGAAAAAAGAATATAACAGGAAGCGTGCTAAGGGCATATGTCTGAAAATGAAGCTATTTTGTGGACACCCATAATTGGAAAAGGAGTTCCGTTTCAGCTGTGAGTGTCTAAGTCTAACTACTTGAAATATGTCGCTAAATCTATTTTATTTTACCATCGATTAATTAAAATTAGCAAACCGTTGAAATGTCTTGCATTCTGCTGCAGAATATTGTAGTTGATCTTTCGAGCATATTGTATGATGAGCCAGCTGATCAGTATGATTCTTAAAAGTCGAAGTGTATAATGACATATGATTAGTTAGTTTGTCTGGAACTTGCATGTATTATTGGTTGCAATCCAATGATATTAACAGCATTGATTATATTCATGTAATCCCTACGAACATGTGATTAATTCATGTGTGATCTGGTATGAGTTGTGGATTTTAATTCTCTGATAAGAAATAAATCCAATGAAAATTACTCTTCTAATTTAACTTCATTATTGAAATTTCCCCTAAAAAAGATCTTATTACTACACTCAAAATTGCTCTAATGAATGGGATATATGTTAGTTATTCATTGTTTGTTCTTGACTGCTTTACTCGTGTCAGTGACACAATTTTTCAATCGCTGAAAGCATTGATTATTAAAAACAGGCTACAGAATCTTCTCCTGATGAAGATGATATCAATGGTGTTAAAAGGAGAGCCTCCTTTGCAGATGACTCATCTCAAAGAGGATCATTCTCATCTCAATTATCAGAAAAATCCCCAAAAGTTGCAGATAAGTTCGATCCAATTGACATCGAAGGGCAATTGGAAACTGGGATATGGATTCACCGTCCAGGCAGCGAGACTGCACAAGTGTGGGAGCCAAGAAAAGGGAAGACGAGCAAAAATGTAACTAGTCATGAAGTCAGCGGACAAATTCGAAGCGGGGCTAGTGATTCAGTTGGTGGGCCCACTTCCAGACAGAATGAGAGTAGCAGCACTGACGAGAGCTCGGATTCTAACCAGTCGCGTTCGTCTAGTCGAGTTAAGAGGGGGATCAGAAAGATCGGTTCAATGTTCAAACGATCCCATAAAGATCCGGACAAAATCAGCTCCCCCAGAGAGTCCGAACCATCGCCTCAAGATAATAGTATCAATATCACAAACACCAAGAAAGGGGGAGTGACGTTGATTATAGACGAGTCAATCATGGCTACATCTGCAAAAACTCCGAAAGGCGACGAGGGAGAGCTGCCGAACGAAATTTTAGTTCCAGAGAGCCCTAACCAGAGGCATGCAAAGGACATGGCTAAGAGCATCTTGAAACAAGCCGGGAGATCTGCTCGTGAGCTGAAGCTCTCCCTTTCCCGAAAAGCAAGAAAGCCCAAGGCTGAGGCAGTGGAGTCGGATTCCATGGATGATGAGTCTCATTCATCATCCGTAGATTTTGCAGTTACAGATGCCGGTTTGGTAGTTCCGAGTTCAGTTATTTCTCCTCTTGCACCGACTTCAGGCGATGACTCCTTGAAGTTGAAAGACGAATTTCAGAACGCAGATCTCTCCGGTAGCGATTCTTTCAAGGCTGCTGATGACAAGGTTTTGTAACATTAATTTGAAATATGCAGAGATTACTTTCTTTCTATTCGGGAATCTGAGGGCTGAGAGCATGGAACATCATTTAAAAAGGAAGAGGCAAGATTCTTGTTTCTTGTTTATACTGTATAATAAATAATTGTGTTCTTATAAAACCATAGACTAATAGATAGTGGGGGTCAAATTCTTGTATTTGTTATACTGTGTGTATAATGGTGTTGGGTGTATAGGAGTTCTATACAACTTTGCATACTGTATTAATGTAGATTTGTGGAAGAGTTGTGTAAATTTTTGTATTTTCTTTTTTATTGCATCCACTGATTTCATAATTTGACTATTTTCTCCAAATGAAATGAATGAATTCCATATGGATATTTAGATCAGATTTAGTGCTCGTTTGGTTCAAATTGGATAACAAAAAAGGAATAGAAACAAGTCAAGTAAGAAAATGGTAATAATAATGGTTATTTTTATTGAGAGTTTGGTTCAATAGTAGAAAGGGGTCACTTATAAGGGGTAACTCCCAAGTAAAAGAAATTAATAACCTATTACTCAAACCAAACAAAATGTAATGGAATCAATTACTTGATTCACTTTCCATACCCAAAAAAAACTTGAATCACACATGGATTTAGATAATTTCATAAAGAAGAGAATTGGAATCAGAAACAGAAGCAGAAGCAACGCCATTTTCATGGGAGAATAAGCACTGCACCATTAGCTTCCACATTCCCATCTTAGGCACAAATCCATGGCCTACCATCTCCCTCAACGCCCACTCCACATCTTCAACTACATTCTCCCTGCAAAACCCTTGAATAACAACCTTATACGATTCGAAGCTCGGGTTTATACCCCTTTCGATCATCCTCTCCATCAACTTCTTCGCCTCACATAGTTTCTTCGAATCGAGCAGGCAGTACAGCACCTCCTGATACGTCCCGGGGTTCGGATCACACCCTTTGATCATCATCTTCTCTAAGAGCTCCGCCCCTTCTTCCCCTCTCCCATTCTTCCTCAATCCGGATATCAAGACGTTGAATACGATGGCGTCTGTCTCCACTCCCTCGGCCTCCATCCTCTCGAGCAGATCGAACGACTGCTGCAATCGGCCACGCTCGCACAGCGCGTGCATTATCGTCGAAAAGGTTCTGGCAGTAGGGCTGCATTTCTGTTGGGGAAATTCGTCGAGCACCTTGAGTGCAGCTTCGATTTCGTTGGTTTCGCACAGGCCCTTGATGATTATGTTCAAACAGCAAGCGTCGATCTCCACCCCCAGCTTCGAAGCCCCCATGTAAACCTCGTGCACCACCTCGAATTGCTTCGTCGAGACCAGTAGATTCAGAACGCAGTTGAACGTCGCCACGCTCGGCCAGCAGTTGTAGTTGGGCATGTCGAAGAGCGTCTCGATCGCCCGGTTGATTCGGTCGGCGGAGTGGCCGTAGATCTTGATGACGGTGCGGAAGAAGGCGTCGGAGAGGCGGCACTTGCGCTCGGCCTTGATTCTCCGCATCAGCGCCTCGATGGCGTCGAAGTCCCTGGCGAGGGCGAGCTTGTTGATGATGGTGGCGTAGAGGGATTCATTGGGGTTGTAGTCCTTGCGGGTGGAGAGCTGCGCGAGGAGCGGGAGGGCGAAATTGGGGTCTTTGAGGGTTTGGAAAATCCTGATAACCTCCGGTGGGCTGAGCCAGTCCTTGTGGCGGAGGAGATTGGGACAGTCGCCGTCGGGAAAGGATTTAGGGCGAGTTTTAGAGGGCGCGTATTGATGGAAGGAGAGACAAGGACGGAGTCTTGAGAGGAGAATTGATGGTCGCCGGAGGAGATGCGACGGCGACTTCATCGTTCCAGTTGCTAATTATTCGATTTCTGAGATTAAGCCGAACCGTTATGCTGTAAAATGTAAATAGTCATTCGCATCGCAGCCAATCGAATTAAATAATACAAAAATTATTTTTGTTGAGTTCCACTTTTTGATGATTTTTTTTTTTTTTTTTTTTTTTTTTTTTTTTTCTTACAGAATTTTTATACGGCTTCCTAGGGTACAATTGTGAAAATATTAAAAGTTTTGACATTTAATTGCTATTTAGAATATTTTGGAACACATTTACGAAAAACTGAATAATTTGGCAATTCAATTGTAAATTATCAAAAAAAAAGTGTAAAAATGTGGGAGGGATCTAGAATGAAGAATAATGCTTCCCTATCATTGTGGGCATAATTAATATGTACACAAATGACATGACAATGTTAATTTTAAGGAAAACTATTAAAATAAACACTATAAAAAAATTTAAACCGTACTAAAAAGAGAAAAATTATTAACTTGCAACTACAATGACAACCGTGAACACACTAAATATATCCATGATAAGTACTATGCAGTGTTTTAAAAACCGGACCGGACCAGGCGGTTGAACCGGGAACTGGACATGGTTCCGGTTCTCGGTTTTTCCGGTTTTGGCCGGTTCTCGACCTGAAAAATCGGAAACCGGATGACTTGCCGGTTTGACCTCCGGTCCGGTTTGACCTACTAGAACGAATTCAATTTTAATTTCTCATCTTTATTTTCTCAATTGCAGCCATAAGAGGGAAAATTTCTGTTATTGGTAGTATACTAGTAGTATATTTGAGTGTGATACTTGATTTGGAAAACTTGATTTTTGGGCTTCGGGTCTAATATACGGAGTATTTATTTTTAGTTCAATAAATGTTATAATAGTACAAACCCAATCAAACAAAAGTATAAAACCTATTAAATGTTAGATTAAAAAGTAGAATTATTAGGTTAAATTAGTTAAAATCGAACAGAGAATAAATTTAAAATACTAGTTCATTGAACTTGAAACATGTAATCGCATAGAACTAGCTTTCGAGTTGGCACACACAAATCCATAACCAACATGGACACTAATTAAAATTTTTAAATTCTTATAGAACATGATTAATTCATTTTCAACATATATGATCTTGGCCAAGTGAAGTGCCACGTGTAAGTCCGGAGCTGAACCTGTTTTAGGTTGACCCCAATTTATCACAATTCTACTGTTTGTAAAATTAATACTAACATATTTCAGGTTGGCAGTAAAACGTAGAATTTTTTTAAGTGTTTGTTAGCTTAGCCAGATGTAAAAACAAGCATAAAATTCTGTTACTTTATCAACTAATGGAATTTGATACTTTAAACTAATCTAACTTCCTACATGTGTATATCAATATTTATATTGACAGTATAAGAATGTATTTCTGTATCTCTTTATTATATTTACAGTACAAGGGTATGAATAATGAATGATAGGAGTTGTTGTTGAGAATGAAGATCAGGATTGATGTTTCTTCTTCCCGGCAAGAATGGGTTGAATCTGTAGCCTTCTGCTGAAAGCTTCGTTGAAAAGAAAGCGAGTCTGGAAAGCTGATATGATAGGGAGCCAAGCCAAGACTGAAAGAGGCGCAATAAGGATGACTCCCATCCCATAATCATAAGCTCGTGCAAACACACTCACAAAGTGCCACAATCCGGTGTTCTCGATCTTCGGTCTCACCGTTTGTGCAACCTGCATCTCATCATCTTCATCATCTGTTTTTAATTATTAGGAACAAAAAGAAAGAAAGAAAGAAACAAAACAAGGCTCACCCACCATTATCATGCCCCACCCAGTAGGTACAAAAGCTAAGCAACAAATGATGAGATCCATCATTGATAGATGGCAAATGAGGGACAGAGTCACTATTGTTGCTACTACTCCCATAAATAGGAAGGCTTTGAATAGCCTGAATGCCAGATGATGATTAGCACTCATGTACTTCTTCCCCACATTTATTATCTGCATAGTTTCATCAATAATACAGTATAAATTCCCTAAGCATGCAACATATTTATTTTATTTGAAGAGAGAGAGCAATAGTTGACCTTGAGTAGGAGGAAAATCACAACTATGACAATCCATGAGAGCACATACACCACAAAGTTCTTGTTCTGTCCAGATATATCAAGGTGATACACCAAACCATACTGGTATAGGAAAAACCTTAGTGAAAGAATCAACTCAATAAGCCTTGATGTAATCCCACAGTGTAGGAGATGAGCTTGCTCTTCAATCCACCATGATTGCCAGCTTCTCTCTTGTGGAATCCCAATCCCACCCTGCTGTTTTATCCATTTGTTCCAATCTTTCCAGTCATCCACTATCTTCCCCCAGTCGAACCCCGATGGATTAAACAGAAACGGAGCGAAAAGCCATGTCATCGACATGAACCATATCGCGTACGTTATCAGCACGTACGCCATGCTACTCTCGAAAGACCGTCTGAACAAATCATACACGATAAGCAGAAGCAGAAGCTCGAACCCTTTCACGAAATGGCTCCTCGAGTACAGCCTATAGTTCTCAGTAAAGCTCGAATGGAAGACCACCACCTTTCTCCCAGTCGGCCTATATTTCGCGCCTCCATGTAGAATAGTCCTCCCATAGTAATGAGCTTTTGTTCCATAGGAGAAGGTGAAGAAAACAGAAGCTAACTGCAGTTGCATGAGCACGAAATCTTTGATGGCGTTGAGGAAACCTCTCTCTAGTCCTATCTCTACTACCATTGGCAAACCGGTTAAGAGCCCGAGCTGTATAAATGATTGAGAGGCTAATGCTGTTTCTAGAGACTTTATGTTCTTCACCTTCGCCTCGAGAAGAAGAGCCTTTTGAAGTCCACTTAGAACTAAGTAAAGCTGTCCGTAAAGGAAGACATACACTCCAATCACAGAAATCTGCAACAAGCATAAAATCAACTTAAAGGAAGACTTCTTACAAAAAGAAGTATGTATGTAGGCCAATTAATGTAAGGTAAGTATAAGATTACCAGGCAGTTAAAATAGAAGCCAACAGTTGTGAAGTAAACAGAAAGCATCCGAAAGAAGTCGAAGCGCCTTCCAAGGCGGTATATATCACGACTGAGAGTCTGCTCACTGTTTCCATTAGCTACTTTGGCTTCAAACTTTGAGATTTGGTTGAGTCCAACGTCGCGCCCTTTGCCAACTTGCATGTATTCGTGATGTGTAACGTGGCCCCGACGTAGTGTGGTATTGAATCCTGCATAGTTTTCAGAGAAATTTACTTTGTAACTAACTATAAATGACCAAAATAATAAAAAGAAGTTCCATTTTCTGAAGTAGGAATAGCTACCTGCATATACATCTTCACTTAGGTTTATGGTCTTTGATGCCTTGCTTATGCCCCCTCTAGTCAAGTGAAATATCCTATCGAATAAATCTGGATGTCCATAATGGAATCTTACCCTGCATTACGAATCGAAATAGGCGGATGTAAAGAAATACACGAGTTTAGTCATGAGTGTAAAATGCACACAGATTATATGAATTACCTGAGTGGATTTGCTAGAAGTCTTTGACCAATTGTGACAAAGCTGGTTTCTTGATATGACATGAACCATCCCAAAGAAGAAACGCTGCACAAATAAAGTTCTTCTTTTTCTAGTTTATTCTTCATAATGATCCCTTTCTTTCTATGTCAGTTGATATGAAAATTTGAGTCTTACCTTCCTGTGAAGACATGTTCCCTCATGCCAATGATAGTTGGAGGGATCCTTCTCTGAGGTCGTACAAATTCTTGCAATAGATTTCTCATTTTGAGAGCTTCCTCAAGATAATTATCCTGCCATAACAGGACAACCTCATCACCATGAAATAATATTACACTCTAAACAGATGCATCCTCTCCTCATAAACAAAGTAAAGCTTACTTGGTTCATGTCAATGGCTTGAAGAGCTTCGCCACGTGTGAATATGATGGCATGATTTTGATTCTCAGGTTTACCTTCTCCAATATTTGGAGACCCTGGGAGCTTTATCCTATATATTTCCTGCAGAATAATTAAAAAATGCAACTTTGTGAAAACATATTCAAGAAAATCTTCATGAATGTATGCATGTATGTATGTATGAGTACTTTTGCAATACCTGGTCAAAACCATTAACATTTTTCACAAGGATAGAAGAATAAACTTTCAGAGGCCTGTCTGCTTCAATCTCTTTCTCCTCGACATATGCAACTCGTAAGGAGGGATACCTACAACCATTTTATCATGCTCATTAGATCATCTCCCATAAGTTTATACTGAGCTAAAGATTTTTCCCAAAATTTGACTTACTTTATCATCAAGTCAAGTATGTCTTGAGCCTGAGGGTCACCAGAGGATTTCTGGGCTCCAAATATTTGACATGAAACAACATGAGTAAACTTCATGTCGACTAATGCATCAAGCTGCGCTGATAATGTGTCGTTCGCCCTGTCAATTGCTTCGTAGTTTTGAAGAATATCTGGATATCATTATTCAATAATTTGAATTAGTTTGCTTAACTCAGATAGAAAGTACTAATGAACAGTAGTCAAGGAAACTAACCATCATCCTCAGCCATGTCAAGAAAGGCTTGTAACTTTAGTGCTTTTCGGTAATACATCATTCCTCGAACTGTAAGAAAAGAAAGCCAGCTAATATTATAAACCTTCACCAAAACAGCAGTTTCATTCTTGAAATTTTGATGAAAAAACTCACCAGTCCTACTTAAAGTTTGCCCTCGAAACGAAGCCCAATCTCTCAGATCTTCCTCATTCACATCCTCACTCATGTCATCTGCATTTTCATTCCCGAGTCGCTCCAGAAAATTTTCCCACTCATCTGAGTGAACACAGGAAATCACAAGTTGAGGCTATTTCATGCAGAAATAACTTTTTTTTTTTTTTTTTTTTTTTTGGTAATACTTTTTCTGAAAGTTCTCTGAGTAACCTGGAAAAATCTTTTGCATATAAAAGCCAATGGAAACCGCTTCTTTGCTGGAGTGAAGCTCTCTCTTTGAGAACTTTACTTCTTCCATATAATGTGGAGTCAGAACACTGTAATTTGAAATGAATAAGGTAATGAGAAAATATATATAATCATGAAATACCAAATAAACACAGAGAAGTATAGAATGAAAAGGCACCTAAATGACAACATATTGCGAACTTTTGGAGCTTTAGGAATATCCATAAATAGAGAAGTAGCGAAAAATGATATTCGTCTTCTAGCTTCCAGATTCGATGGTATGTACATTGCCGTATCTTTGACAGTAAGCAACAAATGAAAGCGCTTAACCTGAATTCCAAAATAATTATTACATTTTCAGTTACTTACATGGACTAAAAGCTTTATATCTTTGACTAAACTAGAGGAGACATGGTACCTTTTCCATTAGAGGACCAGAATCTGGTAAAGGGAAATGAATGGAATGACTCGAAGCAAATAATTCCGGATTTTCAAGATGAGTGAAGAATTCGGTTTCGACTCCATCAAGTTGCTGTTCATGTTGGAGCAAATCCAATGTTCTTATGCATAAACAATAAAAGTCACATTTCAATGAATGTGGAAGAAGAGCAGAGCAAATTCAACAAGAAATTTGTACTTAAATTTTGTGAAGTAGGAATATATATAGTTAAGCAACCTGGAGCCATTAATGAGCAAATCATTTGTCAGTAGCTCAAACATGTCTTGGAGCATCCTCACAACTCTATAATGATGATTCTCGTCGCCTTCAACCTAAATTAAAGTAGTACTTGAGTAAATAATAGCCATGAAGGTACAGAGAAGGAGGAGACTCGAGAGCTATATTTTGATATAGATTTTACCAGTAGCTTGATCAAGTTAGTGCATTTAGCATGCAAAGTTGGTAGTTCCCTCATGCGTAGGTCCTCAAGAAGTGAAGCCTTTCCAATGCTTTCCTCAATCTCATCAATCACACCAAATATGACTCTGAAGATCATAGTTATGATTGAAGTATGGCAACATATAGATTTTTAATATGATGAAAAGAAATCTGATCTTGATTAAAAGACATAATATACCTTCTCTCAGTGTCGCCCACCACGAGGATATCCAGTATGTGTTTAAGTAACTCGTAGCATTCGACTACAACCATGTACATGTACTTGTCCTTTCGAACCCTTTTCAAGAGAGACTCGTATTTTCCCGAGAAATCTCTAGCAATGCTCAGAGCTGTTGAGAACTGCAGAAAAAATAAGCCAGTTAAGAACTTACTTATCAGCACATTAGATCAAGAAAAGAGATCAAAATCACACATTATTACCTTATTTGCTAAGAGAAAAACAGGCCACCTGACTTGATTACTAAGTAATTCTGAGGAAAGTGGTATTTTCATCAAATCCATGTCCCTGCATCAGTAAAACATGGTGTTATTCCACATTATTATAATTATCAACCATGATAATCCAAATAAGAAAAACAAAATGAAATAAAAGACCTGGTGAGCCATATTCAACCTGTTACTAATCAGGTCCTCCTCTCGAAAGCTGCTTATGATTTGGTTCCACACGAGGGCGAACTTGAGAACTCCTCCCTTCTTTTTCTCTAAAGCCTGAAACAAGCCTTATGAAATTTCAGCACTACAGCTACAAGTAATGTTATAAATAACAAAAAAAAAAAAGAAAAAAAAAAAAAAAAACTGAGGAAAATACCTTGAGAAACCCTGGCTGACAGAGCCACACCATGATTCCCTCTTTATTTTCTTTAACCGGGGGCGGTATAAGCCAATCATTGAATGCCAAGTGTAAGGTGTCGAATTTACTCCGCAGCATTCCTTGTGTACGGATCTGTTCGAAAGCAAAATGACTTGGAATACTAGTTTTGTACTGCTTAAAGGAAATGATAGTAGAAGTATAGGATAGCTTACTTCACCAAGATGGTGCAGAATGCCATAAACTCCGCCAAAGACGGCACAGTAAACAGAATACCATATTTGTATATCCATGAAATAAACCTGTGAAATGGAAGCTCGCTACTATAAGCTTCTACTACCCTCATTACTATCACAGTTCATCTTGTAATTTATGTATCTGTATACGAGTATGTCTGCAAATACTTACAAGGATAATAGGAGACCAAATAGCTGCAATGGCGCCGCCATTACTCTTCACTAAATAACAGAAAAAAAGAAGAAGATATCAGATGACATGTGTAAATTTAACTTATCATCTTTCTGTAAGGTGGATTACCTTTAGGAAAAAGCTCGTGCCAATCGTAGTTCTTAACCCCGATCCTCATGATCTGCCTTGTTGGTTTTATAAGTGGTTTTATCTGCAAGTAGCATCGTATAAAAGACCTTCAAACTCTCGAGTATCTAGTTATGCATTTGCAGTGTTTTTTTCTCTATGCTTTTATGGTAGAAGGGAAAAGTATATAAGCATAATTGTGAGGTTAGTAGAAGCTTTAAGGACAATATAAACGGAGAGAAGGATCTTTGATAAAATGGTCTAAGGCCAATGAAAAATGCTTATTATTTATTTACTCTGTAAAAGACACTATCCAAAGAAGAAGAGAAGGTTATTAACCTCAAATGTGTAGCTGAATGAGAATTTGCTTAGAAGTAACAGCACCCAGAAAAATGTGTACCTAAAGCAACAACACGTAAACTAAGAAGACGAAAGACACATTAACCAAAAGAAAGTAGAGTAGAGATTTCAGAAAGTACTTCAGCACAGATACTTGGCTCTCTTGCATTCCTCTTCCTATGTATAATCTAGGCTACAAGAGGCAGAAATCAAGAAAATGTAATGGGAATAACAATGCAAAGACTTAGAATACAGTGACCTCTATTGAAAATTTAGTTTCTATAAACTTTTTAAGAGAAATCTGAACTCTTACGTGTGCAAACCAAGACAAAACTGAACATATTCGAGTATTTGAGGTCTCGATATATCTTCCTACAGCAGGCACAAGAAAGAGGACCATGTTTACTCCATTGGTAACCAAGTAGAATGCAACAGCTACCATGTACGAAGAATAGCACCATTCACCGAGCCAGCTCCCCTTTTTAGTAGAATAACAAGTATATTTTCTTCTAGAACTAGAATAGTATATAGGTAGAATAATTATCCATATCATTGCCCCCAGTATCTTCAGCACATCTTTTCGACGTCGATTATAGTCCATCGTACATCTAGCTTTCCATGTGAAGACAACATCAAGGATGGCTGAAAATCAGATGTTCAAATTTCTTAGATATAAATTATTTGGAGATTATTGGGAATTTCCCAAAGTCATGTAGCATCATACCTTGGATAAATTTAAGAACTGCTGATGTGATGAAGATGCTCATAACATCCTCAAGTACAGATGCTTCAAAAAATTGTATAGGAGATTCTAGATCATGGGATGCCACTATTATCAATGCCTAAGAGAAATTTGCAGTAGTAAAGGTGTCAGATAATGTAGGTTTTTAAGGAAATCGATAGAACTCGGTTGCTACAAAGTTACCTGCAAGGATAATATAAGGAAGCTCCACATTCTATCAAAGGTTCGAAAAATCTGCCAAAATGAGCGTATTTCGACAAAATTTGTCTTCCCTAGCCACTGCGGTTCCCTCTCTTCAACTACAGGTTCCTGAGGATCACCAATAACACAAGAGGTTTTGTAAATTCATTGGCTAAGCATTTGCTATCAGCTTTACGCAGTCAAAAACAGCAAGCATATGTATAGGGTAGAGATGCCAATGGTTGCATGATGAATTTGAACATGGAGTAGAACAGTAGCAGTTTTCTTGTTTGTGGAAAAAATCATGAGATTATGGCATGTAAGAGATTACTAATTCAATAGTGCTAACATGCAAATTCAGAAGTTGGCTTACTCCCATCTCTTCATCTTCATTGTTAATGCTTTTATCTTCTTCACGAGTCTTCTCTGATGTTCGAGGCTTCTTCTTCTTGACTTCATTCGAAGGGTTCGTGTAAAAGAAATCATGATCCAGACGCATTGGCCATCCTATCTCGAAGCAATCTGGAGACCTTAAATATAAACAGCAAACATTTCAAAAAACAAGAGTAGTAAATAAGTTAAATAAGTAACATCAACCGTAGAAATTTCTAAAGATTACAACTTCCATATCTTACCAGAAGAATTCATTTAAGTCATCATAGTTCCTCCATGTTGAATGATCAGTTGTACCATTTCTGTTTTTCATAGCTTCCTTCAGTACATTGGTGAGAAATTAGAGCTATGCACAAACGAGGATGCACGAGTTAAACCAGTTTAGGATTCAAAGTACCTCCCATATAACTTTGTAGATTGGTGAAACAACATTTCCTAGGAAAGACTCGTCTCCTCCTCCGTACACGGGCTTGACTACTTCTCCAGTTTCCAAAATCACCGCACCAGTCAGCATTCCGTGTAGCTCACTTGCCATCTGGAAGAGAGTAAATGGAGGAACAAAATTTGGTTACTATGTTGTTTAAGGGAACATGTTATCAGATACTTGACTACTACTCAATATCTTGTTTTACTCTATGAAAACACCACTTAGAAAAGTGACAGCAGTTGGTAATGAACTTACATGGTGGAATATGTAACACAGACATTCCGGCATAAACCTTAAATTTGCTGCTTCTCCCCATATTAAGCAATATAGTGCGACGTACAAAAGTTTATATTGCAATGCTTCCTGGTTCAAATATGGTAACCTGAATAAGAAAATGATGTTAGAAAAGGTATTACTATATGAAGAAAAAAGTGATGAATAATTTCACATTCTTGAGAATAGAAATATTAAGTTCGATGCTCACCTGATGTTACTTTTTCTGTTAAGAAACTTGCACCACTCTATATAGTTTTTAAAGAATTTCTTCATCAGTTCATCCACAGCTCCCTCCCCTAACTAGTAGCCAAAAAATGAGTCGTTATTCGCAGATTGTTGATATGAAAATGGAGAGTGTTCGGATTGAAATACTGTGCCTTATAGTATAGAAGGCGCACCTTTGGTGCTTGTTTATGAGAGTGACGAACATGTGCATTCGCAAGTAGAAGGATCAAATGCTCCCTCTGGTTGGCTAAGTTTCCATTCTAAGAAAGGACAAGTTATTATAAACTAAGTTTTCCTAATAACATCAGAGGCAGAAATTCAAGGCTAAAAATAATCAATAAATACAATGAGAAGAAGAAATGGCACCTGAAATCCGAAGCCAAACTGAAGCCAGTCTAGCATATCCATATCCGGCTTTCGCCTTTGATAATCCTCCAAGAATGGCAAGCCTCGAACATTGCGTACAGCAGCTATTGCATATTTGATCTGTGAAATCCAACATTCTATCAGAGCTCATGCCATTCAAAGTTTAATCTCATGGAATGTAGAATAGAGTTTTTTCTTCTTTTTTTGGGAAAATTTTCCTCAGGTAGGCTAGAAATTCCAAAAAGCATCAGACCTCAGGAAGTTGCCTTATCGGTTGATGAGAGCCTTCTTGATCGAGAGGAAGAATATTATAAGGCACATAGAATTCAGATCTCGAATGATCATTCTCAGCAAGGGCCTAATCAGGAAGAAAAATGTTAAACTCGAGAATAAGGCAAAATAGTAATAAAACAGTAAAATCAAAGATGCAAAAATGGAAAGGGAGAAGATGAAAGGTAGAAGACCTGTGAACCTGCTGCTGAAGTGACAGTACTGAGTACTTCATATAGAACAGATGCGATTGTACGAGCTTTCATCAACTTTTCTCTGAAACAAGAATCGACAAGAATGCATATTCCATGAGTATATGCCATAGTGTAGGAAGAACAATAGGGTGTTTTTATTTTCTCACCTAGTTTCCAAAGTATATTCTCCTGCACCATGCTTGATGATGTAGTCTTTGTACTGTCTATACACACGTCGTAGTTCGCGTAAATCACTCTTCTCCTTCCTTTTTCTAATTGTGACTTCTTCATCCTGAGGAATGAACAAGGTTAATAAGGGTAAATACAACCAAGACTTGACAACCATATTCGAAGAAGCTAATAACGTACCTGTTCGAGTCGTTGAAGAAGAGAAGTTTTGAACTGTCGAACCCCTCTCCCACTCGAGTTTCTGTCCAAATTATGTGCAACTTCGAAGGCATGAAAACGACCTGAACATACAACTCAATCACTTCCTCTACTCAATTACCTCAAAATTCCTAACATCTCTTTTCCCTCCATTTCAAAACATCTGTGCACTGTAATTCACTTAGAAATCGAATTTTTCCATATAATGCATAGCTCATCTTCTAAATTGTTCTTAACACAAGTTCCTCATCATGTCTGTGACAATGCCTACATTCTAAATTATTAAAATAAAATAGAAAAGAACTCTCTAGCAAGCCTCTCTACCAGCAAGTTAAGATCATTTTCACACTCATTATCAAAAGAAAAAAAAAAAAAAAAAAGCAAACATCACTTCACCAAAATTAATAACTTAAAAAAAAAACGGAACAAAGCAATGAAAATCTCAAGAAAGGACTGATCAAATGCAACTAGCTACATGAAGATGGGAACTCACAAAGATAAGCAACCCGGGGCTCGTCGATCTCGATCAAATTGGCGACACGAAGGAATCTTTGAATCTCAGAGACAAGAGTGACTGGCAATTTCTCACTATCAAAGGGCTCAGTAACATGATCACGGCCGAGAGTGAGGGATCTGATGAAGGAGCGTGACTCCTTACCACTCTGAGCTCTTCTACTGGTGCTGGCTTGGTTTCGATCATCATTTATGGGCTCTGCAACAATAATCTCTGACATTTTTTTGGATATTCAACAAAGTGAACAAGAGTGAGATTGCATGGAGGAGAAAGTATCTCTCTCTATATATATATATACCGTGGAATCTTGAGTGTATATGCATGTTTTTGCCTAGTTTCATTGTTTTTTTCTTTGTTCTTTTTTTTTTTTTTGGCTTTTTGCAGCAGAGTGCTTTATGGGGTGTGATCTTTTTCGCTTTTGCTTTGCTGAAATCAGAAAATTGCTCTGTGTGTGTGTGTGTGTGTGAGTTGGATTGGAAACAAGAATTGGGATGAACTTCTTTTTGAACCCCCAGTAAATGGCGCGCAAAAAATAAACTTTCTTAAAATTAGAAATTAATTAACAAAAAGATCAATTTTAATAAGATCAATAATAATACGGCCTTATTAAGGGGGAGAATTATCCAACTTACATGTTAGAGTGAAGATTGTTACAAAGTCAAAGTTAGACTAAATAAAAAAAAAAAAAAAAAAAAAAAAAAAAGAGTTAATTTTTTTGGCAAGAGCTCAACTTGACTCGATTTACTTAAGGAAAAAAAAAAGCCTATTAAATGATACTAATAAAATTATTTTTATTTATTTAAAACAGAAAGAAAATAATTTACAATCTATTTTCTTTCGATGTCAAGTTACTCACATACATGAACATGACTGTATTTAGTTGTATGTTTATTGAATTGGGAAAAAAGAAAATTGAAGACAGAATTACAGTCCCTTTACTGTTTGATGTTAATTAATATAGATTTTAGATCTTAGAGAATGGTAAGAAGTATAAACTATGATGGTAAAGCCACTTTTTTTATTTGCTTGCTGTAAAGAACCCTTTCTTTTCCTTATAATATTTCTGAAATCAAAATAATTCTTATTAAGAAGTAAAATTAATTTTACCAAATCAAAGTGTGGCGAAAGCCTTTTAATCTCCCTTTTTGGGTCATCAAACACTTTTTCTCCCATGATAAACTAATTATAGACCAAAAAATATAAATATAATTAGGTTGGATTTGCAAGAGAGAGGCAGCTTCATGGTTGTTACATGAATTGATTAGTGGTTTGTGGGTCTATCAACTTTAATTTGCAAAAATGGTAAAATTGGTTTCTTTAAACCATGAATACAAAAGGTTATCAAATGCGTATAACTTGTCAAAAGCATATACATTTGAGAAAAAGTTGGCACATTCTTTTTAGCAAAATTTCTTCCTTCCCCTCTAAGAATTAATATACTACATATCAAAGACAAACTCGTTAAGTTTCTCCATGGTTGGCAACAAAACTCTCTCTCTCTCTCTCTCTCTCTCTCAATCACACACGTACACGTACACATTATTAGTCTAGTCTCTAGGCTATGCTTTTAAACAAATGTGTACTTCACATGAGAAAAACTTGGAAATTAACTTGGAAATTATAATATGATTAAACTATTAGATCTTTGATTCTTTCGAAATGTCACAGGACAACAGGTGGAAATTTTTAATAAATAAAATGCAAGCTTAATTAATTTATCATGCTTTAACTACTATGGAGTATAAAAAATGAGACTTCATATCATGCACCGACGCGAAATAGAGCAAATTAAATGAAGCTTTTAGGGGCCACTGATTTAACACTGAAATTAGGGTTTCGAGGCTTGTTTACTTTATGATTTCATCTCCATTATGAAGGATGTTTCAATAATTTTAGCTCAAAATGTGGGCCTAAGCTGCATGTTTAATACTTAATCAACTTATATTTAACATAATTCATGAATCCTGCACAAGGTTAGTTGGTTTCTAAACAACTTATCAACCAACAACAGAAAATGAAGTTGAAACTCTGAATTTCTGGGATGCTATTAATCATGGTAATAAAATTGTTCATTTCCATGAATAGATGTCTAAAATCTTAGTACATGAGAATGTATAAGTGAAATAAAAAGCCAATATACATACATAAAGCCATTTTGAATGACATAAAATTCCTTCTGCCTATGCTTTTTGTTACTGATTAGGGAACCTGTTTTTCATCTTGGTTTTTGTGTTTCTTTTTCTCATCTTAATAAATGAACTCAAAAAAAAAAAAAAAACACTCCTGGATAATATGTAATTTTCACATTTTTGGAGTTGCATATGCATACTCTCTACAATAATAATCAACCATGGGTTACTACTTCATGAAAAAAGCAAGAACTTGGATCAACTACTTAAATAAAAAGCAAATCCACAAAGGCACACCAATCATGCAGAAAATATTCTGCTTCAGTATTTGATCTTTCTAAATTCTAAAGATGCCATCTTGTTTTTCTTTTTATCACCACCAACCATGTGACTACTCTCTTTTCATAGTGTCAAAGACTTATTGAGTCAAAAGTTCATTGATAAGGTACAAGTCAAGATTAAGGTGTGAAACACCAGTTCAAGAACATTTAAATGGTTTCTGATTAACATATTCAACAATGTACAATCTGACTTATGATAATAATCTATTTACACAAAATTCTATATGATTCTGATGTTTGTCACAGAAATGAAATTTTACAAATTTATGGGTTTGATCTTTGATCCACAGACATGAAAATTGATAATTTTCTACAATTTTTTTTTTCTTTTACAATTAAAACAGAGAAACATATTTAGGCCTATTGCCACAAACCAATGTAGCCATCCTCTTCCATGGCCATTCCATTACAAACTTGCGAATAATCCTCTAGTCCTCCAAACTCAACCATGTTTTCTGTGAAATAATCAGTCATCTCATAACCGGGACACGAATAATAATCCATCTCCATATCAATCCACTCGTAATTCGGATGATGATCAAGAGATGTGGAGTTGGAGCAGCATTCAATCTCATCTACTTCAGAGAATCGACACTCCTCTGAGGAATCGTCTGAGCTGCAAGCCTCGGTACACGAATCCTGATTCATAATCTCAGGTCCAAGAGATTGAACCAAGGCTCTCAACACATCACCGTCTCCATCTTCTGCTTGTAAATCTTCAAGAAGAGACATGATCATTGAGGTATCAATGTTCAATAACTCATCAACGTTCAAATCGTCACAGCTCTGATCAAGAAAGCAGTTTTCAGTAGCTGCAAAACTAGCCATATTGTTGAAAGAGATTTGAGCTAAAGATCGAAAGATTCGAAATAGCTATAGAGAGGGATGTAGTTATCTTTCTCAATGCTGAGTGCATTATTTATAGGAAAAAGAAAAAAGAACACTTTGCAACTAGGCAACTACCATGGCTTTGCATGTGCAGTTGTGTCAACTAAAGATCTCTGATTTATTTCATTAATATTGAAATTAAATCAGTAAAAGGATTCGAATTTATTGAGTTGAAGCATTGCCCATGTGGACAGCTGAACTTGGTGATCCTACCATTCATGTACCTCTGCAAAACTATTAATAAACTTGTCTTCTATTATTATTATTATTATTATTATTAAAGATTTAAATCATCAATGGCCACATTGTCGTGAAATTTCCTTACAATGTTCCTCATAATTGAAGGGGCAGTGTCGGCAGCCATACAGAAGAAAGATCAACATTAACTTAATCATGAAATCAACACCAGAATTTTTTATATAATCAAGTTAGATGCATAGCATTTTCTTGCATGAATGGTCCTGTAAAAGATACAGATGATTCTACCTTTATTACATGTTCAACTATTATTATTACTTTTTTTAATTATTTTTATCGACAAATCAAAACTTAATTGTTTATCGTATGGTGAACATCAACTTGCACTAGGTACATTATATCAATGCACGACTTTTTTAAAGATGCAATTATCTCTACATATATGTGACAGCCTAGTTTTTTTTTTTTAGTCTACATGAACAACAATCTGGAATATATCAAATAGTAAAAGAAATGATAATAAACACAATATCTCTCCTGATTCTTTTTTTTGTTCTTCACCAACCACCTTACACCACAAATGAGTTGTTACATATACTTCAGTTCCTTGTAAAGTGATATTTAGACTCTGATAAAATAAATAACTTCAATATATCCATTTATAGTAGCTCAATATGAACTAAAAAAAAATTCATGATGTAAGTGCTTGAGATCAGAATTCAAGTAAAATTATCTCCAAAAGAAATCAAGCCTAAGGGCTCGTTTGGTAGCAATACCGAGAAAAGGACGGATAAGAAAATGTGTGATAAGTTGAGATAAAAAAATTATGATAAGTTGGGATAATAAATATATATTGTGTTTGGTACAAACATAGATAAATTGGGATAAGAAATATAAAAAATTGATAATTAAAATTGAAAATAAAAAATGATAATTAAAATAAAAATTAAAATTGATAATTAAATAAAAATAAAAATTGATAATTAAAATAAAAAATAAAAATTGATAATTAAATAAAAATAAAAATTGATAATTAAAATTGAAATAAAAAATTGATAATTAAAATTGAAAATATTTTTTAATTAAATAAAAAATTGATAATTAAAATTGAAAATAAAAATTGATAATTAAAATTGAAAATAAAAAATTGATAATTAAAATTAAAATAAAAAATTGATAATTAAAATAAAAAATAAAAAATTGATAATTAAAATTAAAAATTAAAAATTGATAATTAAAATTGAAAATAAAAATTGATAATTAAAATAAAAAAATAAAAAATTGATAATTAAAATTAACAGTAAAAACTTATACAACTTATCTGGGGGTAGAGGCGGTATAGTATATGCCAGTGTAACAGTGAATTTAGTTCGGGCCCAACATTTTCGCGGGCCGATGGCATTATTTTTCTCGAATACCAAACACTGGAAAATACGAGATAAATTTTCTTATCTAGGCTTTTACTCGGTTATACTGGCTACCAAACAGACCCTAACTATAAGAAATAAATACCAAATATATACCGAATATTTTAGTTTTTGAACTGAACTGAAGCCTAAATCAACGAATTTCCCTTGAGCACAAGTTTATATATGGTTGGCATAGGGTGATAATGGTGAAAAGGTGAGGTTAAGCAAAAGCTAATTCATCATAAATCATGAATTTGGATATTCATCTACATTGAGAAATAAAACAAATAAAAAGATCTAATATGATTTTTGTCGCTGATTATTAGTCAATCTTGTAAGAGATGCAATCTTGTGTGCTTTTTATGTGAATGTGATTCTTTTTTCTTAATAGTGCAAAAAGAATGATTGAATCAGCTACTCATTGATGAGATACAAGGTAATATTAGGGCTTGTTTGGTAGCTGAGATATCCTATGATATCTCAGCTTATCTCGGGTAATCCATGTGTTTCATAGCCATGATTGGGCTATCTTTTCGGCCCGTGTTTAGCACCCGGCCCGCACATAAATCACTGTTCTACTGCAATAACTCGCCATTTTTTTTAACAAGCTTCCAACCCTACGATTAGACACTGTTCAACTGAAAGAAAGAAAAATTCCTCTCTTAACCCCTCCCTCCTTTTCCTCCTTGCAGAGCCGCCACCACCTCCATGCTTTTCTCAGGCGGCCGAGCCGACTTGACGACGGCAACGACGGATTGCACGGCGGCTGGTGAAGGCCGTACAAGTCTTGTTGACGACTCCGGCGAGGCCGCCGGCGAGAAGCTGCGAGACGGTACCGATTTGCCTCTGGCGCGGCGGCTCTACCACCACCGACGACGTCCACCACCCAGCCCCCCTCTCTCCCCAACCACTCCAACCCTCGCTTCCGTCTGAATTGATTTATGAATCGCCAACCGCGACGGCCCACCTCCTTGAATTGATTTTTGAGGGGAGAGACGAGAGGTTGACGACAGCAACAAAATTGGACGACGGCGGCTCAGACGGGTAAAGAAAGAAACTGAATTTTCGAAGATTCAATTGACGCGAAGTGGGTGAGCGACTGAGTACAGAGGGTCGACGATGGCCGCGATGATTCAACTCCACCCCCTTTGAATTTCTGAATTGGATGGCATCGAATTTGGTATGAGAAAAAATTCATTTTAAATGCCTTTCCATTCTCTCTTCGAATTTAAATGCCCAACGGCGAATTGGTCTGAGAATCAGGGGTTGTTCCGCTACAAAACACTAATTCCTCCCTTTTTACCCCCTCTGCTCCAAGAACAATAGCCGGCATTTCTTCTCCCTGTGTTGGCTGCCGCTTGCACCGCCGCACAGAGACATCGCCACCACTGCTCCGCCCCTGCCTTGCCTTTTTGGTGCACCGCCAGATACGGGCGGCGACGGTAGAAGAGGATTTCCGAAGACGATTTCTTGAGAAGAAGAAATTTGGCAGAATTTTTTTTTTTGAATTTTGGAAGTTGATAGAAGAATTGATGAAGGAATTGAGAATTTGGCAGAAGTAATTCAGAAAGAATTGATGAAGAAGATGATTTTACAGATCTCATTCTGTTTGAGGATTTTTTTTTCTTTTCTTTTTTTCATTTAAAAATTTGTAGTATATTTTAGGAGGGTCAAATCCAAAAATTTTATTTTTAATCATTGTACTACAGTAATTTTTAATTTTATACCACACAACCATTATTATTTTTTATCATGGGTTTAATCTCACTTGTCACTGTTCATCTCTAAATTTTTTTCTTATCTTAACTATCTTACCAAACAAGCAGTTAATGTTTAATTAATACACTATTTCAAGAACACACATATGGGACAGATTTAACTGGTAAAACAGAATGTAAACAAAAATATTCAGTAGGTGAATCGTGATATCTAATGATAATTAGGTCCATAGAGAAGAGAATATACAAATAATTTCTGAAGAATATAGACTTATTAAGTATGCTAATCAAGAGAGGAATTTCTCTAATTTTTCACAGAAATGAACTATTAGTTTATCACTACTGAGATGTACAAATTTATGGGCTTTTCTACAATACCATTCAAATTGATCTCTGATTTATAGACATAAAAAAAAAAAATAGATCATTTTCTTCATTTTTTTTTTTTTTTTTTTTTTTGAAGTGAAACAACTAAGGCCTATTGCCACAAGCCAATATAGTCATCCTCTTCCATAGCCATCTCATAACAAACTTGTGAATAATCCTCTAACCCTCCAAACTCGACCGTGTTTCCTATGAATCGGCCGCTGAAATAATCCATCTCCATATCCATCCATTCAAAATCTGGATGATTTTGAGGAGATGTTGAGCAGCATTCGACCTCATCCACTTCAGAGAATCGAGTACTCTGAACTTCGAATGATTCAAGATTCACAATCTCGGGTTCAAGAGATTGAATCATAGCTCTCAACATCTCACCATCTCCACCTCCTTCTCCTTGTGAGTCTTCAAGAAAAGACATGAGAAGTGAGGTATCGATGTTTAGCAACTCATCGACGTTCAAATCATCACAGCTCTGATCAACAAAGCAGATCTCAGTAGCTGCCATATTTAATTTGTAGAAAGGGATTCAAATAAGGAGGGATTGAAAGATCTAAAGCAGGACTAAGAAGAGAGAGTTTAATTATATGAAATGTCACACTTTCTTTCTCAATATTGACTACTCTATTTATAGGCTAATGATAAGCAACTACCATACTTTTGCATGTGCAACTGCTCAGCTAAAATCATATTTTAGCTAACTACTACTAATAAAATTAAAATTAAATCAATATAAAAGTTGCAATTTATTGAGTAGAAAATCGTCCATGGATCTGCATGTGGACAGCTAACTTTGGTGATCCTACCATTCATGTACCTTTGCATGGAATGAATAAACTTGTCTTGTACATTTCACCACAAATAATTAAAAAGAAAAAAATAAAAGGAAAAAAAGTGGTGTTGTGTGATTATTAAATAATTCAACCACCACTTATCACAACTCATGAAATTAATTTACCGACATTGTGTCGATCGTAGTCTAATACTGTATAATTGAAGAGGAGGTATCGGCAGCCACACAAAAGAATGATAAAGATTAACTGAATCAAGCCATCAACATCTGCAATTATTTTAAACATTAAAAAATTAAATATAATCTATATTTGCTTCCACGTAAGAGATACTACTACTAGCTCTAGCGATTGCAAGTTAACTATTACTAGAATTCTTATCAACAAACCAAATTTATTGACGAGTCACATGATAAACAGATCAGGTAAGAGATATATAGGCTATAGTATATTTTGTTAAAAATAATAATAATAATAATAATAATAAAAGTGAGAATATACGGAATTATCGGAGGGCTAATCTTTATGGAGATTATATTTTACAGTTGAATTATTAATTGAAACAAGGATCTGCCCCGTGTGAAATTGCAGATGCAGGTGATATTCTTAGTATCATCAACCAACAATATTTTCTCAGGGCTGTGTGATGGAATTGAAAAGGAAATTGAGGGATAAAAAATTAAAGTATGGAAAAAATTATATATGTAAATTTTCTAAAGTCAAAAAATTGAAAAAATATTATCACTTCATATAGGTAAAAAAAATATTATCATTATCATTATTATGATTTGGAATTAAAGGGTGGAAAAACGCCCAAAAAGTTTTTTCCCTCATGTCCGGAAAAATGTTTCTATCATGTATAAAGAACAAGGAAAAGGAGGAAAATGATTGAAATTTTTTTCTTTTCCCTCTTTTTCCATAAAAAAAAAATAAAAAAAAATGCACCCTTAGATTAGGAGGACATGTAGAGAGGCATTGCATCTTATGTAATTGAGAGAATCATTATATAAATGGGCATTTGTGTTTTGTTTAGATTTGTAACCGTTTTTATTGTACTAGTAAATATAATGTGCATTTACACGTTAATTGAATAATTTTTAATAAATTATTTTCAACAATCATATTTATATTTATTTATATTTCACTTTGTTTGTGTAATAATATTTGTAATTTATGTGTCAATTATAAGATAAACAATTTTGAAAATTTTCAAAATTTTATACATCATCATTAATCAAAGAAAAGTAAAGAATAATTATGTTAAATTGTAAATGCTCTATTTTTGTTTGGTATTATTGACTTCAAAAATTATAATATGTTTAAGTAAAAAGATATCATAAATGTCCTAATTTTGGTTACAAAAGTTACGTGTTAATTCAATTTTTTTTTTTTTTTTGTCGCTAACAAAATAGAATTGAATCACCATAAAATAAAATAAGGAAAAAAATGTATATATCTATAGTTCTAATTGAAACACTAAATATTGATATTTCTATTTATCTCTGGGTACATTTTTTGGGTAATTACTGCAACGCATATGTTTGGAGACCATAAAAATTATTTATTTAAAGAGACCTTTGACGTGCATGATCTAATATTGCATTTAGGATAAAATAGAGTTTCATGGTCCATTAAAATGTTTATTTATTTACATTCCTTCTATTATTATCTAACTAAACAATTATGTACATGCATATTTTGTTACTTCATCCGTCTCACTATGATTGATACGTTTTTTTATTGGGCTGTCTCACTAAGATTGTCATGTTTCCTTTTTTGAGAAATAATTAACTCATAAATGGTACAATTAGTAAATATCTTATTACACTTAACTTTCCCTAATTAAATCTCATCATCCACTCACCTCTTAGCACGTATCATAATATAATTTAAATTCTAAAAGTTTAAATTACTATAAATTGCTCGTTTGTTTTTGGATTTTTATACCAAATTAAAGGTCTTGATATAATCTTTCATTTATAATTAGACATTGATATATTTTTATGCATCTATGATGCTCTAGTTTTAAAATATACCAAAATACATAAACCACACTACATCCCGAAAAGAAACGTGTCAATCATATCATAATGAGATGGAGGTAGTATAATTTTAGTGATTTAATGTTTCTTATGTATTATAGATTCCTATATGTCTATGATTCACAAAAATTAATATATTTAAGTATGATACTCTCTTCATCCACTAAACTTATGCATACAGTTTATTTTTTAAGTATTATATTAGTTGTCTTTACTAGTATATAATTATCTTATAAAAATATAATTGTAGATGATTCTTCATAAACATTGAATAAAAATCGCATGACATGACTCTTTTTTTTTTCTTTTTTTCTTTTTGTCTATTTCGGTCACTTTAGACACGACACCTGCTAAAAATATGATTATATATAATAATTTTATATTTATTGTTACACTTTATATAATCAATACAATTATGGTCAATTGGGATATAGTTTTTCTCAAGAACAAAAATATATAAAATAAATAATGACTGAAATATTTATTAATAATCTTACATTTTTTTGTTGATATTTAATTTTCTTAAAGTTATTTTTATTTTTGTTACAAAAATATATAGTAATAAATATAACTTTAAAAAGTACATATTACTAAAGCTGACAACAAATATATTTATTTTATGTAGAAATATACTTAAAGTTTATATTTAGAATATAATTATAAGATATCGCAAAAATCTAACCTTAAGACTCGCTATATTTTCTCTTTAGAATTAGATTCACCTTTTCGAATTAGAAATCAAAGTGACAATATCATTATTTGATCTTAAATTTCTATAAAATAATAACATTGATCTTTCTATAAAGAATCCTCTTGATTAGTAATATTGTTTTTCCATATATACAGATGATTATTAGCACAAATATGCATGAAAATACAAAGTATAATTGATACCGCCTAAATAACTTACCAATTAAAACTTTGACAAGCTAAGTGTATGGTTGTACAAAAACGAAATAGTGTCTTTTTAGGACACTAAAAAAAGATCTAGATATCTGATAATCAAACGCTTTCAAATAAAATTGAAAGTATAAATTAACTCAAGATTATTTTTATCAAATAATATAAAATTAGAACGAATAGAAATGGTTGAAGTAGAAATAAAAGAATCATAACCGAAATACAAGAATTCTTTCACTGCAACTAAAAACCTAAATTCCGTGATAAAATTATTCATCAATAATTGCAGTCCAACTTTATTTTAAAGGCAAAAACTTGGGTGAGGCCGGCCTCATAGTGTGGTCGGGCCAAAGTGGTCAATCTTTACGCAGAAAAGTATTAATCTACATGAATAAAAGTATCAATCTTTAACCTAATTATTTAACGAATAAAAGTCCCAATTTTTAAAAGTGTCAATCTTTATGCAGAAAAGTGATAATTTACACGAATAAATTGACAATCTTTTGAAGTCACTCACCGTACGGCCGGGCTAACCCAAGTGTGCCCTTATTTTAAAATAATCATTTTCTTTTTCCAATATATATGTATGATTTTAACGTGATGGAAGAATTTGTAAAGTATCTTATTTATCAAAAAATTGCAGCAAAGCTTATCTCATGATGGAAGAATTTATAAATTATCTTATTTATCAAAAAATTGCAGCAAAGTTTATCTTATGATGGAAGAATTTATAACTTATCTTGATAATGAGTTCAAGGAAATTCTCGCCTCCCTCACTTTGTTTAACTTTAAGATAAATAGTCAAATTTATGTACATGGTTATGTAATATAATGAATTAAACGAATATTATTGGTCTAATTGATGAAATACTTTTCAAATATAAATTAAATGATAAACATACACCATATTATATATAAGGGGTGGGTGAACCAACTTAATTTAGGATACGAAACATACACCATATAAAATAGACAAAAACTTGGGTGAGGTCGGCCACATAGTGTGGCCGGGTCAAAATGTCAATCTTTATACAGAAAAATGTTAATCTATACGAATAAAAGTGTCAATCTTTAACATAATTATTTTACAAATAAAATGCCAATTTTTAAAAGTGTCAATCTTTATACAGAAAAGTGCTAATCTACACGAATAAAAGTACCAGTGTTTTAGCCGGCCGCACGGTGCCTCGGGTCAGCCAGAGGCACCGTGCGGCCGGCTAAAACACTGGCACTTTCATTCGTGTAGATTAGCACTTTTTTGTATAAAGATTGACACTTTTAAAAATTGGCATTTTATTCGTAAAATAATTATGTTAAAGATTGACACTTTTATTCGTATAGATTAACACTTTTCTGTATAAAGATTGACACTTTGACCCGGCCACACTATGTGGCCGACCTCACCCAAGTTTTTGTCAAATATATAAGGGGTGAACCAACTTAATTTAGGATACATATATTAGCTTATTATTTATAGTTGTCCACTACTAATACCAAAATTAAATAAGTAAAATAATTTTATTGTTATTTATATTACTATATTACCCTTAATTTAAACAAATAAGAAGGATATGATCGGCGATTGGGTGTATTTTCTATATATATTTTATGGAATTTCCAGTGCATTTTGGTCTTAATCTTGAATAAATCATCTTTATTTGGGAATAAATATGAATGTGATGGGTGGGTTTTGTAGGGAAATGATCGAATATTGAAGAATTGCAGATTTTTGGATAGATCTTATGAAGATAAGAATTTTCAGGATGTGTTTGGAACTTACGGAGCTGGCGAAAATAAAGAAATTCCGGATTTTCAAGTTCTAGAATGCCTTTAATTAATTCCTTACGGGATTAATTAATGTAATAGTGATATTTAGTATTTTATTTAGTTAATAGACTTTTTAGATATTATTAGATATTATTAATTTAATGCTTTCTTAGGTAATTTAGGATTATGAATTTATTTCCTTATTATGAGGGGATTCTTTAGTAATATAAATAGGAGTCATTAGGTTAATTAGAGGGGGAGACTTCACGTATTGTTCAAAGGAGCAGCGGGTTTGGCTGTGAACATCATTCACGCCACATTCTTCTTCTCTCTTTTCTTCTTTATTTTATTTTATTTATGCTTTTATTTTGTGTATGAATATTAGCTAGTTTTCTTTATTCCGGCAAATACAAGGAAGCTCTGGCTTAAATTATTTTGTGAGATCTAATTTGTGTTCATACTTTAATTTTGTGCAAGCATCTATTATTCTCCGTGTTTATTCTTATTACTTGCTTTATTCTTCTAGGTAGTGTACAATGCTTAGTTGAATAGAGTTAATTTATAGCTAATTGAATCAGCCATACGTAATCATGGTTAGATTTAATTAGTGGTAAATTAGCTTGTTTAAGTCAAGGGAATAATAGTCTTAATTCGATAATCCTACGTCAGAGTTTATCGGTTTTGAATCGGGTTTCTCTTATTGTTAATGTTGTCGACTCATTAAATCTATAGAGCGTCTCTTACGGTTTTCAGTCGATTAGGAAATAACTGGTGAAGTGTCTTCCTGGTTATCGAGAATTTATGGAGAAATAAGATTACGTCAGAAGCGTCTTCGGTGATCATAACTAGTTTGTTTGCATTAAATTAGAGTTATCTTTGCATCGAGTATCAAAATAATCGAGCTAGGGTGGAACTTGTCTGCTGCCGGAATCGTCTTTTAATTGTTTAACCCAAAAATCAAAGTGTCTTTTAATTTATTTATTTATTATTTATTTATTTTCGCATTTAGTTTAATAAAAATTCATATTTTGGCAGTTGAAAATTCTTAAGAAATCTCACCAATCCTTTGGGAGACGATCTTGCTTGCCACTGTCTGAGCAGCACACCGACTGAAAGTCGGAATTATTTTTGGTGTAAAACGACGCACCAAATTTTGGCGCCGTTGCCAGGGATTGGTTTTTAAGCAGTATTTTTTCTAAATTTTTGACTTGTATTTTTTTTAATTTTAATTTTTGCTATGTTTTTTTTCTATAGATAATATGGTCAACATGGAAGAAGGTCCAAAGTTAGAAGATCGGGTGATTAAGGAGTTAGGCCGTCAAAGGAGCAATCGACCATTGTTGGGAACCCTTTGAAACTGAGTTTTGATAATGCTATTAGAAACCACACTTAGTTAATAGGTTTTAACTGGAACAGGCTGGTCTCCGTGTTTGGATCAGTCAAGCTTTACTCGGACAAGTTGCTCATGTAAAGGTCAAGGTTGCAAGTGCAACCTGGTACCTAAACCACCCAATCTGTCATACTGTTCCATTAAGTAAAATGTCTAAGTAACCTGCTCTCACTATGCCAGAAGATCTCACACGAAGGTTACAGAAGACTGAAGACAGTTCGAGGTATAGGAAGCTCGACCTGTGAAGATCAACCTGAGCTGTGGTTGAGAAACCTGTTCTCACCCAACGACAAGAATTGTGTCAGTGTACGGTACTGCAAATCCTGACACACTTCCAACGGCTCTATTTCAAATGCTTCTCTATAAATACCTCAACTCACTCCAGATTGAAGTACGGGAAACTCAATATACAAGCCAAAACTCTGCAGAAATCTCAAGCTGAAATTCATTCAATCAACACTCGAAATTACTAGAGCTTTCCCAAGTGTTGATCATTGTAGATTTCTAATCTTTCTAGAATCTGTCTTACTAGAACATATCACACACACTCTCACTACCATCAAAGTTGAAAAACTAGTGTAGTTGATTGAGTTGTATTCCTTACGACGATAGCTATTCACAGCTTTCTAGTTTGGATAGTAGCACTAGTCATTTAGTGTTAGTAAGATTGTATGATAATTTGTATGTAAGTAAGAAGAGACACGACTCAAGAATCGTGCTAGATTCAGTCTAAGAGAAAGACTTGAATTTGGACTGGACCTCCACCAGTGTTAAAAGGAGCGAAAAATCTCAAGTTAAGGGATTACAGATTCGACGGAATCTGGCGTGGACGTAGGAGCTGTTTACTCCGAACCATGATAAAAACTCCTAGTGTCTCTCTTGTTACTCACTTATTCATTTACAGAGTTCGCATGTTCACAACCCGCACCACTGTAACCTGTCTTGCATGAACACTTGCCTGAATTAAAGTTTCCGTTGAAAATTGTTTTGAAAACTATAAGCCAACCTTTCCACCAAACTTCCACACGCAAGTTAGTTTTACAAGCTCAGCAGTTTACTGATTGAGCTGAAAAAAAAAACTGAACTGCTCTGATATACTGTAGTGACGACTCAGTAAGATCAAACTGTTTTGAAAAGTCAAAACTGTTGGCTAATTGGTGTATTCCCCCATACACCAATAACTATTTATCGGGACCTACAAGTGGTATCAGAGCGGTGGTTCTTTTGACCACTGCTTCTGCATACTAGAAGCTCTCTGTGCTTTTGTGTCAAATTGAACTAGATCAATAGACTTGTGTTTGTGCATATTTACATAAACTGTCATTATGGAAGCTTCACTTCTCCGCATCTGCGAAGATTTCTCTGTGCAGGGATATGAAGACTGGAGTTTTCGAATAAAGATGTGCCTCCAAGCTCATCATGTGTTGATGTGGGATGTCATCGAGAATGGCCCAACACCAATCTACGAACCCTACGATACTGATGTTTCTGGAGATAAATTTTCCGAAGCAACGTACGTGCCAAAGATCAAAGATCCCAGAAAATACACAACCGAAGAAAGAAAGGAAGCTGGACTTGACAGCTTCGCAAAAGGGTTGATCTCTAGCACAGTTAAAGGAGTCCACCTGGCCAAGATAAGGAATCTTGGAACTGCAAAGGAAATGTGGGACACCTTAAAAGCCATAAGCCTTGGATCAACAGAAATGCTGGAAAACAAGCTGTCAGTGGCATGCAGTAAATTTGAAGAATTCAAAATGCAGCCAATGGAGACCATTGACCAGCTCAAGAACAGATTCACAATGATCACTTTGGAGATCGCAGCTCTCAAGAAAGATAAATACACACAGCGCGAACTCAACCTCAAAGTTATCCAATCTCTTCCAGCAAGCTGGCATGTGTACAGTGCCATGCACCGTGGCAGGTCGGACATCAACAACCTGTCAACCGAGCAACTGTTTGATCTACTCATCGGAAATGAGTTTGAAATGATCAGACTTCATGGGTCAGAACAAGCATCTTCAAGCAAGAAGACTGAACCCGAAAAGAAAGAAAAGGATGCTGCATTCAAAGCTGCATCAATTATAGAAGAAAAAGCAATCCCAAAGGATTTATGCTCCAAAATGGAGAAATTGTTGAAAGATTATGCACTCATGGCTAGGAGAAATGAAAAGCTTGAGAAACGTTTCAACAAATTCCGTAAATATCACAAGGATTTCAAGAGAAATCAAACCACCTCTTCTTCCAACAAGAAAGGTGAAGGTATATCAAAACCCTCTAATTCAATTCTTCTAACACTCCCACGGGTGGTTGTTTTGAATGTGGCAGACCAAATCACTATAAGTCAGACTATCCAGACTTATCAAAGGCTGAACGCGAAGAGCTCCGCGCAAAAAGAGATCAAAAGCTTAAGGAGCAGCGCAACGCCATGATCGCAGCTGAGGAAGAGGCCAAAGCAATTGCCACATTATCAGACTCAACCTCCTCCGACGAAGATGATGATGATGAATTGGATGAGGAGGAATGTCGCATAGCTGACGAGGAACTTGAATATGAGGAATGCTTCATGGGAAAAGATCTCGATCTTGTTCAAAACAAGGTTGATACTAAAACCTCTTTTTCATACTCGGCTAACTCCGATCATGCAGGTATTGAAATACCTGAAATGCCAACGTATGAAGAGTTTCAACAACAGCTTGATGACTACAAGAAGCTCTCAGAAATGTTTAAGCAAGTAGTCATAGAAGGATCTAAGCTGGAAGATGAAAACTTGAAACTGAAAACTGCCTTAGATGAAAGCTTCACTCCATATGATGAAGCAAAAAAAAAAGGAGATAGAGACCCTAAAAGTCCACATGGGTCAATCAGCTTTAAGGGAAGAAAACCTTAAAGAAATGCTCACTGAAAGGGATAGTGAAATCAACAACCTGAATGGCAAACTGATGGATCTCTCAAAAGAGCATGAGAAGTTGTTGCAGAAAGAGCTCAAGCTTCAACAAGTCCTGATGAAAATGAACAAAAATGGTGAAAAGCTTGAAGCCTTGCAAGCTGCCCAGAGACCTGCTCACATAAAGCTTGGCATTGGATTCCATGGTCAAACCAGCGGAGCCAAAGAGAAAGAGAAGGTCGTGTTCGAGAAAGAAAAAGGAGTGGTTGAAAGCAGAGCTCATCACACTCTACCAGACAAGCAGCTCAAACTGAAGAATCCAGCTCGGCAACCATAAGCAATCTTGGTGTAAGAGCATGGAAAGCCTGCTATCAAGAAGCAGCAGCAAAAGCCGTCAGTTGAACAGAAAAAGGTTGAGCTTCCTAGGAAACTGTATGGTCAACCTGCTTATCAAAAGGGAAGCCAACCTGCTCCAAGAAAAATGCAAACTGCTAGCAGAAGAAAAGCAGTCTCTCATCTAAGAACCATTCAAACTGCTCAATCACAACGAAACAATCACTATGAGCAGCGAGCAAATTGACAACTCTTGACAATGAAGGTTACTGGTACGATCATCATTGGTACCAATATCCTGAGCTGTCAAGCAGGCTCTATCAATTTCCAAATGGAAGTGGATTTGGAACTGATTACTGCAGATGTGGATATATGGAGCAATGTTATCAAAATGATCATTATCAACCTGCTCATTATCAACAGAAGTCTGCACATGAAACCTTCTACTCAATAAACGAGAAATGGATCAAGTCACGAGTCAACAGAAGGAGTTTCCAAAAGAAGAAGCTTGGAAACCAAGCTGCTAAAACTCAACCTGCTAACAAAGCACCCAAATTCATGTGGGTTGCTAAAACTGTCTAAATTGCAGGATGGGAAAACTCAAAGGAGAAAGCGAGCAGCTCGCGGCGCGATCTGGATCATTGACAGTGAGTGCACAAAGCATATGACCTGCGACAAAAGCTTGCTTACAAACTTCCTTGAATGTGATGGACCTCTAGTTGCTTTTGGAGGGGACTCTAAAGGGAAAACAAGAGGTTACGGTAATTTAGTTGTTGGTAAAACAACGATATCTAATGTCACATATGTTGAAGGTTTAAATCACAATCTCTTTTTTGTAAGCCAGTTCTGCTCTACTGGAAAAAGAGTAGAATTTTCTGCTAACAAATGTGCTATAAAGAACAAGGAAGGAGAAGAAATTCTTCTTAACGGTATTTTGCAGGATAACTTGTACACAGTACAATGGTCAGATGAAAAAGAAACCTGTCTGGTCACCAAATCTGCACCTGAAGTTAGCTGGCTATGGCACAAGAGACTGTGTCACTTAAACTTCAAAGCCATCAACAAGCTTGCTCGCAAGACGCTCGCAGATGACCTTCCAGATCAAGTCTACTACAAAGATCATGTTTGTGAAGCCTGTCAAGCTGGAAAACAGACAAGATCGTCATTCCCAAGCATTGCAGCTCACAACACAAGTAGAATCTTGGAACTACTCCACTTGGATCTATTCGGTCCAGTGACTCCTAGAAGTATTAATGGTAAAAAGTATACTCTCGTTATTGTTGATGATTACTCACGATATACTTGGGTTATTTTCTTACATAAAAAGAAGGAGACACTAGTGGAGCTACCTGCGCTACTCACCAAACTGTCAAAATGAAGAACAAGAGCGTGATCTCAATCAGATCCGATCGTGGAACAGAATTTCTTAATCATATGATCGAGTCCTACTGTACCAGAAATGGAATCACACATCAAACTTCAGCAGCTCGCACACCTCAACAGAATGGTGTTGTTGAACGACGCAACAGGTCTCTAAAGGAAGCAGCTCGCACAATGTTGAATGAAACCAATCTTCCAAAGAAGTTCTGGGCGGAAGCTATCAACACAGCTTGCTACACTCAGAACAGATCAGTCATTCATACACGACATGGAAAAACTCCATACGAGTTGTGGAAAGATAAGAAACCTCGATTCAAATATCTTAAATCTTTTGGTTGCGTGTGTTACATTCATAATAATGGGAAATCACAGTTAAAAACATTTGATGGCAAAGCAGATCCAGGAATATTTGTAGGATATTCAGAGATCAGTAAAGCCTTCAAAGTTTTTAACAAGAAAACTCAGATTGTGGAAGTAACACCACATGTTGTTTTTGATGAATCTATCTGTGAGTACAGGGAGACTCAACCTGAAGAAAGTACAGGTGCAAATCAAGATCAAGCAGGCCCCAATAAATAGTTTCGAGATGAAATACTTATGTGGAGTCCAACCGACTTGGAAGAGGAAGAAAGTCAGCCTGTACAAGATTCCAATTCACAAAATTCACCCATTCAGCAAGGGGGAACAAACCAAGGGGGAACCGAAGCTCCTTCAACCAGCTCCTCTTCAACTGATTCAGAAACTCCAAAAGAACCTGCAGTCAATGCAGAACTATCAGTGGATCAGCTTGCTGAACAATTTGAACAGCTTGACCCCTTCACTCCTCAACCTCTACCTGAGTTTGAAGATCCCTCCCCAGACCCTGAACCAATTCTTACAGAAGAAGAAATCTCTCGTCGAAGGAGATGGGTCGATGCTCATTCTGGAGATCTCATTGTCGGGAACCCAAATGCGGGTGTAAGGACAAGAAGGCAGATAGGTGAAAGATGTCTATTAAGCTGTTATCTCTCCTACTCAGAACCCAAAACCGTTGAGGAAGCTCTCACTGACCACGACTGGGTTACAGCCATGCAAGAGGAACTCAACGAGTTTAAAAGAAACGAAGTATGGTCACTAGTTGATCGTCCTACACATCAAGGAGTAATTGATGTAAAATGGGTGTTTAGGAACAAGAAAGATGAAAATGCTGAAGTAATCAGAAACAAGGCAAGATTAGTTGCCAAAGGTTACTGTCAACAAGAAGGGATAGACTATGATGAAACCTACGCACCAGTGGCAAGACTAGAAACAATTAGATTGTTTCTAGCATATGCAGCTCATCAAAGGTTCAAAGTCTACCAAATGGACGTGAAGAGTGCTTTCCTAAATGGAATCCTTGGGGAAAAAGTGTACGTTGAACAACCTCCAGGTTTCGAGAAAGCAGGTCCAGAGAAAGTTTACAAACTGCACAAAGCAGTATATGGTTTGAAATAAGCTCCCAGAGCTTGGTATGAAACCTTGTCTACATTCCTACTGCATTCCGGTTTTAAAAGAGGATCGGTCGACAGAACTTTATTTACTTTTAAGTACAAGGATGATATTCTTCTTGTGCAAATTTATGTTGATGACATTATCTTTGGATCTAGGTCAAAGTTTCTATGTGACAGGTTTGGAGAACTCATGAAGTATGAGTACAAAATGTCCATGATGGGGGAGATGAACTTCTTCCTCGGCCTGCAAGTCAAGCAATCTGCGGATGGTATCTTCATTTGTCAATCCAAATATGCTAACGAGTTGGCGACCAAATTCGGTGTCCAGGATAGCAGATCACTGAAGATTCCAATGATTGCAAATGGAAATCTGAATCCAGATTCTGAAGGGAAACCTGCCAGCATGACTTTGTACAGGGGAATTATTGGCTCTTTACTTTATCTTACTGCAAGTCGACCTGATATTTCTTTTGCAGTTGGAATATGCGCTCGATATCAAGCTAATCCAAAAGAATCTCATCTAGAAGCAGCCAAGAAAATTCTTAGATATGTCAAGGGAACTGCAAACTTCGGTTTATGGTACCCTTGTGATGATAATTTTGAACTAACTGGCTATGCAGATGCAGATTATGGAGGATGCAAACTGGATAGAAAATCCATATCAGGAACCTGTCAGTTTCTTGGAAGCAAATTGATCTCTTGGTTTTCAAAGAAGCAAACTTCAGTTGCTACTTCTACAACAGAAGCTGAGTATATGGCGAAAGGAAGCTGTTGTGCACAGATTCTTTGGTTGAAACAACAACTCAAAGATTATGGGATCACAGTTCGCAAAGTTCCTATCTTTTGTGACAACACAAGCGCTATAACACTCACTGTGAATCCTGTCTACCACACCAGATGCAAGCATATCGATATAAGGCATCATTTCATTAGAGATCATGTGAAAAAATAAGATATAACAGTTGAGAAAATCCATACTGACATCCAAAGAGCTGATATTCTAACGAAACCTCTCATGGAAGAGAGATTCAACATGCTGTGTGGAAAGCTTGGAATGCTCAGAATGGATACACAGCCTAAGTCACAAAATGGAAGCAGTTCGCTAGCACAGGTCAGCCAAGAGCAGACTGACTTGGAAACTGCATGCTAACAAAAGCAGTTCGCTAGAGCAGGTCAGCCAAAAGAAGACTGACTTGGAAACTACAGCTCAAAAGAAGCAGTTCGGTGACACGCAGCTTGAGGCCACAAACTGCGTTGAAAGTCAAAACTACTGGCCAACCTTTAAGGGGGAACTGGAGATATCGTATCAATCTCCATTTAATTCTTTACAGAATTTATTATTTCCTCTCCTTACTTATCCTTTCAAAAATCTTTTTCAAATCTTTTTACTTTTAAGTGTTTGAAAAGTTTTTCACGAAAATCGAGGGATTTATGTCAATCTAAGAAAGAAAAAGAAGAGAGAAGAAGCGCGTGAAATTCACCTTCTTTATCACCTTTTTCACGCGTCTCCCTAGCCGTTGAGATTTATCAATGAAATCTTAACCGTTGGAGAAAACTCTATAAATAGAGAGAATTTCTTGAACTCTTTACGCGTTTCTTGAAATCCTCTGAAATCAAATTTCAAAACTTCTTTCGCTTCTCTTCAAAAATCACAAATTCACAATCAATTCCTTACTCTCTGCAAAAATGTCTACAGATTCACTAAGTGCTCAAGTGAAGAAAACAACCCCTCTCATCTTCTTTGAGAAAGTTGTTGTGCTAGACAAGTATGGATACAGAGGCCTGGATCCGATGATTGAAGTTATCACCCAATGTGATGGTTTCTTCAATATCATCACTCAACATCCACGAATGACGCTACCAATGAATGTTGCATACTTGCTGTGTTCTTTGGAATCAACGGCCGGAGATCCCGCAACGACGACTTTTCTAGTCAACGATGAAGAAGAACGGCGTCATCTTCTTCCACTCGTCCTTCAAACCTACAGATTGACGGATGCAGGGGCTATCACGATGATTGATGATGTGCCCGTGGATGCTGTCAACGACGTGTATCAGCAAGCTCTGTTCGAGCCCAAGAAGGTTTACGATCAGAAAACCTTCAACCGCCACGACTTGAAGTCTGAGTACAAATACATCTTCGAATTCATCCACAACGTGTTCTTCTCGTATCCAGGCTCGAATGAAGTTGTCACTCTGTTGAAGTTCAAACTGCTGACTGCTGTGGTGAAGCAGTTAGATGTTAACTGGGCTAGGGTGCTAGTCAACTTGTTCATCAAGGAGGCCGCTAAGCGACCTGCCAGAATCAAGGCCAACATACAGCTTCGTCATGGCACCAAGCTCTCCATCATACTGCAGAGAACACTTACAAATCGTATATAGCCTGTCTGCACCGGATTTCCTGATGACAAGCTGGTTCCTCACACCTGCAACCAGTTGATCATGATACTTGGGATTCTGCCACACAAGATCAACAAAGCAAGAGGTGCAGCCAAGCAACTGCTCACAGAGATGCGAGATTCAAAGGAAGATGAAGATGGAAGTGAAGATGGGATTAAGAATGAAGAAGAAGACAGTGACTGTGTTGAGATAGTCAGAAAAAGGGAAAAGGAAGATGACGGATCTGCCGTTTGCGCCCTCACATAAGCGCACCACACGATCTGCAGCAGCAACCTTCTTGGAGGTAGACTCCAAACCTGCTAGTCCAATGCAGCCTGTCTCTCCACAGGTTGATGTGGAACCTGCTGGTGTCAAGTCCACTCCCGGCTCCCCGTCCAAAGCTCCAGACTCCGCAGCTCCGGACTCTGCAGCTCCAGACCTCGAAGTTCTTGGCTCCTCGTCCGAAGCTCCTCCATTCAACAGCTCAACTGCAGTTGACAAGATGTTATCCTTCTTCAACGCAGAATTTCTTAAAACGTCTCGTAAGGTTAACATGTTGGAACTGGAAACCAAGTTGTATGTTGATGAAAAGTTTGCAGCTTTACAAGCTGAGAATGCCAAGCTGTGGGAGTTCATCAAAGCTCACATTGGTGAAAAGGATGCACATAGGCAGTTCGCGATGGACAAAGGAAAGTCTAGCTAGGAGGAAACTGCAAAATCAGAAACTGTGGATAAGTCACAGTTTGCATAGGGAAGTGTCATGGACGACCTGTATCAGTCTCCATGTTTTTGAATTATGTTTGAAATATATCAATGATATGCCTTACCATTTCAAATATTCAAACTTCAATAAAATATTTCTTGCTTCACTTGATAAATCTTATGCCTTATCAATTATTCTCATTTATTGAAGCATGTGTTTTGTTATTTATTGAAATCATTGTTAAGGATATTCTGACACAGTACACAACATTCACACTTCACTTTCCATGTATGTCAAAAAGTGCATGCAGTGTCAAATCCGCATTTAATGCGAGGCGACGGTTGAGTGTATGGGCTGTGCGAGTGGGCTTCACAACCACCCCACGCGCCCACTACATCGCGGATTTCTAGGGTTTTAATCCCATCCGCTGAACGGTTGAGATGCCTTCATCTCAACCGCTCATTCTCGCTTATATATACGCTTAATTGTGCATCGTCTTCTTCATTTCAAATTTCCGACTAACTCCGCCATTTTTTCTCTGCAACTTATCTCTTTCAGAACTCAAAATTCTAAATACTCACTCATACTTTCTTGAAATGGCAGGAGAATCCACCTCTCAAAATCTTCCAACAACTACCAAAGAAAAGATTCAATTTATTCAAGTGTACATTCTCATGGAGCCCTCTGCAAATTTCTCTACCTACGGCTACGCCGGTCTCGATGAGATGTACGCCTCCATCAAAGCTGCGGAAGGGTTTTTCAAGATCATCTCTCACGAGCCTAAATTTTGGCTTCCGCAACAAGTATCCATGTTCATCCTCTCATATTTTTGCCCGGAGGATGTAGACTCCGCCGCCTTCTATCTTCCGATGCCCAACCAGCCCGACGAGCCTATTCCAATTATGCCGCTCATCTCTCGAACCTACGAAATCACAGATTCGGGATCTGTAGAGATTCTATATCACAAGACCTCAGGTCTCATGTTGGAGGTTTCTGACACAGATCTGGAAACTGTATATCAGAAAGCTCTGATGCAACCTGTAGAGAAATACGATGGAAAGAGGTTCTCGCGACCTCTGCTGCGACCTGCATATAGAGTCCTCTTCGACTTTGTACACAAGGTCTTTCTTGGTTACTCTGGTAACCACGATGCAGTTACTCCAGCAAAATTCAGAATCATGACTGCTATCATACAGGGCCTGGACGTGAACTGGGCCAGATTTCTTCTCGAGCTTATAAATGAAGAAATCAAGCAGCTCTCGATCACGTTCGAAGGTAATGTGCTGACTGAGTTTTGAGTCGCCCGGATCCTGCGACTGGGAACCAAGATCTGCTCCCTCATTCAAGGTCTCCACCCTAACCTCCACTGGAGTGGAATGACGCCATTCAACAAAGACAAGGTCCCCAAGGACCAGAAGCAGCTTAAACTGATTATTGGGGTCGACATGACCGTCTTTGTCAAGAATGATGACCTAGTCAAACCTTTTTTGTATGCAATGGGTAGGTCTAACCCAGCCTGGGTACCCCCTGAACAGTGAGATAACAGGAGGAAGAGACAGCAAGCCCCCAGCAAACAGCTTGACAGACCCTCCAAGTCTATAAGAATCAAATCTCCAACTCCTATCTCACACAGGTTGCTGAGATTGAAGTGCAGCATTGTCCCGCTCTACTCATTGAAGGCTCCTCTGAACCAACAGATTCCACTGCAGCTCTCAACGCACAAACTGCAATTCCTATTCCATTAGTCCGTGATATCTTCCAGGCTCCAGTTCTAGAGACAGTTCTCAAAGAAAAAACCTCTCATCATCCCAGCTCTTCACCAGAGCTCGACATCCAACTTATTCTCTCATCTGATGATGATGATGTCGAAGAAGATCCTGTGAAAACTGTAGCTGCCTTGCTGGTCAACTCCATCGAGATAACTGCTGAGCAGACAGTTTCCGATTCTTTTCCCAGAATCGATCTCACTCCAGAGACTAGGCAGATGGCGTGCAGGCTGTGAATCTTGCTCGATGGGAAGGACAAGTCTTACAGCGATCTCAAGTCCATTTTCCTGATCCACTCCATCGAAGAACTCGAGATTGAAGAGCACAACCTTGGGAAGTACTTTGGCTATGCTTCCATTCCTGAAGCTCGCGAGTACTTCAAACAGTTCGTCCTATCAAGGATGAAGAGAGAGGCCAAGGTTCTCAATATTGACTTGAAACCTTTTTACACTCATGATCACAACTCTTATAATTTTAGGTTTCCGGAGGATGAAGAATTCAGTCCTATTTCCTCTCCCACCCGGAATAGCGAAGACACAGAGTCCGATCATGATCGTGCAATTGTTTATTCTGTTGCAACCGCTGGAACTCCTCTCACTACCTTGCAAGACGACATGAAGAAATTCATCACTGAGGAGGTTGCCAAGGTGAAGGCAACAGAGGTCGAAGAGCACCAGAAAATTGCCAATCAAATTGAAGCAATGGACAAAGCTGCATCTGCCATGCTGGCAAATATCAAGGAGGAGATGCCAAAACTCATTAAGGAAACTGTGGCAAGCCAGTTTGAAACCTTCATCTCCACCCGACTCAAAGATGCAACGGATGAGCTGCTTCCCATCCAGCTGTCTGAATTGAAGGTTGCTTCCAAAACCTCCATTTCGGACCTGCAATACGAGTTTGAGCAACTCACCACCCTTGTCCATGACTTTACTGCGAAGCTTACTCAGTCAACCTCCAGCTCTCTAAAGAAAGAAGAGGAGATGCAGGGGAACATCAGCTCACTGCTGCAGTTCAAAGAAAAGCTAGAAACAGAACTGCCCTTGATCTCTCAAGAACAATCCTCTCTGAACACCCTTCTTCAAAATCTTATCGATGATAATGCCGAAAAGGGGGAAGGAAAAGGTAAGAAGACACAGGTTACAGGAAGAAGTAAGAAGGCACAGGCTGCTCAACGTCCTCAAGGTCGCTCTTCCCAACCTGTGATGACTACTGCAGCTGCTCAACCTGTATCAACTGCCCAACCTGCTACTGCCACGCAGCTGTCCGCTCAAGAGAAATCTTCGGTTGAATCCAACCTCATCCGGCTCATGGCAGAAGCTGGATACACTGCTGAAGAATGCGCAGTTGAAGGCAAGCAGAAGCTGTTTCTGGCTGATCTGAAGAAACAAAGGGCAAAAGATAAAGCTCGCGTCGTAAGCTTCAGAGGTCTTGAAAGCTGCAAGGAACAAGCTGACAAAAGAGATCCAACTGATTGGCTACCAGTGGAAGATCAACCTCTGTGGGACGAGTTCCTCAACCAGTTCATTTTGCACCACTATTGGTTGAAAATCGATCCCCGCTACACTGGCAACACCAAGACAGCTTTCCACAACTGGCTGTAAGCTTTCCCAAACCGCGAATTCATCAAAAGAGTCAGGGCGAAAGCTGCAGAGGAGAAGGTCACACTCAAACCACCTAAGATAGAGACCTTCCAACCTCCCACTGTCTGCGGCACTGACACTCCAGACATCAATCGAATCAATACATTCATTAGGAGTGTTGCAGCTCAGTATGGCTGCAAAATCACGAACTGTGACGAGTACAAGTCGATTCGAGACAGCATATATGCAGCCATGGGAATTGTAAGCAAGGAAAAGATAGCTGAAGAAAGGTTCAAGACTGTGAGAAAGTAACTTGATCATTTTCACTTACTTGATGTATCAACTCTCTGTAATCTGTGCATATCAATTCAGTTGATACTATAAATGAAAAATGATCATCTTTTGTCTCCTAATGACAATCTCTCTTTGTCCAGGCCTTTGCATGTTATGCTTTAAATTTTCTAACATTTTCTGCTATGCAGCTGGCTGGACATCAAACCTTTCAACTCTTCTAAACCAAAATGTAAAGTGTGGGTTTCGGCATTATCAAAAAGGGGGAAATTGTTGGGAACCCTTTGAAACTGAGTTTTGATAATGCTATTAGAAACCACACTTAGTTAATAGGTTTTAACTGGAACAGGCTGGTCTCCGTGTTTGGATCAGTCAAGCTTTACTCGGACAGGTTGCTCATGTAAAGGTCAAGGTTGCAAGTGCAACCTGGTTCCTAAACCACCCAATCTGTCATACTGTTCCATTAAGTAAAATGTCTAAGTAACTTGCTCTCACTATGCCAGAAGATCTCACACGAAGGTTACAGAAGACTGAAGACAGTTCGAGGTATAGGAAGCTCGACCTGTGAAGATCAACCTGAGCTGTGGTTGAGAAACCTGTTCTCACCCAACGACAAGAATTGTGTTAATGTACGGTACTGCAAATCCTGACACACTTCCAACGGCTCTATTTCAAATGCTTATCTATAAATACCTCAACTCACTCCAGATTGAAGTACGGGAAACTCAATATACAAGCCACAACTCTGTAGAAATCTCAAGCTGAAATTCATTCAATCAACACTCGAAATTACTAGAGCTTTCCCAAGTGTTGATCATTGTAGATTTCTAATCTTTCTGGAATCTGTCTTACTAGAACACATCACACACACTCTCACTACCATCAAAGTTGAAAAACTAGTGTAGTTGATTGAGTTCTATTCCTTACGACGATAGCTATTCACAGCTTTCTAGTTTGGATAGTAGCACTAGTCATTTAGTGTTAGTAAGATTGTATGATAGTTTGTATGTAAGTAAGAAGAGACACAACTCAAGAATCGTGCTAGATTCAGTCTAAGAGAAAGACTTGACTTTGGATTGGACCTCCACCAGTGTTAAAAGGAGCGAAAAATCTCAAGTTAAGGGATTACAGATTTGACGGAATCTGGCGTGGACGTAGGAGTTGTTTACTCCGAACCATGATAAAAACTCCTAGTGTCTCTCTTGTTACTCACTTATTCATTTACACAGTTCGCATGTTCACAACCTGCACCACTGTAACCTGTCTTGCATGAACACTTGCCTGAATTAAAGTTTCCATTGAAAACTGTAAGCTAACCTTTCCACCAAACTTCCGCATGCAGGTTAGTTTTACAAGCTCAGCAGTTTACTGATTGAGCTGAAAAAAAAAAACTAAACTACTCTGATATACTGTAGTGACGACTCAGTAAGATCAAATTGTTTTGAAAAGTCAAAACTGTTGGCTAATTGGTGTATTCCCCCCACCCCCCATACACCAATAACTATTTATCGGGACCTACAACCATTGTGCATCATTTTGCCAACCATCAATGAGAACTCCGAAATCAAGCCGAGTTTTATCCATTTACTTCCTAAGTTTGGCGATCGACCTGGAGAGAGTGCACATAAGCATCTTGTAGAATTTGATTTATTGTGCTCTACTTTACGCCCACAAGGTTTTACTGATGATAATTTGAAGTTACTAACTTTTTCTCATACCTTGCAGGGAAGGGCTCGAGAGTGGTTTTTTGATCTCCCTCCTAGTTCTATCAATTCTTGGAACGAGTTGGAAGAACAATTTTTGCGTAAATTCTTTCCCGAATCTAAAGCTGCAAAATTGAGAATGGCTATTAGTAGCATTACACAAAAGAGAGGGGAAAGTTTATCAAATTATTGGGAGAGATTTCAACAATTGTGTCATGAATGTCCAAACCACAGTTTTTCAAAATATCAATTGATCACTAATTATTTTTATCGTGGTATGTCTTCTTTTGATAGGAAAATTGTTGATGCTGCATGTGGGGGAATATTGATGAACAAAACGTTGAATGAAGCAAGGCAGATTGATCGATCTTGTTTTCGTAAGGTAATTAATGCACGTAGATAAGGAATTAATGAACACGAAAATAAAAGGACACAAAGGGATTTACGTTGTTCGATCTATATATCTACGTCCACGGGTGGAAAGAGTATGGATCTTTATTGCTTGTATGAGTGTATTGCTTACAAAGATTGTTCTTCTCTCTCAATCTATTCTAAGCCCCTATTTATAGATAGTTACATGGAGTTCGACTATAATACGAATTCTTCTCCTATTTGGACTCTTTGGCTTGATCTCCTCCTTTATGGATAAACACCGAGCTTTTATATCTCCCTTAGAGCTTGAGTTGTAGTCGATGTAGGAGTCTTGGTTGCCTTGGTGATAAAGTCTTTTATCTTCAATTGGGCCGAGCTTAACTGCCGAGGCCCAATTATATTGGGCCTGATGCTTTGGGCCTAGGAGCTGGGCCATATCCTATCACATCCCCCCCCCCCTAAAAAAAAGATGTAGAAGTGAGGTTGTGATTGTAGGGGAATTAGGTGAGGTAGGAGTGCCACCTCGTTAAGATGAGGTCGGTTAAAAATAACTTGCCCCGTAGAAAAACAAATTCGACGAAGTCGAGATTGGACTGCCTCGTTAAGACGAGGTCGGTTAAAAATAACTTGCCCTGTCGAAAAATAAATTCGACGAAGTCGAGTTTGGTCCGCCTCGTTAAGACGAGGTCGGTTAAAAATAACTTGCCCTGTCAAAAAATAATTCGACGAAGTCGAGTTTGTACCGCCTCATTAAGATGAGGTCGGTTTAAAATAACTTGCCCCGTCAAAAAATAAATTCGGCGAAGTCGAGTTTGTACCACCTCGTTAAGAAGAGGTCGGTTAAAAATAACATACCCTGCCGAAAAATAAATTTGACGAAGTCAAGTTTGGTTCGTCCGTCCAGGACGAGGGAATTGACGAGGTGTCATGCGTACCGTCTGGCCGAGGCTGAGCGCAGGATGTGTCAGTTACTTTTAATTAATGCACCAGTTGGATTCCCGAAAAAATTGGGGTTGATTGGACGTGGGAGAAAAGTGGATAGGCGGAAGTTACATAAAACTTCTTTGAGACGCCATCTCTCCCCACTTAGCAAAAAATTTTAAAAACATTTTCAACTTTCTGCCTTCTTTCTCTCTCTCCGCCTTTCGCGATTTGCAGTGCCGCCGCTTATTCTTCATCGGAATCTTGCACCGCGTTTAGCAAGTAAGTTATTTCTTTCCATGGCTTCTTCTTCCCGAGTCGATATTGGTCATAGTGATGGGGACCGAGACGAGTCCATTTCTCCATCGTCGTCTCCGGCGGCGACATTCAATCCATCGCTATTTGTAGATATTAATGTTTATATTGTAGATTCAGTCGTCCCTTTTGTCCGTAGGCTCCAGTACCCTTCCCTAGATCCAGATTCCGGCGATGTTCTTAAACATGCGTTAATTTTGAACGCATCTAGGGTTCAGGATCTTGCCCAAACATTTTTATTTCCTGCTTCCGCTTGGCTTGTAGTTCCCCGTCCGGAGGACAGGGCTTGTTCGCCTTCGGTCGGTTTTTTCACCGTGTACGAAGACAGCTTGGGTTGCGGTCTCTGTTTTCCCCTTTTCCCTGTTTTTGATAATTTATTACGAAAGTTCGGCATAGCCTTAGGGCAAATTATGCCGAACTCGTTCAAACAACTCGTCGGTCTCGCTGTTGAGGCCGGCCGCCGCTACGTCCCTTTAACCCTAGGATTGATCCTTAGGTTTTTCAGCTTTAAACTGAGAACGGGCTGGTTTCACCTCTCCCCTAACCTCAGATTTAGGGTTTGGACGAAGTCGAAGCACGCGCACTGGCAAAAGAAGTATTTCTTTTGCCGGTCTGACGAAGTGTCTAAGTTCATTTGGAAAACGGATAAGTTAGGGGATCAGAACACCGAAGAGAGGTTTGGTGACCTCGAGAGAATTTTGGGGGAGCTCGGTGTCATTTCTGGAGAGTACAATGAGGCCGAGCTCGCTCGCCTGGGGTTGAGCCCTTTCGACCCTGAGTCCACGGTGGATCCGGCGAAGGCTCACCTTGGCATTTTTCTTTTTTTCCTGCCCCTTCTTGTTGCTTCTTTTCATTATTTTTACTGAATATATTTGCGTTTCGAACAGCAGTGAAGCTGTTGAATATCTTGAAGAGGTCAAGGTCTGCCATCGAGAAGGCGCCTGCCGAGGTGTCTTCGGAGCGGACTGAGAGCGAGCCAGGCTCACCACCGGTAGGGTCGCCTTCCAGCCAACCCTTGGTGCGTACCAAGAAGGCGCTGAAGGTGGCTACGGCTGTATCGGCTGAGGGTAGTAGCGCCCTAGTTACAGGCCGATCTACTGCTGGGCTATTGGACCAGCCAGTTGGAGAACTGATGAATCGGCATCGGCTGTTTCCCGAGGTAAGACAGCTAGCTGGGAACTTTTATGTATTTTTGCCTTCGGTATAATAATACTTTCCATGGTTGTTGCAGGGTGCCGAGGCCATGGCTTTGAGGTTCACCGCTTTGGTGGCGGAGCTGTCGAGCTCGGCTTCGGATTTGACCAACTTTCTCAATGAAGGGGTCGGTCAATTCGCCGAAGCATGTCGGGTCCAACAGGAGTTGGAGAATGATAAGGTCGGTCTCGCCAACCGGCTGGCTGCTGCTGTGACCGAGGCGAAGGTTGCCTCGGTAAAGGAGTCTGAGGCCTAAGCTGCAGCTAAAGCAGCGAAATTGGAGGCAGCAGCGTTAAAGGCCGAGCTGGAGGCGGTGAAGCTTCGGGAGGCCGAAGTGGTGTCTAGGCAAGGGCCGCTGCTTCGTGTGTACACAGAAAGGCTATTTCGGTCAGAAAAATTCTCGGAGCTGGCCGGCCAGTTAGCTCTGGTGTTAAACACGCGCATCGCTGCCGACACCATCGACGACATTGCCGCCAACTTCCCTAATTTGGATAAGTCCAAATACGGGTATGTGGTGGTGTCAGATGAGGCCTTGAACCGTGCTTACGCCGAGGCTCTGGTGAAAGGTACGAAGGTCGTCCCTCTTCTGGAGAGCCTAGCCTCGTCTTCCAAGGTCCTGACGGCCGAAGTTGTTCGTGACTGCCCGGTCGACAGGGATGCTGACTTGGAGGAATTAATCGCCGGCCTCAACAATTTTGCAGAGCTCGAGGCTGAAGATGCCGAGAAGCGAGAAGGGCAAGTCGAGGCTGAGGTTGACGCGGGGGTTGCCACTAAAGCTACTCCGGGGAATATTGAGACGCCTCTTCAAGAGGAGGAGAACGCCGGAGTGGTCACTTGATCAGCTCCCTTTACGTTTTTTTTTTGGTAGATCCCGGTATTACGTCGTCACTAGGACGACGCTTTTCCTTTAGCTGAAATGGCTTTAATGAAATTCCAATTTAATTGAAATATCTTTCATTTGCCTTGTAGTCTTCTTCTCCCCAACTTTTTGATGCATCTCCATTGGTTACTGAATATCCCAACTGACTCGGGCTCTTGAGGTAAAGAGGCCGAAGTTTTACATTGGAAAAGCCGGGCTAGACATGTTCAAAATGAGGCTGATGTCAAGCTTAATGCTGCTCAGCTCAAATATGATGAGCTACAGGCTCAGTTTTTAGAGCTCGAAGAGAAGTTAGAGATCACTGAGGATGAAGCCAAGGCGATCTCTCTGGAGCATGCCGAGTACGAAACTATCATCCACCAAGCTGGTGGATTTACCATATCCGAGACCTATGACAAGGTCAAGGAACTCAAGGCTCAGTGTTGAAGTTACAAAGAACAATACGGAAATGACTCCTGGGAGCTTCAGAATCAGGTAGACATACTTGTGCGAGTGGCAAGCACTTATAAGATAGTCCTGGATCGCTGCCCAAAGCTGAAGCGACGTATTTTGTCAGAGGCCAGGTTTTCAACTTCGGCTACCCATGGTACTAACTTGAGGCTTCTTGACCGCACTTCTAGGGAATTCTTGGAAGGTGAATCTTCAAGTTCAGCTAACCCTGATCCTAGGATTGTCGCACACCACTCTCCAGAATTCTATGGTCAAGAGCAGCGGTTGGCGCCTGGATGAGGTCGAGGTCGAGCGAGCCAAAGTATCCGAGGTCGGGGAACTCAGGGCGGCCAAGGTAGAGGTCGAAGCTCAGCTCCCGGACGAGGTAGAGGCAGGCTTAGTATAGATAATATTTTGAACTTTAACTCTGTAGGGATTTTGCCAGAGATTGGCTTAGCTTTAGTCAGCCTAAGCCTCCGGGCTCTTCGTCTTCTTAATGCGATTGTACTTTTTCCTTTTTATACGAAATAAAATGGAATTTTATGTATTTATGTTTAAGCTTTCATTTCCGTTTTTAACTAAGGTAATTTCCCTTGTTTTAAACGAAGGTAAGCTTTAGGTAGCTTGTCCTCGTCATAAGACGAAGTTTTGGCTTTAAGTAGCTCACTTCGTCATAAGACGAAGTTTTGGCTTTAAGTAGCTCACTTCATCATAAGATGAAGTTTGGCTTGAATTACCTCACTTCGTCACAAGACGAAGTTTTGGCTTTAAGTAGCTCACTTCGTCATAACACGAAGTTTGGCTTGAATTAGCTCTCTTCGTCACAAGATGAAGTTTTAGCTTTAAGCAGCTCACTTCGTCATAAGACGAAGTTTTGGCTTTAAGTAGCTCACTTCGTCATAAGATGAAGTTTTGCTTGAATTAGCTCACTTCGTCACAAGATGAAGTTTTGGCTTTAAGTAGCTCACTTCGTCATAAGACGAAGTTTTGGCTTTAATTAGCTCACTTCGTCACAAGACGAAGTTTGGCTTTAGATAGCTCGACCTCGTCGTAAGATGAGGTTTAGGCTTTAGATAGCTCACTTCGTCATAAGATGGAGTTTGACTTTATATAGCACGACCTCGTCATAAGACGAGGTTTAGGCCCGTCTTCATTTTAAACAAAGGTAATTCATCCTTGCTTTTAGCGAAGGTAGTGCCTCCTCATTTTAAACAAAGGTAGTTCGTCCTTGTTTTTAACTAAGGTAGGCTCAAAGTTCCTTATTTGTCGAATTTATCGATAGGGGTGGTCCCCTTACGCGTGCTTAAATTTTACTCCAGTTATGGAGTTTATTATTCTTAAAAGGATATTAAATTACCCTCGTCAGAGTATTTAGAGTAAAAGGGCGAGATATTTTGCATAAGTGGAAAAAAGACGTGCAAGATGAAGTATGCAAGACCAAACAAATTAAATAAGAAATAAAGGATTTATTAATAGAAAAACTAAAGTTAAAATATGATAAAAAGAACAGGACGACCTGACTCATGACCTAGACGAACTAAATGACTTGAACATCATTCCCAGTTATGCAAAATATCTCTTCAAATGAGTAATGTGCCATGTACGGGGTATTGGCTCACCGGATAAATGGGCGAGCTTGTATGACCCTTTGTCGAGAACTTCTTCAACTCGGTAAGGTCCTTCCCATATGGCTTCCAACTTGCCGAGCCTTTCCGCTTAACTGACCTTGTTATTTTGAAGTACGAGGTCGCCTACTTAGAATTGCTGATACTTTATTCTTTGGTTATAGTACCGAGCCACTTGTTGCTTGTACTTGGCTTCCTTTATGTAGGCGAGCTCTCGCTTCTCCTCTAACAAATCCAGATTAGTTCGGAGGCCTTCTTCATTGTCTTCGGCTGAGAAGTTGATAGTGCGGGGGCTCGGCAGGCCGATCTCTACTGAGATCACTGCTTCGGTTCCGTACGTCAAACTGTAGGGCGTCTCACCGTTCGAGGTCCGGGGGGTTGTTCGGTATGACAATAGGACTTGGGGTAAGTTCGCTGCCCAATCTCCTTTGGCTTTATCTAGGCGAGTTTTGAGTCCCTTGACGATCGTCCGGTTGGTGACTTCGGTTTGGCCATTTGCTTGAGGATGAGCTACTGAAGTGAACTTCTATTGAATATGAAGCCCTTCACACCATTCCTTGAATGTCCTGTCTGTGATACTGCGTCCCATTATCCGAGACCAGGATGTGAGGTACACCGAAACGGCAAACCACGTTCTTCCAGACGAAGTTAAGGGCATTCTTGCTCGTGATCTTCACCAAGGGTTTAGCCTCGACCCACTTAGTAAAATAGTTGATGGCTACGATGAGGAACTAGAGCTGACCGGGAGCTTTATCGAATGGGCCGACGATGTCTAACCCCCATTGCATGAACGGCCAAGGGCTTTGCATGCTTGTGAGGTCGGTTTGGGGTAGCCTCGGCACTGTCCCATGAATTTGGCATTTCGGACACTTCCTGACGAGGTCAACTGCATCTTGGAACATAGTGGGCCAGTAGTATCCCCATCTTATTACTTTCTTTGACAATGCTCGAGCTCCTATGTGACTTCCGCACGATCCTTCATGCACTTCTCGCAATGCGTAGTCCGCTTGGTTCGGTCCAACGTATCTTAGGAGAGGCTGAAGATATGATCTTCTGTACAACACATCTTGGTCTAGAGTGTACTTCGGAGACTTGCTTAAGATCTTCCTAGCCTCGAGCTTATCACTGGGTAGTTTGCCCTTCTCCAAATATGCTCGAAAGGGGGTCATCCAGTTCGGCTCATCCTCAATTACCAGGTTGATTTCGGTTTCATCTATGCTTCGGTACTTGACTTCTTCCACAGGGGAGTTTGTAGATAATGACACCAACTTGCTTAGAGCATCGACTTGGTTGTTTTTCCCCCTTGGAATTCGAACCAACTCGAAGTATGAGAAGCCTTGTTGCAAACTCTTAGCTTTGTGGAGGTACTTTTTCATCCTCTCGCCTTTAGGCTCGTACTTTCCTAGCATATGGCTCACTATGACTTGAGAGTCGCTGTGGACTTGAACAGCTCGTATCTAGAGGGCCTGAGCTAGACAAAGTCCGGCGATTAGAGCTTCATGTTCCACCTCGTTATTCGTTGTTGGGAAGTTGAACCGAAGTGCATAAGTGGTCTCTTGTCTTTCTGGGCTGAGGAGTATGACACCTGCTCCGCTTCCCGAATGTCCCGAAGCCCCATCCACGTAGACTTTCCAGCAATCTTTTGGTGGTTCGGTCAGAGCCTCGACATCGGTTTTGCTTGGGGAGGATTCGGTCGGCTTTGGCACTTCTGTAAATTTTGCCTCCACTAGAAAATCCGCTAGGGCTTGTCCTTTGATAGCTTGACGTGGGCAAAAAGAGATGGTGTGCTCGTCGAGCTCGACTGCCCACTTTGCAATCCTTCCCGACGCTTCTGGTTTGGTCAGCACATGTCGAAGTGGTAGGTCGGTCAGGACTTGTATGGAGTGCGCATGAAAGTAAGGTCGCAATCTCCTTGCAGCATTTACCAATGCGAGCGCAACTTTCTCAAGTGGTTGGTACCTCGTCTCCGGCCCTTTCAGTGCTCGGCTGATGAAGTAGACTGGCAACTGACGACGTCCTTCCTCCCGAACTAGCACCGCGCTTATGGCCTCGTCCGAAGCTGCGAGGTATAGGAAAAGGACCTCTCCCTCCTTTGGAACGGATAAGGTCGGGAGATTAGCTAGGTACTTCTTGAGCTCCTCGAATGCCGACCTATGCTCTTCTTTCCATTCGAAGTCCGGCACCTTTTTCAAAATCTTGAAGAAAGGGAGCTGTTTTTCGGCGGCTTTAGACAAGAAATGACTTAGCGCGGCCAAACAACCCATTAATTTGTGCACATCATGAATGGTTTTTGGTACCTTCATCTCTTGGATGGCTCGGACTTTGGATGGATTAGCTTTCAACCCTTCTTAAGAAACCCAACACCCCAGAAACTTTCCTGATCGGACTATAAAGGTACACTTCTCGGGGTTTAGCTTTAGGTTCACTTTGTGAAGGAGGCCGAAGACGAGCTTGAGGTCGTCAACACAAGTAGTCGGCTCTTTACTCTTGACGACGATGTCATCCATGTACACCTCTATATTGTTGCCGATGTGAGGCTCGAATATTTTGTCGACCATTCTTTGATAGGTCGCTCCAGCATTCTTAAGTCCGAAAGACATCTTCTTGTACGCATAAACGCCGAAGTCTGTGATGAAGGCTATTTTTGGCGCATCCTCATCACTCATGAGGACTTGGTGGTACCCTTTGTACAGATCTATGAAGCTGAAGACTTTATGGCCGACGAGGGCTTCGACTTTCTTGTCGATGTTGGGGAGGGGATAGCAGTCCTTGGGGCAGTATTTGTTGAAAATGGTGTAGTCGATACACATCCGCCACCCTTCTCCTGGTTTCTTGACCATCACCAGATTTGCTATCCACGTCGCATATTTGACCTCGAAGAGTATCTGTGCCTTCAAAAGTTGACGTACTTCGTCATAGATGACCTGGTTCCGCTCTGCTGCGACACTCGCTGCTTTTGCCGAACTGGTTTTACTCCTGGGTCGATGTTCAGCTGGTGTGTGATGATACTTGGTGCCACCCCGGTCATATCAAGGGGTGACCAAGCAAAGACATCTCTATATTCCCGAAGAAGTTGGACGATCTGCTTTCAGAGTTCGGTTCCACTCGCAAAACCTACTTTGACGACCTTAGATAGGTCATCTTCGTAGAGTGTAACGTCTTCTACTGGCTCGTCAGATACAGATGCCTTCTCCAGCTCCAACTCCTCGGGTTTTTGTGGTTGCTATGCTTGCGGATGATGAGGTGTTCTAACATGCACTCTTTGGCTCGCTTCTGATCACCTTAAATTACGATCACCCCGTGCCTCGATGGGATTTTGATCGTCAAGTGGTATGCCGAACAGATTGCTTTCACCGCCACCAACCAATCTCTTCCTAGAATGATGTTGTAGGGAGAGCTGGCCTTCATGACGAAGAAGTTGATCACTTTGGTGGACGACAATGGATGTTTTCCCACGGTAACGGGGAGTTAAATGATTCCCTCTATTTGTGTCTCTTGCTGGACGAAGCTTTTTAGGGGGATTGGCGCCGGCGTGAGACGTGCCTCTTCGATCCCTAGCTTCTCGAAGCAATCCTTGAAGAGTACGCTCACCGAGGCTCCACTGTCGATGAACACTCATTGAACGAGCTTTTTAGCCACCCCGGCCTCGATCACAATGGCGTCTTGGTGAGGCATGGTTGACGGCACCGGATCTTTCTCAGAGAATGTAATGGCCTCGTCCTTTTTGAACATCTTTTGTGAAGGTTCGTCAGTCTGGGGACTTCGGGCGTCGGCCTGATTAACACGATTTTATGTGCATGTTGAGTGTTTTGGAATATGTTTGAGTCTTGATTTATGTGCTTATATGTTAAAAAATACTAGGGTTTCTTAACTCTTAGTACATTTTAGACTTTTCTCATTTTTCTTGGTTTTCGATCCATTTTGGTAAGAATTGGAATAGTATTCATGTGGCTAAGGATCGAAGGCCGGAAACGAGGAATAATCGAGCTTAATTAGGGTGAAACCTAGGTTTGAAATGTGGAATTTAAATCTATAGAGTTAGCGTTTCACTAGTTTGATTTCAATTATGTTTTCCTCATTCTCTCGAGTCTCTTTATGATTTTTTCAGGAACAATGGAGAACTATTTTGGCCAATTTGATCATTCCATGTCAAATAGGGGTTCGTTAGGAGTCTATAGCAAAAAGCGGATCGAGAATCGGAGTTCGGACGAGGGAGAACGAGCGAAAATGGTGGAGCTGCGCAAAATGGCCGAACTGACGGCGACCCGGACGGCGACCGGCTGGACCGCCGGCCAGGCCGCCGGCTAGCTGGCTGAGGAACAGTTTTTTCGGCGACCTAGGCTGTAAGCCAGGCGGCGGCCGGCCAGCCCGCCGGCTAGGGCGCCGTCGCCCCTTTTCTTGGTGTTTTGACCGAGTTAGTTCGTCTAACTCGACCCAAAACTCACCTATTATGTATTTAAACTCAAAATCTTCCTATTTTGTGGATCTTTGACATATTTTAACACTCTTATAACCCTAGAAATATTTCCGTCTTTCCTTTTTAGTATTTTGAAGATTGTTGAAGATTTATGTTGAAGATTTGAAGACTCATTCCATTATTCTCTTCCTTATTGAATTCTCTATCTTTTAAGCATGATTTTATTTACTTTCTATGGTTTAATTCCTTCAATTATGTCTAGCTAAATTTTATTTGGTTCCAATATATGAAGATATGATCTAGATCACTAGGTTTTTGGGTTTTGTTGTTGGATTTACCTTCTAATTCATATGTCTTGTAATTTGGGGCTTGATTTTATTGCATGATTGATTGGCCATCATTGAGTGCATACAAGGTGTTTGGTTAAATGCTTAGGAGGCTTTAGTTCATAACACTTGGAATCAAATCACACCATACTAGTAATTCTTGCTAGTAGGAGCTTCTAGATAATTAATTGAGTTTCAATAGTCGATTTGGTTATTGAGTTACTAATTCAAGCACTGTTTCTTTTAATTTTTGTTTTGTAGGTTTATGCACACAAGGTCCAAAGGAAGACTCGTTCAACCTTTGATCTTGAATTTTGAAAGAAAGCATAGAAGAAGGAATTCTATTGAAAACCAAGAAATGGCTAACAATCAAGCAATGGAGGCTCTTATGAAAGAAATGGAAGAGTTTAGAGCATGGAAGGATGAGCAAGAAAGAAGGGCAAATGAGGCTCAACCACCTCCTCTCAACCATATGTTCCAATCTCCAACGGAACAATTTCAAGGAGGAGAATGGGGGACGATCAATGCTAATAATTTTGAGCTTAAATCCGGTCTTATTCAAATGGTTAAAGACGAGCAATTTGGTGGAAGTCCTATGGAGGATCCAAATGCCCATCTTAGCATGTTTCTCGATATTTGCGACACCGTGAAGCAAAATGGAGTCTCAAATGACGCTATTCGCATGCGAATGTTTGGATTTTCTCTAAGAGACCGAGCTAAAGATTGGTTTAAGGGATTGAACAAGGCTAACATCCATACTTGGGAAGATTTGTGCAAGGTCTTCCTCTCCAAATACTTTCCACCCTCCAAAGCTCAAAAACTCATCTCCGACATCTCACATTTTTCTCAACAAGGTGACGAAACCTTGTGTGAAGCATGGGAGCGATATAGGGAGCTTTTAAGGAAGTTTCCTCAACATGGCTTCAATGAGGGTCAACAAATGACCAACTTTTATAGTGGGCTAACACCTCATACACGAAGCATTGTAGATGCTACTTCCGGTGGGTGCCTTCTCAACCGAAATACAAAGGAAGCTTTGAGAATCATTGAAGAGATGGCGGCTAATAGCTATCAATGGCCAATGGAGAGGACCCCTTCTAGAAAGGTTGCTTCGATTGAGGATGAGAGGTATGAGGCATTAGCATTAGAGCTTGCTATTATGAAGAGAAAGTATGAAGATGAAAGAAAATCTCAAATTCAAAGGGTTCAATCTCAAGAGAATTGGGAGTTCAATGGAAGGGAAGAAGTGAGTTTTGTGGATCAAAGAGCCTATGGGAATTATAATAGGCAAGGGTACCAAGGAAATTTCCAAGGAAACCATTCTTATGGAAATCAAGGGGGTGACTCGTCTTACTACCCTAACAATAGGAATCATCTCAATCTTTCCTATGGAAATCCGAACAATGCCCAAATTCCACCTTCCGGATTCTCCGTCTCTCAAGGGGTGATAGAAGAGTCTAAGAAGACATCCCATTCTCTTGAGCAAATCGTTCAACAAATGGCAAATCAACAAAGTGCTTTTATCTCTCAAACCGGTCAAAAGGTTAATGCCTTGGAGAATTCACTCACTTCATTGACAAAGCAAGTAAAGATGATGGAGGGTCAAATTAGCCAAATGGCTAACCAAGTTACAACTCAACACAAGTTCGGAGAATCCTCGAGCAACACTCAAGTCAATCCGAGGCAACAAACAATGCAATCCATGTAATGAGTGAGGTATCTTCCAAACCCCCACAAGAGATCCAAGAGGAGAAAAAGCCCTATGTGCCATTCTATATGAGGAAAAAGTGGGGTGGTCAAAGCGTCCCTCCTTGGGATCCGTCTCACGATCATAGCCTTTATGAGAAGGAATGGACATTAAAGAGTTTTGCTAATGATATATACTCCGTGACGGTCCCGGATTATTGGCCTTCTTTGGAAAACGTTGAAAGCAAGTCGAAGGAAGAGATTCATGAATATCATAAAAGGATGAAGCTCAACAATGGAATTCCGTGGTCGGAGGACAAGAATTTGATGGAAAGAAGAAGAGGTGCTTATTATGTTTCCGAGATAAAGAAGTTACTTGGAGAAGAGAAGTTTAATGAGAAGGCAAAGTTCTACAAGAAACCACAAGGTACTACTCCTACTTCAACTCCAAAAGCTTCTCAAGATCAAGTGGAACCGAATTGCTTGGATAATCTAGCATCTTCCATTAAGCCTATTGATGAGAATTTGCATGAGAAGAAAGGTGATTTGTTAGATGCATTCAAGAAATTGGAGATAAATGCTTCTTTGATTGGTTTGTTGAGTGAAATTCCGGATCATGAGAGATTCTTGGAGGATGTGGTTAAAAAGAAAAGGAAATTTGATAAGGGTGAAACCATTATATTGTCGGAGGAATGTAGTGCTCGTCTACAAAAGAAGATTCCAAACAAAGAAGGGGACCCCGGGAAGTTCACTCTACCTTGTGAGATAGGAGGCCAAACTTTTAGGAATATCTTGTGTGATTTGGGCTCGGGTGTGAATTTGATGCCCCTTTCCATTTTTCATCGTTTGAAGATTGGAACTCTTAAGCCCACTTCACTTATTCTCCAAATGGCGGATCGTTCAATATCCTATCCAAAAGGTATTGTGGAAGATGTGCTTATAAGAGTTGGAAAACTCATCTACCCGATGGATTTCTTAGTCTTCGACATCCCGGAGGACCGGGATATTCTGATGATTCTTGGAAGGTCCTTCTTAGCCACTAGTCGAGCCCTCATTGATGTTTTTGAAGGGAGTATCACCCTTCGAATGAATGAAGTGAAGGCAACATTCCACATGTCGAGTGTTTTGGATGATCCGGAAGATTCAAGAATGGATGAACCGGAGCTTGAAGAACTTGATGATGGGTTGGCATTTGACCGAGGTTGGAAGTCATTTCAAGTCCCTTGAAAGGGCAATGAGGTATCGTCGAGCTAACGACGTTAAACTAAGCGCTTGTTGGGAGGCACCCCAACAACTATCTCTTTATTCTTCGTTTTTAGTTAGTTTTAGTTCATTTTTGGTTTTTTGATCTTTGTTTGTGATTAAGTCATTTTTCTTAATTTGTCTTTATTTTTGTGATTGGAACAAATGAGGGAAGAGAATCAACTAATCAAGCAAGCAACGGAGTGAACGGCTTTCAAAACCATCATCAACCTAGCTTTGGACCGTTGTAAGTGTAATTTAAATTTCTTATTATTCTTTCCTCCAAACTCATTTTAGACCTTATGTTCTAAAATAAGTTTGGGGGAGGGGGGTAGGATATGGAATTTAAATTACTTTACTTTTGATATTTTTCAAGCTTCTATTTGATGTGTTTCTTGATTATATGCTTAGGATTGCTTGATGATTGTGGTTGATTGGGGTTAAATGAATGATTTTTGCTTATTTTGGTTTGGTGATGAGTTTGGGTCGATGAGCTTAATTGATAAAAATTCCTTATTTGGTTTGTTGGTTTATTGAATGTGAGCTTACAGTGGAGAATCTTTGGTGAGGATGATTTTGTTGATTGATTGGAGCTTGAGTGTGAAATTTTTGGAAAATTAAAAATGTTAAATGAATGCTTGCATGTGTGAATGTGAAAGAACGTGTTTAATTGCTCAAGTGCATTTGGGTGAGATGCCAATGATTGATGTTAAAAGGGTAACATTTTTGAAATTTCTCAAGTTTGAGTCAAGCATGATTAGGGTTATTTCACTTGAATAGCTTGGAATGATTGATCTTAGGCACTTAGGCTCTAGAAAAAAAAAAAGCTTGAGAGGATTTTGAGCCTTAAACTGTGCATTTTACATAGTGAATATCCTTTTTGAGAGCTTGATTTTGCATTGCATATTCTTTATTAGAACTTGCCTTGATACTCTTGTTAGAAGTATTACATGTGTGCATGATTAGGAGGTGATCTTAAGCCATCATTCAATAACCCATTTTCCCTAAACACTAACCTATCTTTCATTACCATTGTTGTCCCATTTTGACCCTTGAATGGAGCCTTTTCTTCTTGAACCTGATGATAGGGGGTGAAGGATGGTTAAGGGAATCTTGGTGAAAGTTGAAAATTCATGAAAAATGATGGATGATGGTGAAGGGTCTAGAGATTGATTTCGAAATGAAAGGACACTCCTATAAGCTCAAAGTTAGAATAGAAAAGAATAAGAACGAAGTTCTTATTGAAAAAAAAACGTAAGAATAAAGTTCTTACAAGAAAAAGAGAAGAATAAGAGCATAAAGGAGTGTTTCTTTAGATATTTGGTAGAATCTTGGGTTCATTTGATAAAAAGGGGTTGGACAAGGTGGAAGATGAAGAAATTCATACTTAGAAAGGTGAAGAAAGGGGGTAAGGGTACTTGAATGAAAATTGAAGTCACTTAACCTAAAATTCCCTACCTTAACCAATGTCCCTACATTACAAGCTTAATAAAGACCTTTTTGATCCTAATTTGTGCATGCATTGTAGTATTGGGAACTTGAGTTGATAGGCAAGCTTATGGTTAAAGATGTGTATTGCATGATTTCGATGAGTGTTTACCATTTCCACATATTGAGGGATCGAGTGATACACATGTTCCTTGAGAGGTCTAGAGTTTAAGATGCTTGAGTGATTGAATTCTAAGTTAGGATAGTGGTTGATCTTATGAATGTTTGGTTTTACTTGAGAATTTCTTTGAATAAAATGGTTTTTGAAGTTATATGAGGCATCGAGGAACTCAAAATGCACACTCCATACGTATTAAGTGTTTCGATTGTTCGTTTCATTGTTCGGGATGAACAATGGCTTAAGTTTGGGAGAGTGATTAACACGTATTTTATGTGCATGTTGAGTGTTTTGGAATATGTTTGAGTCTCGATTTATGTACTTATATGTTAAAAAATACTAGGGTTTCTTAACTCTTAGTACATTTTAGACTTTTCTCATTTTTCTTGGTTTTCGATCCATTTTGGTAAGAATTGGAATAGTATTCATGTGGCTAAGGATCGAAGGCCGGAAACGAGGAATAATCGAGCTTAATTAGGGTGAAACCTAGGTTTGAAATGTGGAATTTAAATCTATAGAGTTAGGGTTTCACTAGTTTGATTTCAATTATGTTTTTCTCATTCTCTCAAGTCTCTTTATGCTTTTTTTAGGAACAATGAAGAACTCATTTGGCCAATTTGATCATTCCATATTGAAGAGGGGTTCGTTAGGAGTCCATATCAAAAAGCGGATCGAGAATCGGAGTTCGGACGAGGGAGAACGAGCAAAAATGGTGGAGCTGCGCAAAATGGCCGAACTGACGGCGACCCGGACGGCGACCGGCTGGACCGCCGGCCAGACCGCCGGATGGCCGGCTGAGGAACAGTGTTTTCGGCGACCTAGGCTGCAAGCCAGGCGGCGGCCGGCCAGCCCGCCGGCTAGGGCGCCGTCGCCCCTTTTCTTGGTGTTTTGACCGAGTTAGTTCGTCTAACTCGGTCCAACTCGACCCAAAACTCACCTATTATGTATTTAAACCCAAAATCTTCCATTTTTATGGATCTTTGACATATTTTAACACTCTTAGAACCCTAGAAATATTTCCTTCTTTCATTTTTAGTATTTTGAAGATTGTTGAAGATTTATGTTGAAGATTTGAAGACCCATTCCATTATTCTCTTCCTTATTGAATTCTCTATCTTTTAAGCATGATTTTATTTACTTTCTATGGTTTAATTCCTTCAATTATGTCTAGCTAACTTTTATTTGGTTCCAATATATGAAGATATGATCTAGATCACTAGGTTTTTGGGTTTTGTTGTTGGATTTACCTTCTAATTCATATGTCTTGTAATTTGGGGCTTGATTTTATTGCATGATTGATTGGCTATCATTGAGTGCATACAAGGTGTTTGGTTAAATGCTTAGGAGGCTTTAGTTCATAACACTTGGAATCAAATCACACCATACTAGTAATTCTTGCTAGTAGGAGCTTCTAGATAATTAATTGAGCTATTTAGAGTTAATTTATGCATCTTGAGACCTAGCGGAGATAGATGTCATAGGTTAATCTACTAATATTGATTGATTCGAGAGAAGAGTTGATGTTTATTATATATAGAACTCCCATATGAACTAGATTAAAATGGCTAATCGATGCAAATCCTAAAACCTAGGCCTCTAGTGATTATCGGATTATATTTGGAACCAAGCTTTCTAATATTGTTTGTTAACCCTTGTTATTATTTGTTATTTAGTTTGTTACTTACTTTATATTTTTCATTAGCTAATCAAAAATACAAAAACATATCACTTGGTAGCTTGAATAGTAGTTAGGTAATCGGATTACTACTTGAATCTTGAACGACCTAGCATTCCCTGTGGATTCGACCCGATTATACTATAATCGGTTATTATTGCTCTCTACCCTCACCCCTAAAGTGAGGGCGGGTCACGGCCTTAAGTGATGACTTCGTGGCTCCTAGAGGAAGACCGGTGATGGCTGTGACGATTCCGTCAAACTGAGGTTGGTCCTCGTCTTCGTCTTCATCCTCGCGCTTCGGCTTCTTATCCACATGGGGACCACAGTTATTCCCCCTCTGTTCTTGCGCTTTCCCTTGCCCTGAGATCGGACTTCATATTGGCCGCGACTTTGGTACTTTTAAGGGTACCGTCGCGCACCAAGTGCTCGATATCTTCAGCTAGGTTCATGCAATCCTCCGTGTCATGGCCGTAATCCTCATGAAATCGGCAATATTTATCCTTGGATCGGCGTTTCGACCCTCTTCGCAACTTGGGATGAGGCTTCTTGAACATGTTAGTGTGGAGCTCATAGATTTCTGTCCTCGGCTTCGTCAGTGGGTGAACTGGCTCTTTTCCCAACTCTGCCGAGGTCCAAGCCTGGATTCGATCGGTCCCCGCTGGAGTCTGTATAGCGCTTCGCCGACCTTGGCCTCGGTCATTGCGATCTTCCTTCTTCCGATCTGACGGTTCGGTCTTGTCAGCTTCGCATTTGCGCCTGTCGGCCTCGTCGGCTCTGGCGAACTGATCGGCTATGCTCCACAATTGCCTCGCAGTACGAGGCTCGTTTCTTATGAGCTCCTTGTACAGGGCACCCGACTAGATAGCATTATGGAAGGCCGAGATAAGTACCTCATCAGTTAGGCGATCTACTTTCAGACTTTCTTCATTGAACCTTATCATAAAGTCACTGGATGGACTCGCCTCGCCTCTGCCTTATAGTGAGTAGATGCGCCGCAGTAGTTTTAGCCTCAGCTTTTTGGAAAAACCCAATACTGCGAGATGACAGGCTATCGAACCACATGCGGGCATTATCAATCAGCAGCTCCGGGAACACCTTGCACATGTAGATATCATCGCTGAGTCCCTGGTTAACCATGTTATACTGGTACTGTGAAAGAAAATTCTGCGGGTCACACGAAGACGGGAGAGGCGTGTAGAGGATTTGGTTGGTGAAAGGCGTAGAGATTCTCCTATATACGCCGAACCTTCCTCCTCAGTAGTTATCCTTGTCTCGCCGAGGTGAATCAGCATAACGATGAGGTGAATCAGCGTAGTGACGAGGTGAGATGGCGTCGTGCCGAGGTGAGGTGCGGTTAGGGTTTCCCTGACGGTCATCAGCAAATCGCCTAGGAGGAATCCTGGCGTCCCGTGCGCCTAGGATCCTGATGCTTGGGGACTTTTTCCGGTGTTTCGATCTGGATGTGGCGTCATGCTCTCGATCATCGCCGTGCGAAGGTTGGCCGCCTTCACAATTGCGATCTCTTTGCTGTCTAGCGAACTCTAGGAAATCTTGCCAATTTTTTGCCAGATATGCTTTTACAGCGTCGTCAAATTCTTGCTGGAAGTTTGAAAGGTCATCCTCCTTGCTGCTGCCGCGACCTTCTTTTTCACGGCCGAAATTGTCCAACGGAACATGATCGACATGGCCCTCTGGGGTTCGGTCTTTCACAGGCTCCTTCCCGGGTCGTCTGTTCGCCGCGGGATTCTGGTCCTGCACTTGGCTTGTTTCAGCCACCAGGATTTCTTGCCCAGTTTGCTGATTCTCCTTTTTCTTGTTGGCAGCAGCGGTTGATCATGTCTGTCTTGTCATCGTGATTTGTTTACCTTGAAAACTTTTGATCGAAATTCACAAATTTTGAGTTCCCACAGACAGCGCCAGTGATCGATCTTGTTTTCGTAAGGTAATTAATGCACGTAGACAAGGAATTAATGAACACGAAAATAAAAGGACACGAAGGGATTTACGTGGTTCGATCTATAGATCTACGTCCACGGGCGGAAAGAGTATGGATCTTTATTGCTTGTATGAGTGTATTGCTTACAAAGATTTTTCTTCTCTCTCAATCTATTATAAGCCCCTATATATAGATAGTTACACAGAGTTCGACTATAATACGAATTCTTCTCCTATTTGGACTCTTTGGCTTGATCTCCTCCTTTATGGATAAACACTGAGCTTCTATATTTCTCTTAGAGCTTGAGTTGTAGTCGATGTAGGAGTCTTGGTTGCCTTGGTGATAAAGTCTTTTATCTTCAATTGGGCAGAGCTGCCTGGGCCGAGCTTAACTGCCGAGGCCCAATTATATTGGGCCTGATGCTTTGGACCTAGGAGCTGGGCCATATCCTATCACAGATCATCGTTGATATGGTTTCCAATGACCAACAATATAAAGACGAGGACGATGATTGGTACGAGCCTGTCAAAATAGTGGAAGCAATAAATGGATTAAATGGGACGACAAGATTGATACTCTGACTTCTTTAGTTAGAGGACTTGCCGTAGCTCATGCCGAGCAAGCATGTTTTGGCACTGGAGATGCACAAGTGAGGAGTTGGAACAATCCGTTCTCGAATTAATATAGTTCAGGATGGAAAAATATTCAGTCGCCGGTCAGAAAGTATGCCCATACCAACCACAGCTCAGAACCAGATTTGAACGAAATTGTCAAAAGTCTCACTCAGAGTCAACTATCCTTCTAACAAGATACACAAGCTGCATTGGGCAGTTTGGGTACACAGATCACACAACTAACCACTCAATTAAATGAGCTCCAGACAAGTAAAGGAAAACTCCCATCTCAACCTGAGATAAATTCCAAGGAGTATGTTAACTCTATAGTGATATTGAGTGGGTGTATGATGACTGAGCAAGAGCTTGAGAATGATGAAATCCATGATGAACCTCAAGAATTTGAAAATCTTTCATCAAAGGTATGTAGAAATTCTAATTGTTCTAATTCTCAATCGCTGATTCCTCCACCTTTTCCTTCTAGGTTGGTTGATGATAACATGGAAGAGGAAGATGAGAAGGAGATCCTTGAAGAGCTCAAGCTTGAGCATGTTATTTCCAATGGATTGACGCACACATATGCAACCACAGAGGCTAATAAAGAATTTCCAAGGATGATCACGCAGCCGAATTCGACTTGTGCAGTTTCTGCTCAGAATTTTTCAGGTAGTATGCCTATACCGGTTGTTTCTAAGAAATTGAAGTCGTCTATTGTGCAAGCTCCAAAGTCAGACTTGAAGCCATTGCCTCAAGATCTGAAAAGTACAAGTGTGGGGAGTTTTACACACCTTCCATCAAAGAGCTTTGCATACGGCAAGAAGAAAAATTGGTTGGAGCTTTGTATAGAGCCGTCCTTGGGTGGATTTTGAGCAATATTGAATGGATGCAGTTGGCTATTTTCAAGGGGATCAATCTGGCATCACCTAAGACCTAAAACAAGGGCGCTACTTGGGAGACAACCCAAGAGTTTTTTATTGTTTTATTTCATTAATTTTGTTTCATTTACAAAAAAAAAGAAAAAAAAAAGGGAATAAGTTACTTATTTCTTTTGTTAACTTGTTTGGCAGATTTGTGAGGTTTGGAGGCCGAGATAAAAGAAGCAAATGTCCAGAAGTTCAGTCCTCATCGTCTCCATCAAGGCTGCAAACAGATTCTAGTATGCCCAACTGGATGCAAGGCAGAATCCCTCACCACACGATACTGAAGCAATTCAGGGAAGTTTTCTATTTTTCATTTTTTTTTCTTAATAATAGTCTAGTTTTATGTTTGTTTTTGTATCTTCCTACACAATAAGGACATTGTATTGTCTAAGTGTGGAGGATATTTTTACCTTTCCATATTTTGATTTCCTTTAAAAAAAATTAAAAAAAAGAGTCATTTTTTTTCGAGTCTTTGGCAACTGTGAGATGAATAATTTGAGTGGAAAGGATTAAGATTGGTTTGACAATGTTTGGTTGTTTTTCTTTCATGATGAATATGTGTGTTACATGCCTACATGTGTTCTTGGATGAGAAAAAAATGCAAAGTTGATCACTTATTGTTGAAAACCTACTTAAATTGTGAGGATTGAGCCTAATGAGCAAAATTATAATATGCTCTTTGTTTCTTTGTTGAGAGTTTCACACTTGACTTCTTGATGCTTGGTTTGCCTTGTTGCCATAATCAAAACTGTTTTTTGAGATTCTTGCATAAAAATGATTTAGGCATTTAGGATTAACCCTTTCTTAGCCTATTCATTTACCTACCACCATATTTTATCCCCTAGTGAGCCCCTTTGTGCTTTATATCCATTTTCTTTGAAAATTGAAGCTCACTCAAATACAACCTTTAGCCTTTCTTTTAGCCTTCTTTTGTCCCACTGAAATATGCAAGTAATTAACTTATATTGAGATGAGTACTCTATTCATTTTTGGTTTGTTATGTGCTGAAAAAGAGAAGGGGGAAATGTAGTATACTTTTGAGGATAGGTTTGCGTCGGAAAAAGAAAAAAAGAAAAAAAAAAGAAAGGAAGAAAAAAGTAATAAAAAAAATAGTTGAAAAAAAAAAGAAAAAAAAAGTGAAAAAAAACGAGAGAAAAAAAAATTAGAGCTTGTTATCTTTGAATTTTGTATTGTCTTCCCTGTATTTTGGATTGGAGCACAATACATCTGAGGATGTTTTTTATAGAATTACTCTTGAAGCTAAATGAAGGTTAATAGGGGAATTGTTTGCATATTTTCAGTTTTATAAGCCTATTTTTATCCATTTTCTTTTATCCTACCTATGCATCCTAGCCCCATTATAACCTTGTAAAAGACCTATTGATTTGTGCATGGATTTCTAATTTTTGTGGTAGAGATATTGACATATTAGCAAACTTATGGTAGAAAGTTTTCAAGTTGTGATTGAGAGTTGCAAATTTGTCCCTATTTTCTTTGAGAGACTTAGAATGAACCTGGTGAGGCTTGGATCGACTTTGCATGATTTTGACTAGAATGAAGGGCATTTGCACATGTATTTGGATTGGAAGAATGGTTGGTGGTTTGAATGGTTGTATCTTAATCCTTCCCATGATTCTTATTTATTAACTATTGCCAAATTCTCGTTTAAATATTTTGAGTCATGTTTGTAGTTGTTAGTCCATTGCGTTTCTCTGATTTAGTTTTATGCTCGAGGGCGAGCATTGTTTAAGTGTGGGGGAGTTTGATTGGGCGTATTTTCTATATATATATTATGGAATTTCTAGTGCATTTTGGTCTTAATCTTGAATAAATCATCTTTATTTGGGAATAAATATGAATGTGATGGGTTTTGCAGGGAAATGACCGAATATTGAAGAATTTGCAGATTTTTGGATGGAACTTGTGAAGATAAGAATTTTTAGGATGTGTTTGGAACTTACGGAGCTGGACGAAAATAAACAAATTCCGGATTTTCAAGTTCTAGAAGGCCTTTAATTAATTCCTTACGGGATTAATTAATGTAATAGTGATATTTAGTATTTTATTTAGTTAATAGACTTTTTAGATATTATTAGATATTATTAATTTAATGCTTTCCTAGGTAATTTAGGATTATGAATTTATTTCCTTATTATGAGGGGATTCTTTAGTAATATAAATAGGAGTCATTAGGTTAATTAGAGGGGGAGACTTCACGTATTGTTCAAAGGAGCAGCGGGTTTGGCTGTGAACATCATTCATGCCACATTCTTCTTCTCTCTTTTCTTCTTTATTTTATTTTATTTCTGATTTTATTTTGTGTATGAATATTAGCTAGTTTTCTTTATTCCGGCAAATACAAGAAAGCTCTGGCTTAAATTATTTTGTGAGATCTAATTTGTGTTCATACTTTAATTTTGTGCAAGCATCTATTATTCTTCGTGTTTATTCTTATTAATTGCTTTATTCTTCTAGGTAGTGTACAATGCTTAGTTGAATAGAGTTAATTTATAGCCAATTGAATCGGCCATACGTAATTGTGGTTAGATTTAATTAGTGGTAAATTGGCTTGTTTAAGTTAAGGGAATAATAGTCTTAATTCGATAATCCTGCGTCAGAGTTTATCGGTTTTGAATCGGGTTTCTCTTATTGTTAATGTTGTCGACTCATTAAATCTATAGAGCGTCTCTTATGGTTGTCAGTCGATTAGGGAAATAACTGGTGAAACGTCTTTCTGGTTATCGAGAATTTATGGAGAAATAAGATTGCGTCAGAAGCGTCTTCGGTGATCATAACTGGTTTGTTTGCATTAAATTAGAGTTATCTTTGCATCGAGGATCAGAATAATCGAGCTAGGGTGGAACTTGTCTGCTGCCGGAATCGTCTTTTAATTGTATAACCCAAAAATCAAAGTGTCTTTTAATTTCTTTGTTTATTTATTTATTTATTTTATCTATTTTCGCATTTAGTTTAATAAAAATTCATATTTTGGCAGTTGAAAATTCTGAAGAAATCTCACCGATCCTTTGGGAGACGATCTTGCTTGCCACTATCTGAGCAGCATACCGACTGAAAGTCGGAATTATTTTTGGTGTAAAACGACGCACCATCGGCGATTTACATTTTGTAAAACAAGACTCCTTTATATATTGGTATATATATATTTTTAAGTGTGTCATTTTGAGTATGTGTTTATGTTCCCTCGTAGTTTTTCTCATTTTGTATAGGTTTTGAGGGAAAAAAGGATTTGAAACTTCAAGTTAAGATAGACAATTGAAGAAGAAAAAGAATGGAGTCAAGTGTCGAGCATTTTATGTATTTCTTAGAGTTTTTTATATGCTTGAATCAGGCTTGATACGCTCATACTAAACATTCTATTCTTGTGAATTATCATACTATTTGATACGTTTTGATCAAATTTGTAGGAAAATGAATGATTATTTGACAAATTAAATGAGTCTGTATCGAAGATCCATTTGATAAGAAGCTCTTGGAAGATATCAAGAATCGACTCCGGACGAGAAAGCAGGGGCAATAATCACACAACCGTACAAGACAATGCAAGAATGGTGACCCAAGCATTTTGGTCGCTGTTTTTGTGCTTTTTAGCACACGAAAATGACGAACATCATCTATGCTCCAGACAGTTGACGTTATGCTCCAGACAGTTGACGTTTTAATGATGACCAAAACGGCGACCCCCAAATTTGGAGATGGGTCGCCGTTTATGTGAGTAATTTTCCATACATACTTAAGTAAAAAAAAAAACATGCTTTTTGTTATTTTTGGGTGGATTTTCTCCCCATTCACTTAAATACTATAAACAGGGGTAAATGGTACTCCCCTGTCGTAGTATCCCGTAAAAGAAAGAATTCTTTAAAAATCCATTTTAAAATTCATCGTAGAGAAGCGTGGAAAAGCGTGCCAAAAAGGCAAAAAAGAAACGAAGCGAATTCGGCGAGACGGAGGGAGTATGTCATTTTGCAAACTCATACTAATTTGACGGACGGAAAGAGTATTTTTTTTGTTTTTTTGGGGGCTAGCTTTCACCTTCTAACAACCTCCGAAACCTAAACACTTAGTATTTTCTATTTTTAGTTAATTTTGTAACTTGAAGTAGAATTAAAGTGGAAATTGGAGATCAAAGTCAAGAATCCAATACCAAAGCACTCTAGTTATAGCTTTAATTTTCCTTTGATCATGACATTATTATATTGTGGACACACTTAATGTGTCCTCCACTAATTTGACAGTGTCATGTCGATAATTTATTCAATTAGGGTTTAATCTTTTAAGTATGGTTTATTTTTGTTTAGTAGGATTTGCTTTTTTGGTAATTAAAATTTTTACGAGCTTATTTATCTATACCATTGTCACGTTATCCGTTGAAACATTAAGCATGTCACGGTGTGTATTGGAGCATTCATCTGAATCATGAGTAGCTAAATTTCTTAGATTCCAAATGTATGGATGCCTAATTTAGATTGTGATATTTACATTATTGATTGCAATTTTGTCTTTCAATTCATGATTTGTGATTTTTGGTGCTTGATTTTTTTTGTATGGGTATTTAGCCAATATTAGTGCATGCAAAGTGTATAATTAAAGTTTAATAGGCTTTAGTTGTGAAGTGGATCTCAAAAATCACAATATTATAATTCTAGCTAATAGGAGAGTTAGAACTTCACTAAGCCTTCGTGAGTTAATTAATAATTTCATCTTAAAACCCAGCAGAAATAAGCGAGTTATTAATCCACAGTCATCAATTTAATTGAGATATGAAATTGTAGTTAGCTATAAGCCTATAAGTTTCTCCACGTGAATTGGATTAAAACTTGGGATAATTTAATCAATTGTTCATTTTTATAATCGAGAATTTTGTTGAAGTGCATCAGGAATCGTTTTTCTCTATTAGTATTCTCTTTGCTATGGCTTTGTCTTGAATTTTGCTTGTCTGATTAAGTCTAGTCATTAGTTGATAGTTGAAATTAAAACTTGAAGACATAATTGAGTTTATACAGTGTTGGTTTGTTTATAAATTATTGGTCACAATATTTTCTCTATCAGGGCGTTCGATTATGGTGCCGGCAGCACAACAGCCATTAAATCATGGCACTACATGTGGATATTAATTTATTTTTGAATTAATTAATATTTTGGTATTTCATAAGTTGTTTTAAGGTTCCCAAGATGGTTTTGAGATTGAGATGCCCATAAAGTATACGTTAGTGTTCTAATTTTTTATGTTTGAGTTGCACGTTTTACAATGTCTGATATTTAGTGGATTATTATTAATTGTGAAAAAATATGAATAATAAATTAATTAAAATTAACGACAATCTTAATTAAACAAACAATTATGCGTTCGCAAAGAATATGATATTTTACAGTAATAATTATAAACATTGGTGATTAATTTAATTTCCGAGATTTGTCTTGACAAAATATAGTATTTTTAAATTAAAAAAAAAATCGTAAGCCAATTAGAATTTATAATACTACCTCCATCCCATTTATTAGGCCCCTTTCACTTTATTGACTTTTCCGGCACGCATTTCCACCGAAATTTAGTACGGGTTTTAAAATATAATTTTGAGATATCGTTTCTTTTACGGGATACTATAACACTTATAGTATCCCGTAAAACAAACGATACTTCAAAATTATATTTTAAAACCCGTACTAGGTTTCGGTGGAAATGCGTGCCGAAAAAGTCAATAAAGTGAAAGGGGCCTAATAAATGGGATGGAGGTAGTATATATATATATATATATTATGTTTTTTTTTAAGTTGCACCTTTTATAATGTTCTTTATTATTTTTAGTGGATTATTATTAATTTATTTATAATTACTTGTGAAGTCTATGTATTAAATGACAGAATTATTCTTATGACTTTGATAATGGCTGAAACTTTTCGTAGAAGAAAATGAACACATTTCAACAAGAATAATATTAAATATATTGTACCAACAATAATAATAACAATAAGAGTACCGACTATAATATTATTAGTAATAATAATAATTCGTTTAATATGTGATCCAAGTATTTTGTTTTACAAGTGATCGGAAAATATTTGCATAATATAGTCTTAATCTCCAATGATAGTAGTAGTACTAAGAATAAAAACAATAAAATTAGTAATGAATATAATAATAATATTATAAACATTAATCATAATAGTCAATACATTCTTAAGGGGTAAAAATTAAAATAGTCAATTCGGATAAGAAAAAAACTTTTCTAGCCATGTTTATAAAAACATACTTTTTTAGCCACTTTTAATGTTAAATGACAAAATTATGTATTGTAAATTGAGAATAAAAAGAAAATAAATAAAATTATCTGCCAATTTGTCACAAATGAAGATGATGATTAGCAAGTAATTGAGCAAAAATGAGTGTCGTTAGCACTAAATGACTAATGTGAAGTCGGTACCTTAAACAGTATCCTTCCCGTTTCCACTAATTATCCATCGATTAGAAGCTGATAAAATGGATTAGTGACTAATCGAGTAAAATTTAATGTCATTGGCACTAATCCGACGACGGTTCCACGAATAGTATCATTTCCATTTCTCTAATTATTCGCCGAATTGTCATGAATGAAGTCGATTTGTGAATAATAATAATAATAATAATAATAATAATAATAACACGTGCCGGAAACAGTATAATAATAACAATAATCAAGTTGTTTGATAAAAAAAAAAATTAATTTAATACTTCCTCTGTCCCTGATATATGCGCCAAGGCAAAAACTTGGGTGAGGCTGGCCACATAGTGTGGCCCGGGTCAAAGTGTCAATATTTATGCATAAAAGTGTTAATCTATATGAATAAAAGTGTCAATCTTTAACATAATTATTTTACGAATAAAAGTGTCAATTTTAAAAAGTGTCAATCTTTATGCAGAAAAGTACTAATCTACACGAATAAAAGTGATAATCTTTTAGCCAGGCTCACGGTGAGCCATGGCTGACCCAAGTGTACCCCATGCGTCAAATACGCGTTTCCACCAAAACTTAGTACGGGTTTTAAAACATAATTTTGAAGTATTTTTTTTTACTATCCCGTAAAAAAAAATACTTCAAAATTATATTTTAAAACTCGTACTAAGTTTTGGTGGAAACGCGTATTTGACGCATATATCAGGGAAAGAGGGAGTATTAAATTATAATATGAGTGATCAAGTTGTTTGATAAAAAAAATTTAATTTACATTATTAAAATTTATATTAGTCCGTAACACTACCTCCATCCCATATAGTTAGTCCTTTTTACGTTATTGACTTTTTCGGCACGCGTTTCCACCGAAACCTAGTACTACTATGAGTGTCATAGTATCCCGTAAAAAAAAAAATATTTCAAAATTATGTTTTAAAACTCGTACTAAGTTTTGGTGTCATATGAAATTTGACGCATATATCAGGGACAAAGGAAGTATTAAATTATAATATGAGTAATCAAGTTGTTTGATAAAAAAAAATTAATTTACATTATTAAAATTTATATTAGTCCGTAATACTACCTACATCCCATATAGTTAGTCCTTTTTATTTTATTGACTTTTCCGGCACGCGTTTCCACCGAAACTTAGTACGGGTTTTATAACATAATTTTGAAGTATTTTTTTTTTCTTTTACAGGATACTATGAGTGTCATAGTATCCCGTAAAAGAAAGCTTCAAAATTATATTTTAAAACTCGTACTAAGTTTCGGTGGAAACGCGTGCCGGAAAAGTCAATAAAGCAAAAGAGACTAAGCAAAAGTGAATGGCGGTTAATTAATTATGGCCACACAATCTCCACTCTCTTGATTCTTGTATCTACAGGAACCGTCCCTACTTAAATGAGACGAAGGTAGTAATAAATAAGCTTAAGAAAATGTGAAAAAAACTGAATCAATCAAAACATAAAAGTACTCCACGTATGGGGAAGTGGGACATGTGGGACCCATGTATTTGGATTATGAAAACTACCGCAGACCAAAACCAACTTATGCAATTTTGATTTATTTTTAATAGTAACTTTTTTGACTTTTAAGTTTGAACACGTGGAGGGCCACGATTTGCTGGCTGTTGTGGTGCCGGCACCATAATCGAATTTTCCATCTCTATAAATACGACTTGAGCGATAAATAATGTTATTACGAAATAGGGTAATTGAGTAATCAAAACAAACAGAAACGTAAAGAGACATAGATTTACATAGTTCACCAACGTTGTGTTGGCTACTTCCACGGGCAAGAACGGAGAACAGATTATATTATGACGGTTGCGTTACAGATTACAAAGTTTGTGTTATATTTCTATATAAATAGGCACACAAGACGGATTAGGCTCAATATGACAATTAGGGCCCAATATAGCAACATAGCATACCGTTGGGGGTGTCGCCCCCCTTGACCCTTCGACTCGCTGACCGGGCAGCGAGACCCCCATTTGCGTAGTGGCAAACAATACAGATTCAAGGCATACTAACACATAATTTAGTATTGCTACAAAAAAATAATGAAATACTACCTCCAACCCATTAAAGTAGTCTCATTTGTATTTGACACAGAAATTAACGAATGAGAGAATATGTGGCTATTATCAATTCTTAAGAGAGAGAGTTAATTGTAACCACAAATTTTTTACCTTTTTAAAAAATGAGACTAATAAGTGGGATGCACTAAAATGGCAAATGAGACTACTTTCATATGTTGGAGGTAGTAATTGGTAGCGACTAGCGAGAGAGTCTTCGAAGAAACTACCATGGCTTTGCAGGGAAATTCTATTAGACATGTAAGTGCACTACCCCAACCCATTAATTGTAGGACATGTGGCAGTGGTTTCAATTAATTTTTTAAATAAATTCTTCCTAAGTTTTAATTCTATTTTTCTCTATTTTCTCTAAGTAGTGAACGCAGGTAACTTTCCGTTAACGCCGTTAACTCTACATCTCTCCATCCTCTTTCAGATTTCTTCCGCCATTATTCACTGCAAATCCATCTCTTTTTAAGCATTTGACCCCTATGACTTCTCTTCTATAATAAAACAGGTACCTTGCTTGAGAAAAATTTGTATATTTTTTATATTTAGGCGGATGAATTTGCTTGGAAAAACTATACTCAAACAAGTTTCTTTTTTCATTGCAAGTCTCCTTTGTTTCCATTCCAATATTATTGTCATTCCATTACCATTAATTTGTCGAACTATCCTTAGAAACAATGTTCACGCAAGCTGTTTGTGAAAATGCCCAAATGAAACTTGAATGCTATCCTACATACTACAATCTTCGGTACAGATATCTATCTTCACAAAATATAGGTTGTGAAAATTAAGTAATGTTGTGGCGAATGCTGCTTATGGAATAATGGAGGAAGAAATTTGAAAGAAAAAGCTGAAGAGTCGCGTTAACAGAGAGTTACCTGCGTAACTTTGTTGCCCAATTAGAGAAAAATAGAATTACAACTTAAGAAGAATTGATTTTAAAAAATTAGTTGGACCCACTGCCACATGTCCTACAATTAATGGGTTGGGGTAGTACACTTACATGTCTAATAGAATTTCCCGGCTTTGCATGTGCAATTGTTTCAACTTATTGAGTTCTTGCATTGGCCACGCGGACAGCTAACATTGGTGTTCCTACCATGCATGCACGTACGATCTGCATATTAATAAAACTGTAATATTGTATAATTTATTAAAGATCTAAATTCATCACTGGCACAATGTTCTCAAATTTCCCAACATTATGCTCATCATTTCCCCATACAGTCTCATCTAACCCAATAAATTTATATGATAAAGTTATACTAAATAAATATTTCTTCCACGTATGATCATGTAAAAGTTACGGTTGGTACTCGTTTGATTATAAGTTACACTGCCTCGAGACATGATAAGCAATAAAAAAATAAAAATAAAATAAAAATAAAAAAATACTTAAGAGTGCATCGTATTTTTATAGTAATATGGGAAATTAGATAAACATCAACTTGCAATTGGGCACATTCATGCATGATAGTATTTCATAGATGCAAGATCTGTTTCTGCACCGGGTTGGGCCATTAATTCTTTTGGCCCAATCCTTTTTCCGAGGGCCACGTGTATTCTCTAAAATAATTTAATATCGGAATTACCGAAGGGCTCACCGTTTTAACAACTTGCTCTCATAGTCATATAGCAGCACATATTCTTTCTGATTATATTTTTTTTTTTCTTTTTTTTTTTTTTGGGAAAACCTCTTTTTTTTCCTGATGCTTTCAGAGACACTGAATTAACAAGGAATTTGATAAGACAAATAGTCCATAGACTTCAATTCAAGAAAATGACTTGGGATCTTCTTTTTTTAGAAAAGAGTAATTGCATAAATAAAAAAAGGATGGTACAGACATATGAACCCGGTACACTACCAGGGGGTACAACGGCTCAAAAGGGGAAATGGAAAAACGAAGCCAAAACAGGTAGGCTTCAGAAAGAAAACGTGCAGAAAGCAATAAATAACACACACCCAGAAAGAACAGAACATATGTTACACGGATAGTTCACTCCCGTGACCAGCGGGCCCGTGATCTATCAATGAACATATGTCAATCCTAGGGGGGAGAGAGAATGAGGTGCACCGTCTAGGTAAACCTAGAATGGCCCCTCCACACACCCACAAAAACCAAACACTAGTACATGAGTCATACAGTAGGTGCCCGACAAGTGCCAGGAATAAGGAAAAAATAAAACAGAAAATAAAACAACCCTAACTAGTAGTTAATGTCCATATGGGACATCACAGCATCAGCCGGGAAGAGAGAGTAGAGAACACGGTAGACGTCCAGCTTGATCCCCTTGATAATCTCACGTACTGCTAGGGTCTTCCCCTCTATGTAGAGGCTATTCCGGGCGTACCACAAGTAACTCACAGTCGCACCCAGGGCAATCCATTTGGCCTTCCTAATTATGCCTGAGCCAGCCTTTTCCTGTTGGAACCTCCGAATTGCACTCGGGATGGTTGTCATCTGATGTGTTGTCTTCAGCCACGAACATATCTCAGACCAAATCGGCACAGTTTGCTCACACTTGAAGAATAAATGGTCATTTGTCTCTTCAGCCTTGTTGCAAAGCATGCACTGTCGAGGAATATCAGAAAACCTGAGACGATCGAAAGTCTTCAATCTCCCTTGAATGGCAAGCCACAGCGTAACAGAGAACTTTGGGGGAATATAGGAACGCCATATAGACTTGGGATCTTCTATCCCCAAAATGGTGTTCCAATTGTGTCCCAAAACTTAATTTCTATTAGTATTTTTGTTTTTTTTTTTTCAATAAATTTATTTAATAATGATTTATGTTTAATTATATGATTATTTTTAAGGGTTCACCCATCCCAATTAGGGTTTATAATTATTTTTTTACATTTAATTTCACTTTTATTAGTATATTAGAGTTGATAGATTCAAAAATAAAGTACTCCTATATAATTTTTAAAATTTTCAATTTTTTTCTTATAAATGTCTATTATGATTTACTAAATTATAGTATTTTTATTTTTATAAAAAGTAATATAAATCTAGTAGAAATTAAGTTTTGAAACACCATTAGGACATAGTTTTTGAGATAGAAGATATCATCTCAACGACTTGGGATCATCTATCCCCAAAATGGTGTCCCAGTTGTATTCCAAGAAACATAGTGTGGTGAATTAGGCTATAAAACTTCTTTGCTGATTGCTATCAATATACAAATGCATTGGCTTCCAAAATCAACTAACATACAAGTACTAATCTTTGCTAACTTGAAAATTACATAATTGATCCCCTCAAAAAAAAAAAAAAAAAAAAAAAAAAAAATTACATAATTGATATAGGAAAAATATCATTGCCACAAACCAATGTAGACATCTTCCTCCATGGACATGCCATAACAAGTTTGTGTATAATCCTCTAACCCTCCAAATTCAGCCATGTTTTCTGTGAATGGGGCTATGAAATAACCATTCATCTCATAATCCATCTCCATATTATCAATCCATTCAAAATCTGGATTATGATGAAGAGGAGATGTGGAGCAGGAATCCAACTCATCTACTTCAGAGAACAAACTCCCCTCCGAAGAATCATCTGTCGTCTCCAAACACGATTCAAGATTCATAATCTCAATCGTGCTCGGAAACATTTCATCATCTCCATCTTCAGCTTCAAGAAAAGCCATGAGAAGTGAGGTGTCGATGTTTGTGAACTCATCAACATTCAAATCATCATAGTTTGTTGCTGTAGCACTTGCCATATTGTAGAAGCAATAAATTTAGATATACCAAGGAAGAAAAGATTTCAAGAATTATTAAGAGATTATAGGAAATGGGATAGTTTCTCCCTCAAAGTAGAGTTGGCCTATATATAGGATAATGATCATGTGCACTTGTTTCATACTTAATTGATAGTTGATTAATGAAGTTGATTAAAAATCTTGTGAAATCTTCGAATCTTGATTTGAAGCATTGCATTGCCCATGTGGACAGCTAACCTAGGTGCATGATTAATTCCATAATTATAATACTGTGGATTAATTTAATTTGTATGATTATTGAATTATTGCGAATGATTTGACGGTCAAATTAAATTAAATTAAATTATATTGCCATGAGATTTCCCAACATTGTGCTCATCATTGCCACACACACACTCTACTCCACAAGGGTTCTGTCGGTAGCCATACCAAAACATATATATAAAGATAGATAAACATAATTCAAGTTGCTGTCCTCTTGGAAAATTAATTATTGAAAACAAAAGTATATACTATAATATTGTACCAATTGATTAATTAGTTTATGATCCGGTGCAAAAACAGTTGACAGCTGATTAATTAGTTTATAGGTCAAAAATTTTAGATCTAGCATTAGCAAATCAAGCTTGTCTTTCGTTGCTTACGGATCAGCTAATTAAGAGTGGTAATGAGAGTAATGATTTGCACTTAAAAAATACTCCCTCCGTTTTTTTTAAATGTCTTATTTAGCTTTTGTTGTTGTTTGTTTTTAAATGTTCTATTTTAGAATTTGATGGTTAAATAGTTGAAGTATTCACACCTTACTCATATAATTAATATTATATATAAGCAAGTGCTTAAACAAAAGAGAATAATAAAGAGGTTAAAATAAAAATTTACGTATTTCCTTGATATGTATAATTTAATGATAAATGACACTTATAAAAAAAGGGAGAGTAAATATCAATACTAGTACTTTGGAAATTAGCAACGGATAAAAGATAATCAAATACCCCTTCCGTTTTTTTTAAAATCATTTGTAGCTCAATCTCTTAGATTAAGAAAATTAATTAGAAAATTCTTATACTAGAAAATATCATAAGTCTATTTATTCAGTTTGAAAAATAATGAATTTATTAGATTAATGAGTATGGGAATAGTATTATTAATGAAAAGAGTTGAAAATAGAAAAATTCCAAGTATTGAAATTTGAGAAAGTTCATAAAAGGAAAGGAGTTAATATTGAGAAATTCAAGTATTGAAGCTTGAGAAGGACTTATTAAAAAAACAAGAGATTGGACTTAAAATGACTTATAAAAAAAAATATAAATGGATGGAGTATTTATAACTTGTGGTTTAGGCCGGAAAAAACTGAGGTAACGGTATACTTTTTCGTCCCGATTATTTATGCCTCACTATTATTTTAATACACTTATAATGAATATATCCGATACATAAACAAACCAGGACCGATGGAGTATGATTTAATAATGCATACACCTGCAAAGTTTTTGTTTCAAATTAGCTTAAAAAATATAATCGATACATAGAGCTATATATATGATCATTTGTATTATTTGTCGAAAGAAGAGTTTGGTTACTTTGCTTATTCACGTTAGTAATCAAATTAGTTCAGTACAATGACTTTAGTCATGTAAACCTGCACGCAAAAACACGAAGTTGATACTCTGAATAAAAAGCACTATGCATTAAGTTTATAATTAGGTTAATTAACTACGTCATTAGCTATTAATTAGCACATGCACGACATGTTTGGGAAGCCCAAATTTACCCGTACAAATTTGAATAATAAATAACAAATTAATGATACGAAATTATTTCGAACTCAATATATTTTTTTTAATAATTACAAATTAAGCCACATCAGTCGTACATAAGGAATCAGGCCATGGAATTCTTGGCTAATAATTATGCATGTACAAATAATTGCATGTTCCACCTAATTAATATTATTGGGCAACAAATAGAGAGAAATATGAATAATCTTTTGATTAACTCATTAGAATAGAATGTAGTTGAAGTAATACATAATGAAATACATAAGCCTAGCTAGCTAGCTACTGCCACAAACCAATATTAATGCAATCATCCTCCATTGCCATAGGCATCTCATCATACCAAACTTGTGAATAATATTGGAAATAAAAAGCCTTCTTCATAGTTTCTTCTATTCTTCTTCTTGTCTTTTGTCCCACATTGGAAAAATACCCTTCTATGGAAGGGTATATAATAAGGAATGTGATAAGGGCTCTTGAATGACTTGATGGGCTTTTAGATAGTGGGCTTGTTATGCCCAAAACACACACACGCGCGCGTGCCCGGCCGGGACTGGTCTGGTCGTGGGGTTGTTTCTCAAATTCCTCAGTTTTTATTTTTGCCACTCTTATTTTTTCATTTCTTGTTCGCTAAGTTTTCTCTTCTCCACGTTTCACTTCGTGGGCTTAGTGGGCTGGCTGCAGAGTTAGGGTTAGGGTTTAGATGGTGCGTTTGATGCACTATAAATATACGATGTTCTTCTTCACAGAAGACATCGAGAAAACCTAACCTCCTTCCTACAGTCGTCTTCTTCCTTTCTTCATTATTTCGAAAAGCGTCTCCAACTCGATCTCATGAGTGCACGTGAGCTTGAGTGCTGTGTTAACCTTCGAGAGTGGTTCGGCGTCGAGACTTGTCACCGAGGGTGTGCCGGAAATCGCTTTTAGGGCAGTGGTGCGGCCACGGCACAGCGTTTAACGTTCTATTTTATTTTGTTTATTTTTTGCAGATCTTGTTCGACCACGGTTCGTGTTCTAACAATCTAAAAGCGATGGCATCGAATCGTAACCTGTCAGATCTGTCGAAGCTCGAGCCTCTGGACGGTTCGAACTACAAGAGTTGGTCTCAAAAGCTGCTGATCTTCTTCCAGCAGATAGAGATCAGTTATGTTCTTGTCTAAGACGCCCCAGTACCTGTTCCACCTACTGCTGCCGCAGTTGATGGTGTCGTTGTTCCTCCACCACCGCCGTCTGCAAAAGCTGTCAAATATGAGAAAGACAACCTTGCTGCACGCGGTCATATCCTCACTCATATGACCGATACTTTGTTCGATCTGTTCGTGGATATTTCATCTGCAAAGGCAATCTAGGAGGAACTCAAGGCGAAGTACGGCGGAGATGATGCCGGTATGAAGAAATATGTCACGGGAAAATGGATGGACTTCAAGCTAATGGAGGACAAGCCTCTCATGTCGCAGCTTCATGAGTACGAGAATCTAGCTGCGGCTGTTGTTGCTGAAGGAATGCAAATGTGCAAAGTGCTGAAGGCGAACGTGTTGCTTAAGAAACTCCCTCCGTCGTGGCATGATTACAGAAACACGATCAAACACAAGAAGCGAGATTTCACACTGAAGGAGCTCAGCTCTCACATGTGCACTGAAGAGGCGAATCGCCTCAAAGATAAGAGCTCTAACTCTATCAATTTTTCAGGAGCTAATCTTGTTGAATCTGGTGGTGCTTCAGGATCGGGTAAGCCTCACGGCTTTAAGAAATAAAAATTCGAGAAGAATCCTAACTACCAAGCTGACAAGAAGATTGTCAAGCCAAAGGTGACATGCTATACCTGCGGAGCTCCTGGGCACAAGTCTTACCAATGCAGTCAACGACAGCAAGCTGGTAACAAACAACCTTTCAGACCTAAACCACCAAATCAGGCGAACCTTGCTAAAACTGACGCCAAAGCTGAGAAGAAAGGTGATGGCAATGATGTCATAGCTGCGGTGACAGAAGCAAACTTGATCGAGAATAAGAAGGATTGGGTGCTGGACACTGGAGCTTCGAGACACTTTTGTTCAAACCGAAGCTTGTTTCAAAACTTTGAAGACGCAGCTGAAGGAGAGTGCATCTACATGGGGAATTCAAGCGTTGTTGGAGTGCTCGGCAAAGGAAAGGTCCTCCTCAAGCTCACTTCTGGAAAAACTTTAAGCTTGAGTAATGTTATGTTTGTGCCAAGCATGCGTAGAAATCTAGTGTCTGGTGGTCTGTTGATCAAGGCTGGACTGAAGCTTGTGTTTGAATCTGATAGAGTTGTGATGACTAAGAGTGGGGATTTTGTGGGAAAAGGGTATTTATCTGATGGTCTTTTTGTATTGAATGTCGAGTCTGAAATCATGAATGGAAATGCTTTTTCTTCTGCTTATTTGATTGAGTCTCTAGATGTATGGCATGGTAGACTTGGTCATGTGAATTATGCTTCAATTAAGAAACTGCGATCTATGGGTCTTATACCAAACATGTGTTACAAGGGTGGTGATGCAAAATGTGAAGTTTGTGTAGAAGCAAAATTTACTAAGAAACCGTTTAAGACTGTGAAACATAGATCCACTGTTCTTCTAGAGCTTATTCACACGGACTTAGTAGAATTTAAAGGTGTTATCAGTAGAGGTGGGAAGAGGTATTACATCTCGTTTGTTGATGATTTCTCTAGATACACACGCCTGTACCTTTTGAGAACTAAGGATGAAGCCACAGAAACCTTTCTTAAATTTAAGACTGAAGTAGATAATCAGTTGAACTTGAAGATTAAGAGGGTAAGATCTGATAGAGGTGGAGAATATAGTACTTTGTTTCTTAAGGATTTCTGTGAGAAGCATGGTATCATACATGAGTTTACTGCCCCCTACTCCCCAGAACAGAATGATATAGCTGAGAGGAAAAATAGAACTCTTAAGAACATGACGACTGCTATGTTGGTTAGTTCAGGTTTACCTGATAATATGTGGGGGGAAGCAGTTCTATCTGCATGTTATGTTCTTAATCGGGTACCACATAAGAAGTTAGACAAGACCCCATATGAGTTGTGGAAGTCTTTCCCACCTACTTTAGAACTGTTGGGTGTCTGGCTAAGGTGAGGTTGAATGACCCTAAGCAGGTGAATATTGGTTCGAAAACCTTTGATTGTGTGTTTATTGGCTATGCTCACAACTCTGCTGCTTATCATTTTTTGACCATTGGTGATAAATCGATTTGTGAATCTAGAGATGCTGAATTTTTTGAACATATTTTTCCTATGAAGACTAATGTTTCTGTTGAGAGTGTGGCTAGTACTTCTGGGAATGCTACTATTGAGCAGTCTGGTCAGTCATCTCAAGAGCTTGAGATAACAGTTGAGCCGAGAAGGAGTAAGAGACAGAGGACTGAGAAAACATATGGTACTGATTTTATTACTGCTTTTGTTGTTGAACATCCTGATCTGATTGATGATTATGTGGTATCTGCATTCATGATTTGTGAGGATCCTGTTAGTTATAGAGCTGCTATGTCTAGTGTAGATGCTCCTTTTTGGAAGGAGGCCATACAAAATGAAATAGACTCTATAACTAGCAATCATACATGGGAACTAGTTGATTTGCCTGCTAACTGTAAGCCTATTAGATCGAAGTGGATTTTTAAGAAGAAGTTGAAACCTGATGGGTCGACTGATAGGTTTAAGGCAAGACTTGTAGTGGTTGGCTGTTCTCAGAAAAAGGATGTAGATTTCTTTGACACTTATTCTCCTGTAGCTCGAATTTCTACCATTCGAACTCTTGTTGCTTTAGCTTCTATTCACAACCTTGTTGTGCACCAAATGGATGTGAAAACTGCATTTTTGAATGGTGATCTGGATGAGGAGATTTATATTCATCAACCTGAGGGTTGTGTGGTGTCGGGGATGGAAAACAAGGTATGCAGGTTGAAGAGATCATTGTATGGCTTGAAGCAGGCTCCTATTCAATGGTATGAGAAATTTCATAATACTATCTTGTTAAATGGGTTTGTTCTGAATGGATCCGAATCATGTCTTTATGCCAAAACACGTGGATCTGATTCTGTGCTCATATGCTTATATGTTGATATTTGGCACCTGTCTAGATATTGTGGTAGAAACAAAAGCATATATGTCTTCTACTTTTGATATGAAAGATTTGAGTGAGGCTGATGTTATACTAGGAATCAAGTTAGTAAGGACTAATGGTGTTTTTGGGTTAAGTCAGTCGCACTACATAGAACAGGTGTTGAACAGATTTAATTGTAGTGATCTTGTTCCTATAAGAACTCCTTATGATTCTAGTATTCACTTGAAGAAAAATGATGGGGACGCTGTTTCACAAGAACAGTATGCTAGAATTCTAGGGAGTGTGATGTACCTAACGAATTGTACTAGGCCTGATATAGCGTATGCTGTGAGTCGGTTGAGTAGATACACTCATAAGCCTAGTAAGGAACATTGGGATGTTTTGTATCGCTTGATGAAGTATCTTAAAGGAACGAAAGATCTGTGCCTACTATATTCTCATTTTCCTGAGGTAATGGAAGGATACTGTGATGCAAACTGGGTCTCAGATTGTGATGACATGAGCTCTACTAGTGGATTTGTGTTCACACTTGGTGGGGGAGCAGTGTCGTGGAAGTTGGGAAAACAGACGTGCATAGCTAGCTCTACTATGGAGTCTGAGTTCATTGCTTTGGAACTTGCGAGTCATGAAGCAAAATGGTTACGAGAGTTGCTTGCGGATATTCCTTGGGTAAGAGGTCAGATGCTCCGATTTCTCTTCACTGTGATTCTCAATCTGCTATTTCTGTTGCGAAAAATAGTGTGTACAATGGGAAAAGCGACACATTCGTGTGAAGCATGGTAAAGTAAGGGAGATGATTGAGGATGGAGTGATTTCTCTCGACTTTGTAAGGACGGAGAGAAATCTGGCTGATCCGTTTACCAAACCTCTCGTAAAGCGTCAAGTGGAAGAACTTGGAGTTGGGATTGGAATGAAGAACTTGTATGGAGAAAGTTGACATGGTGGATACCTAACAGGTCAAACGAAACTGTGTTATCTATCTTTGTTACTTTTTCTTATTTTTCTGTGTTAACATGCGTGTTAATTACAGTTTGTGGAATAGCTTTGAGCTATGTGGTTCTGCTACGGAGAACTTTAGACATAGAGAAATCATTGCCTTGCGAGGTAATTCTACTGCGGTAGGACTTTGATTGTACTATGATAGTAATGAGGTTGAGCGTTTTGGCTCTTAATGATTTATGCAGTTTTGTTTTGCGAAACATTACTGATATATTATATGAGTATAATATATTTAGTGCTTTGGCGATTGTACTTTCATTAAATCGCCTATGTGTATGTGACAAATTGTATTTTGTGATATTCAATTTAGGGAATGCATGAAGATCGAAGGTGTTTACCTTTTATTATCGCGGAGACGTATTTATTTCAAGGAATGATGTGAGATGTGGGGGTCGACATGTGAACTCTTAAAGTTCAAACCGAAAGGTACTTTATGAGAATTATATGTTTTGCTTGCTTCTCTAATGTACAAATTCAATCGAAAGATATTTTTTATTTATGCATCAATATTCTTTTCCTTTCTTTATCGACTTTTTATTTGTGGGGGATTGTTGGAAATAAAAAGCCTTCTTCATAGTTTCTTCTATTCTTCTTCTTGTCTTTTGTCCCACATTGGAAAAATACCCTTCTATGGAAGGGTATATAATAAGGAATGTGATAAGGGCTCTTGAATGACTTGATGGGCTTTTAGATAGTGGGCTTGTTATGCCCAAAACACACACACACGCGCGCGTGCCCGGCCCGGACTGGTCTGGTCGTGGGGTTGTTTCTCAAATTCCTCAGTTTTTATTTTTGCCACTCTTATTTTTTCGTTTCTTGTTCGCTAAGTTTTCTCTTCTCCACGTTTCACTTCGTGGGCTGGCTGCAGAGTTAGGGTTAGGGTTTAGATGGTGCGTTTGATGCACTATAAATATACGATGTTCTTCTTCACAGAAGACATCGAGAAAACCTAACCTCCTTCCTACAGCCGTCTTCTTCCTTTCTTCATTATTTCGAAAAGCGTCTCCAACTCGATGTCACGAGTGCACGTGAGCTTGAGTGCTGTGTTAACCTTCGAGAGTGGTTCGACGTCGAGACTTGTCACCGAGGGTCTGCCGGCAATCGCTTTTAGGGCAGTGGTGCGGCCACGGCACAGCGTTTAACGTTCTGTTTTATTTTATTTATTTTTTGCAGATCTTGTTCGACCACGGTTCGTGTTCTAACAAATAATCCTCAAAACCTTCATCTTCACCCACAAGATAAGCCATCATCTCCATATCATAATCCCATTCAAATCCAGGAGATGTAGAGCTGCAACTCTCCACTTCACCATCCTCACGAAATCGATACTCGTCTTCGGAGATGGAAGCCTCCGAAGACGACCACCCATTTGCAATCTTGGGTTCGAGAGACTCAATTATGAGCCTCATCGTTTCATCATCGACATCTTCTGCCCGTGCATCTTCGATTAGGGACAAAACAAGTGAGCTATCGATGTTTGAGAATTCATCCAAGTTCAACTCATCTTAGCTCTCATCAATTATGCAGTTTTCACCATTCTCGCCCATCTTGTATATATTAATTAAAGCCTAAAGGAGTTGAACTCAAAGATAAAGAGAGAGAGAGAGTGAGTGAGAATATATATGGAATAGGAAATTAATGCCAAGATGTCTTATGTCTCAATGGAGTCCAATATTTATACAAAAATCTTGTGCAAACAATTCAATCATGTATATATGATATATAAAAGCTAAATCATGTAAGAATATTTAAATTTGGAGTTGAAACATCGGCCACGTGTACAACTAATCCACTTCATCTGTCTCAGAGATATTGACATCTTTCATTATTTATACCTCACATATTAATAAGAAATGGTTCAATATCTCTGAGCCGGAGGAAGTATTATTAATGAAGTGGGTCTCTAACATACATTGTATGATGAGTAACGCACCAATGCCCACCGTGGGTCCTGCTTAATATGCTCATGAATGACGTGACAATGCTTTAAATAAGAAAATTAATTTAAATACATACCATAAAAACTAAATCTTACCAAAGAAAACTCAACCTTACTAAAAAAAACTCAACCCTAAATGAAAAGAATTAACAATGTGACACTGCTACATAAGCGGTGGGCACATTAACTGTGCTCACCGTGAGTAGGGGAGTATTTCTAATTGTATGATTATTAAAGTTTTGAATTATTAAGTGATAATGGTTCAAAATAGCCACTTAAGTTAAGAAAAAATAAATATTAGCCATTAACTTAAAAATATATACATTCTAGCCATTTTCAATATAAAGAGACAAATATACCCTCAATTAAAAAAATAATAATACTAAAACCTAAACCTAATGCCAGCTGCCTACTCCCCCCCCCCCCAATCTCTCTCTCTTCTTCACCATTTTCTTCCTCCCCTTAATTTCTATCTCTGCAAATTTTTGTACAACCTTCTACGCAACCAACTCGCCCCACTTCTCCTTCCTTCTCCTGGCTTCTTCTTCTTCTTCTTCTTCTTCTTCTTCTTCTTCTTCTTCTCTCTCTCCTATGTTCAAATTCTCATCTTGTTTGCTCGCCATCAATAGAGTTATCCCCGGAATCTTTAGGTCGCCGTCAATGGAGTTCCTCTCCAGATTTGTGATTCTTCTCTCATGGCTTGTACGAGCTCGAACGAACTCGCTTGGCTCGAACGAGCCTGAACCCTGTTAGGATATATTGTTAAGGGGGAACTAGGATTTAATTGTGTTTTGATTGGATTCCAAAACCCTCATAGAATATTTTCTTTATTATCTTTGATGATCCAGCTCAAGTTACAATGTATATTTTAATGTATTAGAAGAACTCACTTGTTAGGGAGCTCTCATCTTAAGTGTAACTTTAGAGCGTTAGGTGAAAGCGCATGTCTGAAGGAAAGCCAAAGCACCTGTCTAAAGGAAGCCAAAGCGCCTGCCTGAAGGAAAGCCAAAGCAGCTGTCTGAAGGGAAGCCAAAGCACTTGTCTGAAGTGGTTATTTGAAGGAAATCCAAAGCACCTGTCTGAAGGGAAGCCAAAGCGCATGTCTGAAGGAAAGACAAAGCGTATGTCTGAAGGAAAGTCAAAGCGCGCGCTTCCAAAGTCAAAGCACGTGCTTCCAAGTCAAAGCGCCTTTCAGGACCAGAGTGCACTTCCAAAGTCAAAGCGTCTTTCAGGACCAGAACGCGCTTCCAAATCAAAGCGCCTTCTCAAGGCTCAGGCCAAAAGCGCTTTCCAGGTCCAAAGCGCCTTCCAGGTCTAAAGCGCCTTTCAGGGCCACAGCACGCTTCTAGGTCAAAGCGTCTCTCAGGGCTAGAGCGCGCTTCCAGCTTGAGCGAGAGCGTCTGACAAGTAGGTGAAAAGCGACAACTGCCAGACCACGTGTCCGCTCAGGATTACTCAACGGACTGTGATATGTCTAATCGCCGAATTTGCAGGGCTAGGCTCCACTAGTCAACGGCTATCTTCCTAGGACTGTGCTCTATAAAGGAAGAATTCAAATCCGGATTAGACAAGTAAGGAACACGCACTCTATCTCTCCAACGAATAGATTAGTGTCCCTTACTATAAATAGAAGGTTCAAGCTACATAGAAAAAGAGATGAGAGAGCAAGCAAACAAAGTAGAAACCATCCTACATCTCTCCCAAAAAGATCTTCAGATCTCAACCTTCTAGTTTATCCATAAGGCTTCAACTTCTATATCCATAAGCCTTAGAGAGAAATCCTAGCCTTCTACATTATGCTTCATTGTAAAAGGATTTCTCATTAGTTGGAAACTATACGAACCCAAACCCAAACCCAAACCAAGTTTGAGAGTTTAGTTTGTAAAGGTTGTAAGGCTCATGAGTGCCTATTGTATAAACTCATAGGCTCGTGAGTGCCAATCGTATAAACTCACATAGGCTCTTGGGTGCCCGTTGTAAACCCCAAGCTTTGAGTGAAGTTCCATCACTGAGTCAAGGTGATGAGAGTGAAGTTCATCACCGAGTGAATGTGGTAAGAGTGGATGTAGGAGCGTAACCTCCGAACCACTATAACTCTTGTGTTATGCGCTTTACATTCTTTATGCTTTGATTATCCATAACACACACACTCACTCTAAGTGATAAACTGTATTAAGTGCAAGATAACTAAAGCGAGTATAATAGCTCACCACATTCCGCACCGCACCACTCGCCTAGCAAGAAGCTTTGAAAGCGTGAAACACTTTCAAAGCGTCACGCTTTGCAAGAGGCCGAAAAATCGAAGAGAATTTAAACACTTCTCCACACACGTATTCATCCCCCCCCCCCCTCTACGTGTGTGACTCGCTACTTTCGGGACCAACAAACCCCTAGAACAAGCTCCACTCTAGTCAGGCTTGAACGAGCATGGAGCGCTCGAACGAACTCGTACTGCTCGAACGAGCCCCATGGTAACAGGCTTGAACGACTCGAATGGACTCGCATTGCCCGAACGAGCCCGATCCCGTAGAAGAAGATCCATTCGAGCCCGGGGAACTTAAACGAGCCCCACAATAACAGGCTCGAACAGCTAGAGCCCTAGATCTATTCAAGCCCTCTGCAACCACAATGGTGATGGGCGTGGGCAAAGGCTCTGCATCGGCGAAGGACGCCGGCTTGCGAGGGATATGGGTGTCAACGGTAGCAGGTTGTCTTCTCTTGACTGTGTCTCGAAAATCGGCGAGGAGACCCAAACAACAAGCCACGCGTGAGGGAGGAGGTGCGACAATGAGGGTGGCTCCAACCTCCGGCGAGGGCGGCGGTGGATGGCGGTCAGTGCATGGTGAAAAAGGCTGCTATCGTGCATCGATGGTTGAAGAGGGTTTTTTTATTGTAATTACTAGTAGTAATAAAATAAAATTGAAAATTAAATCATTAAGGACAATTTTGTCTCAATGCAATGAAAGTGACTAGATTTTATATATTTTTAAATTAATAACTAATATTTATCTTTTATTATCTTAATTACTATTTGAGATGCTGCCCCAATTATTAATGGTAACATATATTGTCAAGAAATCTGCCAGCATGATGCTCGGACACTACAAAACACAGGAGGGCTACTACGTCGGTAGCAGTGCTAAATGTTTATTAAAATAATTAAATAATTATAAGAGGAGTGATCACAATTAATTAGCACAATCAAGCCATAATCGGCGTTGCAATAAACTGGTAATTCCATAAAAGTACTATAGGTTGCTTCCATGTACATGATCCGGTCAATTTTTTTACAACTGTTCATTTCATTCAAACTATTTACATTTATGATCAAGAAATTAAAAAAAAAATCATATACTAATCAATTTATTAGATCTCTTGCCCACATGATGCACAAATCGTGATCGTGATTCGTGACAGAGAGTTATAGCAGGCCCTCAAATTCATTTAATTTGTTGGAGTATATGATATGTTCAAAGAAAATATATAAAATTATATATATATATATATATAGCAAAATAAAGGTCAATTAATCATGATTTTTCTTAATTATTTTCCTAAATTCTCGTGGTTTTGACTTTATCAGGCAATATCTCCATACTTATACATGTCTTGATACATATCTTTGATATATTAATTAATATTTTAATATGTTATTATATGTCTATATTATATTATATCTCCATTCCATATCCCGAATAATCCTTTGAACTAACACAATCTAATTAGTATAATTCATTATGGAGTATAATTCTATTAGTTCAACTTAATAATTGATTATCCTATATATATATATATATATATATATATATATATATATATCATTAGATAAATAATAACATAAATATAATGACGTCAAAGTTACTCCAAATAATACCAATAATATAACCAACAAATCATCTCAACTGATTGTGATTTTTTTTTCATTCATTGAAAAGCATTTTAGAATTTGAAGTATTTAAAAATATTTACATACATATAGTTATGTACGTATATTTAGCTTATAATTTATGATATGAGATACGAGATTTAAGAAAAAAATATGAATGGAGAATGTTTTTGAATAAATGGGTGTATAGAATATCAATAAGATTATTTATTACACTTAATAAATGATACTATTATTTGAAGAAAATATAAAAAATAAAAAATAAAAAAGGGCTAGACTATAATATACATGATTCTTCATAGTTTCTTCAAAAGAGACTATAATACATATATACGATTTAAATATACTTCATCAGGAAACTCAAATATGATAGAATCATTCAGTTTTATCTCATATAAACATTTAAAAGACTTCACATTAACGAATAAATTATACCATTACGGTTTATAGTTTGTTAGCAGAGTAGGGACGGATAGATGAAGAAGCTTATATGTATGATGATGCTAAATCGATTATTGAGAAAATGATTTCATCGATAGGAAAACTCAAATATGATGAAGTTATCCTTAATCAATATTTAAATGACGGGCTGCTTAACATTCATCATTCAATTATATCCTTTAAATGAATATAACCACACGAAAAAATCTTATCTCTCATTGACCTATTTTTTTTCGACTAACAGAATACTTGATATGAAAAATGTTACCATTCGTCAACTTATTTCTATATTACAATGTATACTTCACGGCTTAACATTCAAAATGAGTATAACTATACGAAAAATGGAACCTCACTTAATCTACTTTTCTATTACAATGATCAAGGGGCTACTGACATTCAAAATGAGTAAAACTAATCGAGAAATGTCACACCTCATTGATCTTCTTCTTTTTTTTCTAATTTAATTTAATTTAATTTTTTTCGAATGGATCTAACAAACTATACTCTCAACATAAATAATTATATTATTATTTTCCATGAGAAGTGAGCCCCGTCGAATTTCGACGGGCACTAAACTAGTGTTACTCTATAAATATAAAAATATAAATTAAATCTACACTTAAAACATCAAATTATATAAACTCTGTATAAAATGAAAAATGATGTGCTGCAAAAGTCTATATAGGCAACGAAGTACAGCTCAACTGGTAAGACGTTTTCTCTCCAACTAAAAGATCGAGAGTTCGAGTCATCACGGACGGGAGATGGAGAACCATTATCGATTCTTGTTTTTTTTTTTAAAAAAAAGTCTATATATACAAAGTTACTTTTATATTTTATCTTGACCATATATTGAAACAAGCATTTATTCTGTTTTCTATTGTGGCATATTTTGGAAGATCGAATCAAATTTTGAAGAATCAAAGGAACAAACCTTTAAATGATTAGAAGCAAAGTTAAAATTTAGGCCTGAGGCACTTAACTATCCAATTAAATCATACATCATACAGGAATCCAAAATTATTATAAGAATTGTTAGAAATATATGGGCAATGATGGAATTAAGATGCATATAATATAAAGAGGCAAAAAATAAAATATTCAAAAACGCATTATAATATCAAATTTTGTTTTAGAATATAAAAAACACAAATTTTACCCATATTTTGGTTGGGTGGACAATATTATACCCCTACCCACTCTCTTCCCTTCCCTCTCTCCCAACCCAGCCCAGCTCAGCCCCAACCCAGTTCAGCCCGACCCAGCCAGCCCGACCCGACCCGAAAAATTTTCTATTTTTTTTTTCCGAAATGTGCAAGTACACAGTACGTTTTTTTATCATTTAGTATTGTTTACCCGGTAAGTGGTAACCGAATAATGTATATTTGTAATCGCAGTACATTTATACTCTATTAGTACTGTTTACCGGTAAGTGGTAAGTAGTAAATGGATAATATTAAATTGTAACTGAGTACGCAGTACGATTATAATTGATATTGTACGTACTACGTACGGGTGTGAGTCAAAGGTAGGAAGAATCATTCGATCTGTATTGGAGATGACGAAGAGTTGTATTGTTAGCATATTTATACGCGAGCTTCTTCAATTCCAGGTGAGCAGCATCTCAACGTTGTCAAACGTCTAAATAAGAATATTTATTTATTTATTGAGACATAAAGCAATATGGAAAAAGTATTTTATGTATCCAGATTGGGAAAATCTCGTGCTATCGATCTGTAATTTGGGGTCAAATTACTAAACTTTGAGTTCAAATTTTTTTAATTTTTTCGATTGTGGGAGGGTTTCTGCTTGACGATTTGTATAGAATATATAAAATTTGGTTTTCATATAAGAGAGCAAAAATAATATTTTTGCTTTATCCCTACATTTTTTAGTGTCTCACTAGTTTTAAGTATCGAATCAATATCCATTGTCTGCATATTTATTATGTCTAATGATATACTGAGTGTTAAATAAAAATTATTATTAGTCTATACCAAACAATTTTACTCTACTAAAAAGAACTAAACTTACTAAAAAAAATAAACCATAAATAGAAAAATGATTAACATGGTATGATCATATAACCGTGGGCACATATAATCTGTTTTACTCATATTGGGCCCTTGCGGCCTTATACAAGGCCTTTATCAATGAATCCAGCGTCATTACCTTAAGTATAGTGGACTTGTTTCAAATATTTTTAACTATATACTACTTTTTATTCTTCTCGCTTAGGTGTTTGTAAGAGTTGCTACAAAGCATAAGTTAACTATAGCAATTGAGTATAAAAATATTTTGTTGTCATTGAATAAAGTGTGTTATTGATTTAATTTCTACCACTTTATACACAACAATTGAAGCTCTCATAACTCAATAGATAAATTTATTATTTATCTAGTCATATTTGACTGCAAATTACGGATAAACGTGAATACTATTAATTAAATCAAATTAAAGTAGCATCTGTCCCATGCCAAAAATCTTCTTGACCTTCGAGAGGAGAAATGTTGCTCTTAACCAAACCAAATTCATTCAAACCACCATCAATCATCTCTTGGCCATGGTGATCCACGATCTCCACATCCATCCAACGGAGATCAAGATCGTCGTAGGGCGCAATCAAGGGAAATTCTCGTCCGTACGATCCATCAATCGACGATTGACAATCCACCAAATCATGACTCCCCCATGATGCATATTGATCTGCACAATCCAGTTCATCTTGTAAAGACTGAATCACTTTTGTTAGCCTTTCATCATCACACTCTTCCATCTCTACTTCATCAAGCAATAACATGAGAAGGTTATGATTCCTCGGCGATAACTCGAAGTTCTCGGATAAATCTTGGCCGTCCACGCACTCCCAATTCTGATCAGCAACCATGGAGGCCATATTATCAAATGATGATACCTAACACTAAGGGAAATTTGAAGGGAAAAAATAAGTTTGATTTGGAGAAAAATTTAAAATTCAAAAGGGTTAAGGCACTTAAGCTCTTGTGATTAATTATTCGCTTTAAACAAACTCAACCCTTTTATAGGCAAATTATATATGCTGAGTGGAAAAGATAGAATAGTTGTGTTGAGTGGCACATGGCCTATATATCTTTTTCATTGACAAATATATACCTACCTATCAAAAAATTAAATTCAAGTATTGTAAAGGCAACAAATCATGTGACATAGTATTTAAAAATAGGGGCCACTTGCACTAACAAAGGCTAAAAAAATAAGATAAAATGTCTTTGTCGACCACCAAGTCACTGCTACCAAAAGACACCTAGAAAATTATTCATGTAAGGTCTACTATACAAGGTAGCAATATAATGAATTAAAAGTAGGGGCATACGATATCTTCAAGATTATGTTTCACCAAATAGCTGCAAAGTTAAGTGACCAATGAACTTATCCCATTAATTAAAAAGAGAAAAAGGTAGATAAACGAGAGATTGTTGATAATTAGACATGCAAGAATCTATATTTTATATATATATATATATTGTATATAATGTGAAGTGACACCAACACTATATATGTTCGTAAATGGTTACGTAGACTATATCTATCATGACAGCAATTCATTTTTAGTGATTTTTTTATTAGAGATATAGTTAGCTTTAAATGAAGGAACTAACTTGTTAGGCCATATATAATGTCTATTGTTTTCAAACGCTTAGGCTAAAAGTATTTGGACCAATTACTACTTGATACGCTTTTGTTTAAGCTAAATGATGATCGGGAACGCATTTTTATTTTCTAAACCGGATTTGAATTATCATTTTTCACGTAATTGTCACTTTGTAAAACAGTTGAAAATTTATCATTTTTCTTCATAACAGTTGTCACTTTTTAAAATTATTCAAAAATTATCATTAATCTACATGATAACTGTCAATTTTCTCAATGATAATTACTACTCTCCCCGTCCCGATTATAAAGAAATAATATTTTTGTGGCATGAGAATTAAGACAGAGGTGATTAGTAGTGGGTTATATAGATTATATTCATTTTAAATTTAGTTTTTTTTTTGAAATTTTTTGGATCTCATTGTTTAATGATCAATAATTAAAATTTAATAATTTATTTTTGTAAAATCATTTTTTGCTAAAAATTTTATTGGGCTAAAAATTTATATTATTTTCTTTAATTAAAGTATCCATTTATGAATGAGACAAACCAAAATGAAACTTATTCCTTTATAAATAGGACATAAGGAGTACTATTAATGACTGGTAATTTTCTTCACTATTATTGTTATTTTTCTTCATTATAATTGCATTTTTTTTTATCAAATGATGATTGTTGCCATTTAAATAAATTTTAAATGTTGTCACTTGTCTTCATTTTAATTGTCATTTTTCATCAGCGACTGTCTCACCTAAGTTTTTTGTAAATCTATTATGTATGCATTATTCATTATAGAACAAAATTCCAAACAAATTGGGCTACTTATTAATAGTAATTTATTCCTTCAAAAAAAATTAATAGTAATTAATTATTCACTATAGAACAAAATTCCAAACAAATTGGGCAACTTATTAATAGTAATTAATGGATAGAACGACTAGTTCTATGTGAACTTCCCGATTGGGTGTCCCTGTACATGCATACATGCATATCAACTTCAACAGCTCATATCTAATATTTATTTGTTATTTTTTTTTGAAAAAATAATAGTACTACTTATATTATCTGAGTGTGTGTGTGTTTTCTTGTTGGGATGGTAGTGGAGGGATGGATGGATTGCATGCAATATGTTAATTAGGACAATTGTGAATTTGCAGGTTGGACACCAAACATTTGTCAGGTGCTCAATTTAAGATGCTTCTAAATTAGAATCGCACACACCAAGATTTGGCCCCTTTTTACTCTTCATATATTATTCATTATAATAAGTTATATCTTCTTCCTTCCCCCACTCGCAATATTTGACAACAATAATTAAATTAGATATCTTGTCGAAATAATTATTATTGATTAAATTTAATCTCAATTTAATCCTTAACAAACCTGAAATCGTTGTGACAAGACGTTGTAAATTGAGGTGTTAGTAAACAAAAATATAATTATATATGTACATAATGGCTGGTGAAAAGAAAATAAAAATTAATAAGCCCATAGACACGTATGATTCCAAATATTGTTTACTATTAGAATCGCACCTCCTTTATATCTCATCACTATTTCTTCTCCACTAGTTCCTCTTTCTATAGTATTATCATTTACCATTCTTGATTTTTTTTTTTCGATGAATGATCACTTAGTGGAGCCAAATTAAAGGCAACTAAATGATATAAAGCAAATACAAAAGGATAAGCAAGTAGAAGCATAGTGCTATCAAGACAATGAACAAGTAGCAACTCTTCATGTAATTAAAATGATATAACTACTGTACTCATTAAATGAGCTTAATTTGGTCTATATATATAATCTGAAAATTCTGTTTCGACAACAAAATTAGAAAAGATGTAGCCCAGTAAGAGCCCACTTCTATATAAAAATTCTGTATATGGATGTATATAGTCCACGTGGCCCGACAAATAAATGTAATGGGCCTCAACATGTGGCTTTGTGTGGGATTTGCCCGTTTCAAATTGGCCCGAATTCATATATTTTACTCCCTCTGTCCCCTATATATGCGTGCATTTACTTTTTGCACGTATTTCAATATGCCGAAAAATAGATATTAAAGATAAAATTTGAGTCTCATTTGATGTAATATGTATACACTATATTAAGTAGTAGAATAATATAATATATCAAGTGAGACTCAAATATTATCTTAACATTCATTTTTCGGCACATTGAAATGCATGCAAAAGATAAATGCACACATATATGGGGGACGAAGGGAGTAACAATTATGTGTATCCTCAAAGAGCGAAAAAAGAAAAAAGAAAAAAAAAACTACTATATCATCAAATTTATACGTAATTCATTTTGGGACAGACTCCACACAAAAAAATTCACTTTACACTAAAAATGGACTGAGAGTCCACTTTAACATCTACTTATTAATTATTACAAAAATATTAAAACTCGTGCCTCAAAATTGGAGTCCGATTATTATAAATGGAGAGAGTATTATTCTACATATATTGTTTCCTAATTAAATTGGTTTCTTGATTTTTGTAAGGAGGATTTTTTTATTTTTTATTTTTTTTTTTGTGTTTTACATAATTTTAAATGTTACTTACAATTAATCATTAATAATTAAATATATACATCGATTGAACATAAGTTTTGCTGTATGAGGTTAATGTGTGAGATCAAAAGTTTTGGGTTCGACTCTTATGTGGTGTTGCTTTTTAAATTTCATGTTTAATTGTTTAAAAAAAATACTATAGGAGTACAATAATTACCCAATTAGTATTAGATTGACTTAGGGATAGTGGTATTGCATAAAAATAGCCACTTTTCAAAACAAACAAAAAAAAAATTTAGCCATTTTTGTTTGTTGTGGCTAAACTAAAAATACCTTTTGTTTTCATTTTTTTTCTCTCTCACTTTCTTTTTCTTTTTCCTTTCTTGTTCTTTTGAATATTTTTTTCTTCTTGAATTTGTGTTTCCTAGGGATGTCAACTGGGTCAACTCGTTCGGTATCGAGTCAACCATATTGGTTTTGGTTTATTCGGTTCGGGTCGAATCGGGTTGGAATTTTTTCGGATTAGAATTTTTTCGGGCTAGAAATTTTTAACCCTAACCCTAAATTTTAGGGGCCCGGGCTAGCCCGTCGGTCAAAAAGTTTACGAAAATAGAAAAAGTGTATAATTTTTTTTGAAAATTATAATTTTGTAAGAAATAAATAAGTCATGTTATATCATCTAAGGAACTTTGCCTCGTATTATTTGACTCCAACTTACATGATAATAAGTCTACATAATATGTAATAAGTATTGAGATGTGAAAATGTGAAAATATTTTTCATTTCATGAGCGTAATAATCGTTTTTTATTTTATTTTTATAATGTGTATAACATAGCATATAAAAATTATATGATGAGTACAACTTAACATATAAAATTAAAATATTTTTTATAAGTATTTAAATAAAGACATAAACTTCAATATTTGAAGCAAAGTAATAAACTTCAACAACTAAGTAATGAAAAGTTTTCGAATTATCGGGTCAACCTGCCAACTTGTCTGGCCAACCCTATCGGGTTGTCGAGCTATTTGGTTTGGCCCGTTCGGGTTGAAAAACAATTTGGGTTAAAAATATTAACCCTAAACCCTGCCTTTTGCTCAGTTTACTCGTGTCAACCCATGAATTTTTGACTAAATTGACATCCCTTGTGTTTCCCATCTTCTTCTTCCCCAAATAATTCTTCCATCTTCTTCTTTTCATCAGGATCTCAAAAACATTTCTCCAATCATCTTCTTTTTACCAGGACACATACAACAAAAGTTAAGACATCCAAATTAATTCATACAATAATTGTTAAAAATATTCAAATTAATTCCCAACAATTACCATTGTATAATACTCTGTAAAAACTAATTAAACTATTTTTTTTTTGTTTAAATTGAGATCCGTCATTGGCCAAAGAGCGACATCCTCTCGATCTAATAATTAACCTGTAACAATACACATTCTGGGAAGACGAACGATGATTTCATGGATGTGGCCCCAAATGCCAGGGCGAAGTGATCGATCTTATTTTCGTAAGGTAATTAATGCACGTAAACAAAGAATTAATGAACACGAAAGCAAACAGAGCACAAAGGGATTTACGTGGTTCGATCTATTGGAATAGATCTACGTCCACGGGCGGAAAGAGTATGGATCTTTATTGTTTGTATGAGTAGTGATTACAAGATTGTTCTCCCTCTTCAATCTATTCTAAACCCCTATTTATAAGTAATTACATGGAGTTTGATTATAATACGAACCCTTCTCCTATTTGGACTCTTTGGCTTGATCCCCTCCTTTATGGATAAACACCGAGCTTCTATATTTCTCTTAGAGCTTGAGTTGCAGTCGATGTAGGAGTCTGGGTTGTCTTGGTAAGGAAATCTCTTGTACTTGAATGGGCCGAGCTACACAGGCCGAGCTGATAATCGGGGCCCAATTATATTGGGTGAGTTGCTTTGGGCCTTGGAGCTAGGCCATATCCTACACATCCCCCCCCCCAAAAAAAAGATGTAGAAGCGAGGATGTAATTTTAGGGTAAATAGCTGAGTGAAATAACTTGCCCGTCGAAAAATAAAATCGACGAAGTCGAGATCGTACCGCCTTGTTAAGACGAGGTCGGTTAAAAGTAACTTGCCCCGTAGATAAAGAAATTCGACGGAGTCGTGTTCGTACCGCCTCATTAAGACGAAGTCGGTTGAAAGTAACTGGCCCCGTCGAAAAAGAAATTCGACGATGTCATGTTCGTACCGCCTCGTTAAGACGAAGTCGGTTGAAAGTAACTGCTGAGGATGAACACAGAGTGTCAGTTACTTTAATTAATGCGCCGTTTGGGGTCCCGATAAAGTAGGGCACAATCCACGACGTGGGAGCAGTTGAAGAGGCAGAAAGTAATAAAACTTCTTTCATACGCCATTCTCACCATTTCAAAAAAAAAAAACCCTTATCCGAAAATTCTCAATTTTCTTGTTTTTCTCTTTCTCCGCCGCCCGCAATTATCAGTGCCGCCGTTCGATTTTCCGACGATATCCTTTGCAGCAGTCAAACAAGTAAGTTATTTTTTCCGAAAATGGCTCCTTCTTCTCAAGTAGATGCGAGTAGGGATGTAGAAATAGAGGTTCTTGAAAACTCGCCTTCTCCGTCGGGCTCTCCGATGGCTTCTGTTAGTCCGCCGTCTTCTGTAGATGTAAAAATATATACGCGAAAGTTTATTCCCCCTATTGTCGAGACGGTTGACTTTCCTCCTCTAGGAAAATTTGGCAATGTACTCGAACATTCCTCTGTGTTGAGCTCATCTTACATACAAAATATTGCCAATAAATTTAATTGTCCGATTCTGTTCGTCTAATCGTACCTCGGCCGGCAGATAGGGCTTGTTCGCCTCTGCACGGTTTTTTCACTATTTATGAGGACTTTTTAAATTATGGTCTTCGTCTTCCTCTGCATCCTGTTTTAGCCGAACTGCTGCAGAAGCTTCGTATTCCGCTAGGTCAGTTAATGCCGGGCTCGTTCAAATAGTTTGTCGGTTTATGTGCCGAGGCTAATCACTTCGGCCAGTCAATCTCCTTAGAATTAGTCCTTAGGTTTTTTTAGCCTAAACGCGGCCCGACCGGGTGGATTTACCTCAACCCTTCTCGCAAATTTAGACTTAAGACGAAGTCCAAAGTTTTAAATTGGCAGAAGAAGTTTTTCTTCTGCCGAACTGAAGGGGTGCCCCAGTTTACCTGGCATACGGGTAAGCTCGGGGCTCAAGGCACCGAACTGGACTTCGGCGTCCTTGAGACAAGTTTGATAGGGCTCGGTCTTATTGAAAGGGAATATCCCGAGGTCGAGCTCGCCAGGTTAGGGCTGAGCCCTTACGACTCTACTGTTGGGGTTATATACTGCAAAACATACTTTTATGCGTGTATATTAACTGTATCTTCCTGTTTTATGGAAATAAATATATTGTCATATGATTTGCATATTAATTTGTGTTATGGTTATGTAAATAAACGTCCGGTACTATATATTATAGATAATATGGTGTGGGTGGTCGCACGGAAGCTTATATTATCAGTTTCTTATATGGTCAAATAGTGTTCGCAACCGAAAGTAATCTTGGACAAATTACTTGGTAAGGTTGTAGTATAATGCTGGATAATAGTTGGTCTTGGCTATTAGCTTATACTAGTGCATACGATCAGAGTTGCACTGAACGGGATCGAGGTGAGATAAATCCTTTTATACTGACTTATTAAGGATCACATCTCGGACGATTATTATTTCTTAATTCTAGTTGTCATAATATTCAATTATGTATTTATAATAGTTATTGCTTTGATTTACCATGAGTGAGAGTTATCGCAACTCAAAGAATCTCTGTATCTTGGGTAATAATATTATAAATATGATAATTAATATTATAGCTAGAAATCGTGTCTCGGTGCGCCGAGTTGATGATATCCCCTTGAGGCATTCTAAGGATTATTATATCAAACCCTGCAGGTGGATTAAGTTCCGATATAATAATGAGATCGAACGGGTACACTCTCGGTATAAGATATTAATTAATTAGAGCAGTCAGTAGCTTAGATTAATTAATGGACATGCGATATCTTAAACACGGGAAATAATATAATTCAAAGAGGAGCCCGGTATGTCATAATTTGGGATTGGACAGTGATGCAATATTATTTTACTATAGTGGAAAGGCTATAATATTAATATAATTAAATAGAGTATTCGAGGCCAGAAAATACTTGGATTATTTAATTATATTGGAAGGCTAGTCCAAATCCTCCTCAAGGTCCCTGAAGTAGCCCAATAGAGCATAGCCTGACCCATTAGCCTTGGCCCTAACCTCTCCAACACTCTACCTTTTAATATAAATAAGAGAGAAGTAGAAACGTTCAGTACGTGATTTTTCATTCCCACAGATTGAGTGAAGGGGGCGGCGGCTTCTGGGAGGCAGAGAGAATAGATTTCTGCCCACTCAGAATTTCTCTTGTTGCTAGGGAATACTCCAGAAGACTTCGAGGTCGACCATAAAGAGCCAGATCTCGTGTGCAGAGATCTGGTGCGTGGAAGATCATTTCCTCGACACACATCCACCGGTGATTACGCAAACAGGTATATGATCTTAGATCGGTTTCCGCTTTCAAGATCTATAATCATATGTTAATAATTATTGTAATTAATTAAATCTACATCCGAGGGATCCTGGATCCAACATCTACCTCCATGGTGGATCCGGGTGAGGCCCTGTTTTGTGGCTTACCGAATTCTAATTTCGTTGTAGTATTCTAACCATATTTTGTTGTTGTTGCAGAGAACTTCAAAATCGAAGTGAAGCCGAAGAATAAGAAAAGGCCGAGATCTGCGATGATTGCGGAGAAGACCACGTCCGAGGCCTCTTCGGAGAGAACTGAGGATCTAGTGCAGTCGAGTTCGGTGAACTCTCATATGGGCTCTCCTCTAATGAACTCGCCGCCACCTCGAGCGGGGGTTAGTCATCACCAGGGGGCTCATCTTCCTATGGCTCCCGCTTCCCTCGAGGAGGTGGGTGCCTTTGTTGGTGGCCAGTCTTCCGGCCAGTCATCAGTTCGGGAAAAATCTTTCCCCTAGGTAAGTAGCTTTAATTTTGAAACTAGACTAGTATTGTGTTACTTTCGGGGTATTGACTGGTATTTCTACATGAGGCCGATCTGGCGTTAGCCGAGCTGACGAGCTTGGCGAACTTCATTTCCAGCGGGGTCGCCAAGTACCAGAAGGTGGCTTTGGAGGTGGAGGCAACCAAGGTTGAGATGGCGGCAAAAGTTGCCGCGGCCGAACTGAAGGCCAAGAACGCAGCCGATCGGACGGCTACCGCCTTATCCGCTGCTGAAGTGGCGAAGGATGAGGTGGCCACCTTGAAGGACGAGGTCGCCTTGGAAAAGGCGAGGTCGGCTTCGATACTAGACGAGGCGGCTTCACGTCAAGGCGCCGTTCTCCGTGCCTTCGCGGAGAGAATCTTCTGTTTGGGGCAGTTCTCCAAGCTGGTGATGAAGTTCGTGGGCGCTCTGAACGGCCCTGTCACCTCGGCTGTCATCGACGCGATTGCCGAGGATTACCCGGATCTTGACAAGTCAAGTACGGGTATGAGATGTCCTCCAGGGAGGAGCTGCTCTATGACTATGCGGAGGTGTTGACAGAGCACACTTCGTCCTTCCCTGTGGTCAAGGAGCTAGCTTCGCGGACTACTTTGCTTTCAGCGGAGGATGTCCAGAGTTGTCCTAACAACAGGGACAAGGTGCTGGAGGCGGCTATTACTGGTTATACCGCCGAGGCTGAGCGACCAGCCGATGAGCCGGAGACAGAGGCTGCCGATGCCGGTCAGAAGAATGCCGAGGCCGAGCAAGAGGTCGGCAATGAAGAAGACCTTGGAAGGGTCAGTTGATCCTCTCAAGTTTTTTTTTTTTAGCTTTGTATCACATCGTCATTAGGATGGCGCTTTTGCCGAAGTGGCTTGAATGAAATTTCAACTTGATTGAAATCTTTTTTGCACTTTTTGTAGTCTTCTCTAGCATTTTGTGATGCCTCTCCACTTGTCGATCAAATTAATGACTAAACTCGAGTCCTCGAGGCGAAAGAGCACGAAATTGTGCACCTGAAGGGCCTCCTCGGTCATGCACAGATTGAGGCCGAAGTGTGACATGCCGCCACTCAAGAGAAGCACGGCGAGCTGTATGCTCGGCTTCTTGAGCTAAAAGATAAGCTGGACATTGCCGAGGACGAGGTTAAAAGATCCGAGCTGATTGTTGCAGAGCATGCAGAATATGAAGCAATAATCCGCCGCACTGGGGGATCCACTATTTCTGAGACCTATAACAAGGTCAAGGACCTTAAGGCTCGGTGCTGAAACTACAGGGAACAATATGGAGAGGACTCCTTGGAGCTTCAGGATCAAATGAGGGAACTTGTGCGAGTGGCGAGCATTTATGAGACAGTCTTGGATCGCTGCCCAAAGTTGAAGCGGCGTATTATGTCAGAGGCTAAGTTTTCGACTTTGGCTACCCATGGTTCTAACTTGAGACTTCTTGACCGCACTTCTAAGGAATTCTTAGAAGGTGAATCTTCAAGTTCGGCTGACCCTAAGCCTAGGATTGTTGAACACCACTCTTCAGAATTTTATGGTCAAGAGCGGGGATCGGCGCCTGGATGAGGTCGAGGTCAAGTGAGCCAGAGTGCCCGAGGCCGGGGAACTCAGGGTGGCCGAGGTAGAGGTCGAAGCCAGCTCAGGGGCGAGGTAGAGGTCGGCTTAGTGTAGATGATATCTTGAACTTTAACTCTGGTAGGGATTTTGCCAGAGATTGGCTTAGCTTTAGTCGGCCTCCACGTTTCTCGTCTTCGTAATGTAATATTGTACTTTTTCCCTTTTTTTTATGAAATAAAATGGAAATTTTGTACTTTTATTCAGGCTTTTATCCTCATTTTTAACTAAGGTAATGTCCCTTGTTTTAAATGAAGACAGGCCTTATATTGCTTGATTTACTTTTGATAGCTTTCTTCGTAATTCGGCTTTGGTTAGCTTTCCTCTTCACGAGACAGAGTTCGGCCATAGATAGCACTACCTCGTCACAAGATGAGGTTTAGGCTTTGGGGAGCACTACCTCGTTATACGACGAGGTTTAGGCTTTAAATAGCACTACCTCGTGACAAGATGAGGTTAGGCTTTAGAGAGCACTACCTCGTCACAAGATGAGGTTTAGGCTTTAGGGAGTACTACCTCGTTATACGACGAGGTTTAGGCTTTAGAGCGCACTACCTCGTCATAAGACGAGGTTCAGGCTCGTCTTCAGTTTAAACCAAGGTAATTTATCCTTGCTTTTAACGAAGGTAGTGCCTCCTTGTTTTAAACAAAGGTAGTTCGTCCTTGTTTTTAACTAAGGTAGGCTTAAAGTTCCTTATTTGTCGAATTTATCGATAGGGGTGGTCCCCTTACGCGCGTTTAGGTATTACTCCATAATTGGAGCTTATTTATCCTTGAAAGGATATTAAATTACCCTCGTCAAGGTGTTAAATAAAAAGGACGAGATAATATGCTATAGGTGGAGTAATATTCATAAATGCAAAACGAAGTATGCAAGACTAGAACGAATTAAAGAAAAAATAGACTTTATTAATAGAGAAAAAAAACTAAAGTTCAAAATTCAAAAATCACAAAACGACCTGACTCATAACCTAGACGAACTAAATGGACTTTAAACATTACTCTCAGCCACTTATGCAAAATATCTCTTTAAATGAGTAATGTGCCATGTACGGGATATTGGCTCACCAGATAAGTGGGCGAGCTTATACGACCCTTTGCCGAGGACTTCTTCAAGTCGGTAAGGTCCTTCCCATGTGGCTTCGAGCTTGCCGAGCCTTTCAGCTTTACTGACCTCGTTATTTCGAAGTACGAGGTCGCTTACTTGGAATTGCTGATACTTCACTATTTGGTTGTAATACCGAGCTACTTGCTGTTTGTACTTAGCTGCCCTTATGTAGGCTAGCTCTCGCTTTTCTTCCAGCAGATCCAGATTTGTTCGAAGTCTTTCCTCATTGGCTTCGGCTGAGAAGTTAAGTGTGCGATGGCTCGGCAGGCCGATCTCTACCGGGATCACTACTTCGGTTCCATATACCAAACTGTAAGGTGTTTCACCGTTCGAGGTCCGGGGAGTTGTTCGGTACGACCATAGGACTTGGGGTAGATTTTCTGCCCAATCTCCTTTGGCTTTGTCGAGGCGAGTTTTAAGTCCCTTGACGATTGTTCGGTTCGTAACTTCGGTCTGGCCATTCGCTTGAGGATGAGCTACCGAAGTGAACTTTTGTTGAATATGAAGCCCTTCGCACCATTCCCTAAATGTCTTGTCTGTGAACTGCGTCCTATTATCCGAGACTAAAATATAAGGTACACCGAAACGGCAAACCACGTTCTTCCAGATGAAGTTTAGGTCATTCTTGCTCGTGATCCTTGCCAAGGGTTCAGCCTCGACCCACTTAGTGAAATAGTCGATGGCTATGATGAGGAACTGGAGCTGTCCAGGAGCTTTGTCGAATGGTCCGACTATGTCTATCCCCCATTGCACGAACGGCCAAGGACTCTGCATGTTTACGAGGTCAGTCTGAGGTAACCTCGGCACCGTCGCATGGATTTGGCACTTCGGGCACTTCTTGACGAGGTCGACTGCATCTTGGAGCATTGTGGGCCAATAGTATCCCCATCTCATCACTTTCTTTGACAATGCTCGAGCTCCGATGTGACTTCCGCACGATCCTTCATGCACTTCTCGTAGTGCGTAGTCCGCCTGGTTCGGCCCTACGCATCTTAGGAGAGGCTGAAGATACGATCTTCTGTACAACACTCCTTGCTCTAGAGTGTACTTCAGAGACTTGCTTAAGATCTTTCTAGCTTCGAGCTTATCACCTGGTAGTTCGCCCTTCTCCAAATAAGCTCGAAAGGGAGTCATCCAGTTCGGCTCGTCCTCAGCCACTTGGTAGATCTCGGCTTCGTCTATACTTCGGCACTTGACTTCTTCTACTGGTGTGCCTGTAGAGGACGACGCTAATTTGCTCAAGGCGTCAGCTCGATTATTTTCTCCCCTCGGGATTCTCACTAACTCGAAGTAGGTGAATCCTTCTTGCAAGCTTTTAGCCTTGTGGAGATACTTTTTCATCCTGTCGCCTTTAGCCTCGTATTTGCCGAGCATGTGGCTCACTATGACTTGGGAGTCACTGTGAACTTATACAGCTCGTACTTGGATAGATTGAGCTAGACGAAGTCCGGCGATCAATGCTTCGTACTCCACTTCATTATTTATAATCGGGAAGGTAAACCGAAGTGCCTATGTTGTTTCTATGCCATCTGGACTGAGTAGTATGACACCGACACCACTTCCCGTGTGTCCTGAAGCTCCATCCACATAGACTTTCCAACAATCTTTCGGTGGTTCTTTTGGTGCTTCGGCCTCGGCTTTTGCTGGAGGGAGTTCACTCGGTTTTGGCACTTCTGTAAACTTTGCCTCCACTAGAAAATCTGCTAAGGCTTGACCTTTGATAGCTTGACGTGGGCAAAAAGAGATGGTGTGCTCGCCGAGCTCAACTACCCACTTTGCAATCCTTCCCAATGTTTCTAGTTTGGTCAGCACTTGTCGAAGTGGTAGGTCGGTCAGGACTTGTATGGAGTGCACATGAAAATAAGGTCGTAATCTCCTTGCGGCATTTACCAATGCGAGCGCCACTTTCTCAAGTGGTTGGTACCTCGTCTCCGGCCCTTTCAGTGCTCGGCTGATGAAGTAGACCGGCAGCTGACGACGTCCTTCCTCCCGAACTAGCACCGCGCTTATGGCCTCGTCTGAGGCTGTGAGGTATAGGGAAAGGACTTCCCCCTCCTTTAGAACAGATAGGGTCGGGAGGTTAGCTAGGTACTTCTTGAGCTCCTCGAATGCCGATCTGTGTCATTTTTCCATTTGAAATCCGGCGCCTTTTTCAAAATCTTGAAGAAAGGGAGCTATTTTTCGGCGGCTTTAGACAAGAAACGACTTAGCGCGGCCAGGCAGCCTGTCAGTTTATGCACATCGTGAATGGTTTTTGGCACCGTTATCTCTTGGATGGCTCGGACTTTGGATGGATTGGCTTTTAACCCTTCTTGAGAAACCCAGCACCCTAGAATTTTCTTGATCGGACCATGAAGGTACACTTCTTGGGGTTTAGCTTAAGGTTTACCTTGCGAAGGAGGCCGAAGATGAGCTTGAGGTCGTTAACACAAGTGGTCGGCTCTTTACTTTTGACGACGATGTCGTCGCGTACACCTCTACAATCTTGCCGATGTGAGGTTCGAATATTTTGTCGACCATCCTTTGATAGGTTGCTCCCGCATTCTTGAGTCCGAAGGGCATCTTCTTGTACGCGTAAACACCAAAGTCTGTGATGAAAGTTGTTTTCGGCGCGTCCTCGTCACTTATTAAGACTTGGTGGTACCTTTTGTACAGATCTAAGAAGCTGAAGACTTTATAGCCAACGAGGGCTTCGACTTTCTTGTCGATGTTGGGGAGGGGATAACAGTCCTCGGGACAGTATTTGTTCAGATCGGTGTAGTCAATACACATCTGCCACCCTCCTCCTTGCTTCTTGACCATCACCGGATTTGCTATCCATGTCGGATATTTGACCTCGAAGAGTATCTGCGCCTTCAAGAGTTGACGCACTTCGTCATAGATGACCTGGTTCCGCTCTGCTATGAAAACTCGCTGCTTTTGCTAAACTGGTTTTACTCCTAGGTCGATATTCAGCCGGTGTGTGATGATACTTGGTGCCACCCTGACCATATCAAGGGGTGACCAAGCAAAGACATCTCTATATTCCTAAAGAAGTTGGACGATCTGCTTTCGGAGTTCGGCTCCACTCGCAAAACCTACTTTAACGACCTTAGACAGGTCGTCTTCGTAGAGTGTAACGTCTTCTACTGGCTCGTCAGATACAGATGCTTTCTCCAGTTCCAACTCCTCGGGTTTCTGTGGTTGTTATGTTTGCGGATGCTGAGGTGTTCCAACACCTCGTAGGGCGATCTGCATGCACTCTTTGGCTCGCTTCTGATCACCTCAAACTATAATCACCCCGTGCCTCGACGAGATTTTGATCGTCAAATGGTATGCCGAGCAGATTGCTTTCACCGCCACCAACCAATCTCTTCCTAGAATGATGTTGTAGGGAGAGCTGGCCTTCACAACGAAGAAGTTGATCACTTTGGTGGACGACAATGGATGATTTCCCACGGTGACGGGGAGTTAAATGATTCCTTCTGTTTGCGTCTCTTGTTGGATGAAGCTTTTTAGGGGGATCGGCGCTGGCGTGAGGCGTGACTCTTCGATCCCTAGCTTCTCGAAGCAATCCTTGAAGAGTATGCTCACCGAGGCTCCACTGTCGATGAACACTCGTTGAACGAGTTTATTGGCCACCCCGGCCTCGATCACAATGGCATCCTGGTGAGGCATGGTTGACGGCACCGGATCTTTCTCAGAACCTCGTCATTTTTGAATCTCTTTTGTAAAGGTTCATCAGTCTGGGGACTTCGGGCCTCGGCCTTAAGTGATGACTTCGTGGCTCCTTGGGGAAGCCCGGTGATGGCTGTGATGACTCCATCAAACTGAGGTTGGTCCTCGTCTTTGTCTTTATCCTCGCGCTTCGGCTTCTTATCCACATGGGGGCCACAGTTATTTCCCCCTTTGTTCTTGCGCTTTCCCTTGCCCTGAGGTCGGATTTCGTATTTGCCGCGACTTTAGTACTTTTTAAGGGTACCGTCGCGCACCAAGTGCTCGATATCTTCAGCTAGGTTCCTGCAATCCTCCGTGTCATGGCCGTAATCCTCATAAAATCGGCAATATTTATCCTTGGATCGGCATTTCGACCCTCTTCGCAACATGGGATGAGGCTTCTCGAGCATGTTAGTGTGGAGCTTATAGATTTCTGTCCTCGGCTTCGTCAGTGGGGTGAACTGGCTCTTTTCCTGGCTCTTCCGAGGTCCGAGCCTGGACGATTGGTCCCCGCTGGAGTCTGTCGAGAGCGCTTCGCCGACCTTGGCCTCAGTCATTGCGATCTTCCTTCTTCCGATCTGATGGCTCGGCCCTGTCAGTTTCACGCTTGCGCCTGTCGGCCTCATCGGCTATGCTCCACAATTGCCTCGCAGTATGAGGCTCGTTTCTTACGAGCTCCTTGTACTGGGCGCCCGACTAGATAACATTCTGGAAGGCCGAGATAAGTACCTCATCAGTTAGGCGATCTACTTTCAGACTTTCTTCATTGAACCTTGTCATAAAGTCACTGATGGACTCGCCTCGCCTCTGCCTCATAGTGAGTAGATGCGCCGCAGTGGTTTTAGCCTCAGCTTTTTGGAAAAACCTCCGCTCGAAGGCATCCATTAGCTCGTCATATGACCCAATACTGCGAGATGGCAGGCTATCGAACCACATGCGGGCATTATCAACTAGCAGCTCCGGGAACACCTTGCACATGTAGATATCATCGCTGAGTCCCTGGTTGACCATGTTATACTGGTACTGTGAAAGAAAATTCTGCGGGTCACACGATCCGTTGTACGGCTTTATTGGCGGAACTTTATACGAGGATGGGAGAGGCGTGTAGAGGATTCGGTTGGTGAAAGGTGTAGAGATTCTCCCATATACGCTGAACCTTCTTCTTCGGTAGTTATCCTTATCTTGCCGAGGAGAATCATCGTAACGACGAGGTGAATCAGCGTAGCGATGAGGTGGGATGGCGTCGCGCCGAGGTGAGGCGCGATTAGGATTTCCCTAACGGTCATCAGCAAATCACGTGGGATGGATCCTGGCATCCCGTGCGTCTAGAATCCTGATGCTTGGGGACTTTTGCCGGTGTTTCGATCCGGATGTGGCGTTGTGCTCTTGATCATCACCGTGCGAAAGTTGGCCGCGTTCACAATTGCGATCTTTTTGCTGTTTAGCAAACTCTAGGAAATCTTGCCGATTTTTTGCCAGATATGCTTTTACAGCGTCGTCAAATTCTTGCTGGAAGTTTGAAAGGTCATCATCCTTGCTGCTGCCGCGACCTTCTTTTTCACAGCCGAACTTGTCCAACGGAACATGCTCGACATGGCCCTCTGGGGTTAGGTCTTTCACAGGCTCCTTCCCGGGTCGTCTGTTCGCCGCGGGATTCTGATCTTGTACTTGGCTTGCTTCAGCCTCGTTGATCGGTGGATTTGCTGCCGGATCTTGCCTTGTTTGCTGAATTTTTTTTGTCCTTGGCAGCAGCGGCAGCAGCAGCAGCAGATCGTGTAGGTCTCCCTGTCATCGTGATTTGTTTACCTTGAAAACTCTTGATCGGAATTCACAAATTTTGGGTTCCCACAGACGGCGCCAGTGATCGATCTTATTTTCGTAAGGTAATTAATGCACGTAAACAAAGAATTAATGAACACGAAAGCAAACAGAGCACAAAGGGATTTACGTGGTTCGATCTATTGGAATAGATCTACGTCCACGGGCGGAAAGAGTATGGATCTTTATTGCTTGTATGAGTGTATTGCTTACAAAGATTTTTCTTCTCTCTCAATCTATTATAAGCCCCTATATATAGATAGTTACACGGAGTTCGACTATAATATGAATTCTTCTCCTATTTGGACTCTTTGGCTTGATCTCCTCCTTTATGGATAAACACCGAGCTTCTATATTTCTCTTAGAGCTTGAGTTGCAGTCGATGTAGGAGTTTGGGTTGCCTTGGTAAGGAAATCTCTTGTACTTGAATGGGCCGAGCTACACAGGCCGAGCTGATAATCGGGGCCCAATTATATTGGGTGAGTTGCTTTGGGCCTTTGAGCTAGGTCATATCCTATCACGAAGAAAATTGATGTTTGAGACATCAAGGAATATAAGATAGTACGCGTAGGCAAGTCCACGTTTGGAGAAATTTACAAGTTTCAAAGATATTTTTCATTATATTATCGAGAAATTAAAAGAGTGTTCTAAGATTCTTGAACAAATTGGAATCATGCCTCCAATCTATACTAAATCGAAAACCAAGAAGAATGCTTTCACCGAAAGCAAAGGACAACAACATAAAGTCTTCACATTGACATGGTAAAAAAAAAAAAGGCTTCATATTCAAAACATGCTAGACTCTTGGCGGTCGCCGGTCGGCAAAGTAGAAATTTTTATTTAGTTTGTAAAATGAAAATAAAACACAAAATAAACTAAAGAAGAAAATGGGGATAGTTTAAACATTAAACATAAAAATTGGCAAGAAAAGAATTTTTTTATAAATGTAGGTGGCTACAAAAGTAATTTTCTTATTCAAAATACCTATTTTTGTATTTGTCCTATAGGATAAAATATAAAATTTCAAGAGATAACTTTTTAAATGTCCATAGAAGTTAACAAATGTCAAATAATAGCCAAGAAGATAAAAAATACAAATTATGTCAATTTTTGAGTTTTTGGACCAAAATAGCCATAATGAGTTGACTTTGACTGATTTTTTAACCTTTTTCTTTTCTTTTTTTTGAAGTTTTTTTACGATTTTTTACGGTTTTTTTGATTTTTTTTCTTTCAAATTTTATGTTTTCTTTTAAAAATTTTAATTTCTGACATTCTTAGTAATGAGACTATTAGGACTATTAGCACCAAATAGTCCCATTAGACCCAACTGCAACTCTTCAATCCAGTACATATAATCAGAAATAGAACTAATGAGACTATTGACATCAAATAGTCTCATTATTAGTCTCAATTTCAGTAATTTATTTAAGTCCATAAAATTAACATTCCAATGATGATTTTCATTTTCAAAAAAAAAAAAAAACATGATTCTAAACAAGAGGAATAACCCTAAAACAACTGTAACAACCAATCCAGAGGTAAAAACCTTAAATTAGAATAGGACTAATGAGACTATTGGCACCGAATAGGCTAATTAGTCCCAACTTCAGCAATTCATGTCAGTCCATAAAACATTCCAAGCATGATTTTCATTAAAAAAAATAAATAAAAAAAAATATGATTCTGAACAAGAGGAACAACCCTAAACCAACTGTAGCAACTAATCCAAAGGCAAAACCCTAAATAAAAAATAGGACTAATGGGACTAGAGGTACGGCTAACATGTCGGATCTAGAGGCACGGCTAACACGACGGCGGTGCTAGATCTAGAGGAAGACGACGATTGTGCCGGATCTGGAGGAAGATGATGGTGGCGCTGGAGCAAGGTGGCTAGAGGCGGGGCGGTGGCAGGAGGAGGCGAAAGGAGAAGAGAGAGATTTGGGGAAATAGGGTTTTGAGAAATGAAAAATAAAAGGTGAAATAAGATTTTAATATATTAAACACAAAAGGGTATTGTTTGATGTGTTTTTGTGAGAGTTTTGTGTGGTGTTTTTATTATGATTTTGTGTGAGTTATGTGTTCTTTTATGTATTTTTGTTCATGTGTTAGGGAAAGTGGAGGAGAGGAAAGAATGGAATGCAATGAAGAAGAAGAAAGGAAGAAAAGAAGAAAAGAGCACAAGATTGAAGAAATGAGTGAAATATGAAGATCAAATTTGGATGATATAAAAGCATAAGATTGAAGAGGGGTTCGATAGGAGCGCGTAGGAAAAAACGGCGGTCGATTTCGAGTTCGGACGAGGGAGATACGGCCAACATAAGAAAGTCGCACGCAGTGGACCGCAGGAAGCAGTGAGCGGCCGCTCACTGTAGCTGGCGGCCGCTCACCCTGGCGAGAATAGTGTTTTGTTTCCTTCTTGGACTAGGTTTTTCCAAATCCTATATATATGTAATCTTCTTAGAATGAAAATACCTTGGCTCACACTAGTTTTTAGCTTTCCAAAACTCTAGATTAGTTCTTAGATATTGCTTTCAAGATTATAGCTTTAGATTCAAGTTTTAATTCAAGATTCATTTAAGTTCTTCGTTCTTTCTTTCGTATTCGATTCGTAAGTTTAATTTGTGCTCTTAGATTAATTTTACTTGCTTTCTTTATTTGCTTTGATTAATTGCTTTCTTTAGTTTAGATTAATTTGATAAGATTAGATTTAATTGTTTTTTATTGCTTTCCTTTCAATTCATGCTTAGATAATTTTATTGCTTTCTTCTTAGTTTAATTCTCTATCCCGGGTGACAGACGGGGTTGCTTTTTTACTTGCTTTTAATTATTTCTAAGCCTAGTTTAATTTATTTGCTTTCTTTAAATTCTTTGCCTAGGATATAAATTCTTTAAACCCTAAATTCTTTACTTGCTTTCTAGAGTGTTTAGAGTGTGTGTAGTCACAAAATTAATTACCCTGTTAAGTTTTCCTCGAGAGATCGATATTCGGGTTTTACTTAATTAGTCTACGATAGACCTAGTTTATTTGCTAGCACTAATTTTAGGTGAACAAATTTGGCGCCGTTGCCGGGGAAAGCTTTAGGTAATTGATTTTGTGATTGTGTTTTTAATTTCTGTTTATTTACGTTTAAAAAAAAAACATTTTTATTGCTTCTAAATCTCCTTCGGGTATTTTGCTTACCATTGGTGCTCTTAACCCATTTGTTGAGTATTGTGCATGCATGGTCGACGAAGTCTTCAACAAGATCTCTCACCATATATAGACAACATCAATCGGAGGAAAGCAGTGCTGGCAAGTACGAAAGGAGGAGAAAGAAGTGAAAGCTCTGACAGCGGATTAGGCTTCATTGCATCACCAATTTTTAAGAAGTCACCTAGTCCGGAGTTTTTAGCGCAAAGGCCCACTCAAGTGTCGGAGAAAGTAGACGTCGTCAGCATCGACGAAGGCTCTAATTCTAGTTCTGACGAGTCCACAGATTCTGATCAACCAAGGAACATGGCAGAACAACCTCTGAATCAGTATGGCCGCCCAACTGTCACCGATTCCACATCGGCAATAGTCCTGACCAAGGAGGTTCGAGATCACGAACTAAAACCACAGCACAGCAGTTGCTACCTTCTTATCATGGCATGGCAAATGAGGATGCCCTTGACTTCATCCAAGAATTTTATTCTATAGTTCAGAATTTTCCACTGGGAAATATATCGGAGGATCAATTGAGGATGAAATGCTTTTCTTTCTGTCTAAAGGATCGCGTAAGGATATGGTACCGTTCCCTCTCAGCTGGATCGATGACTACAAGGAAGCAAGTTTGCGAGAAGTTCATGCTGAAATATTACCCCAACAGAAAAACTCAAGAGGTTCGATCGAAGATAATGCATTTTGTCCAAGATGCTGATGAGCCATTTCATGAAGCTTGGGAGAGATTTCAGTACTTATTACAGCAGTGCCCGCATCATCAGTTTACTAGCGAAATGTTATGGCAATTCTTTTATGATGGACTCAATTCATCGAGTCAGACGCTGGTAGACAACACTGCGGGAGGAGACTTAGGATCAAAGACTGCTACTGAATCGAAAGTCATTTTCGAAACTGTTGCAGCGACTTCGCAACGCAAAACATCCCGATCCCAACTGAGAGAAAATAGTGCAAATGGAGCTAGTTCAGAGATGAAAAAGCAGTTGGCAGATGTCATGAGAAAACTGCAAGTATTGGAGATGAAAACCGAAGCCTTGCCACCAACTCCCCCTGTCAAGATTCTCAAGAACACACAACCACAAGTAAAGGTTCAAGTGCAAGAACAAGAAGAAGAGGTTGTGGTGTGTGATATTTGCCAAGATTTTGGACACTACGCCGATAGCTGCCCAAACATGGGGGAGTTTACTTATGAAGGAGGAGCTAAAGTATACTCAGCTCAAGGATACCTACATCAACAAGGATACCTACCTCAACAAGCTCCTCCACAACAAGCTGCAACGGGACGTACCCAACAACAAGGTAATTACCCGTCTCGTAGGCCATCGTCTCAAAATTTTCAATATCCTTCCTACTCTCCACAATACCCAACTCAACCATATTATCCTCCACCAAACACCTATTATCCTCAACCACAGCCCCCTTTTTACCAACCCATGCCATTCTATCAACCTCCACCATACATTCCTCCTCAACAACCTTACTATCCTGCGTCTCCGCCTCAACAATACCCTCATCAAAACACTCATCCTCAAAATCAACCTCAAGCTCCACCACCTAACCCTCAAGTGATGCCACCGTATCCTCAAGAGACACAAGAAGCGGTCAATAAATGCTTTGAGATGCAAATTGGTCAAATGGTGACTCAAATTCAACAAAGTTTGCAGCAACAGAAGAGTCCGGGCCAAGGGACGCAAGTTCATCAAGTTCAGGCCATTGCAGTATTTCGGAACGAGGAGATGGTGGAAAACAGGGTCCGAAACCCCGAAATAAAGAAAAATTCCGCAAGGGAAGGTGAGCGGCCACTCACATCGAGCTGGTGGCCGCTCACTCTTCCAGCAGGGGGATAGTGAGTGGCCGCTCACAGGCACCGAGCGGTCGTTCAATGGGCAAAACGGCGGTATAGCTCCCGAAGCTGAACCGGAGCCCAAATCTACTCTCCACAAAGCTTCCATTCCATATAAACCACCTCTTCCTTTTCCAAGTAGGGTAAAGAAGGTGAAGGAGGATCACAAGCCTGTTTGTAATTTTGATTCTTTTCCTAAGCAAGGTGATCCCGGAGGTTTCAACTTAAATGTCACCTTGGATAGTGGAGAGATTGTCTCTGGCATGCTGGACTTAGGAGCGGCAGTGAACTTGATACCACATTTGATTTTTGAAAAGATGACATCCAAGAAGCTAAATGCGACTGACTTTCGTGTAGAGTTAGCAGACGGCACTTTGAGTCATCCGTTGGGCATTGCCGAAGATGTTGCAATCATTGTTCAAGGCATTCGAGTTCTAGCTGATTTTGTAGTGTTTAATGAGGGACGAGGAGCTAGGAGTATGAAATGTCACCTTCTCTTGTTGGGACGACCGTTCATGGCCACTACGCAAACTCGCATAGATGTTACGTCTGGAATGTTGAGCATGGCCGGCAAGGAAGGATCGGTCACATTCTCGGTTTTTGAGGGGACATCTCCTACTTCTACTTCTTTTAATCCTAAATGTTCTTATGTTCATACTTCTAATGATTTGGATAAAGGAAGTGTTGTGCAGGCCTTACAAGCTGAAATTCTAGATGAGGAGTTTCTTGAAGAAGAGTTCTTTAGTTATGTTGATGAAGATGAGGACATTATGGATGAATTCTTACGCAACTTGAACGAAGGAGAGGAGGTGGATGATGCCTGTATGGAGGTTTTGAAACAAGAAGAACACATTGTCGACATGTTTCTTACAATGCATGAGAAGATTCAAGTAAAGGAGGAGCCTCGAATAAGTGTGGGGGAGGCGAGTGTTGAAGATGATCCCGTTCTAAATTCTCAAGTCAAGGTGGAGGGCCAGCTCAACAATGGATCGAGGATGGTCGATGAATTTTTCCATTTCATAAAAGCCACTCAAGAAACCATAGGATTCGCCCCATTGCTAGCTGCAACGGGATTTGGTTGAGAAAAAATGCTTAATGCGTCGAGCTAATGACGTTAAACAAGCGCTTCGTGGGAGGCAACCCACGGTTTCGTATTTTTTCTTTTTGATTTTTGTTAGTTTAGTGTTAATTTCTTTTGTTTTGTAGGTGAAGCAAGGATTTTCGGAAAAGGAGCTAACCGACATTTTTCCTCGACAATCGAGATCGGGTGAAGGATCCTCACACCCACCACTACCTTGAGCATATTGGTAACATGTGTTTTTCTTTTTGTTTAATGTTTTGTCGTGTTTTTGTGTTTTGTTTTTTTGGTTGTGTAGGTACTAAGCTTTGGAGTTCGTTTGACTCGTGAAGATTGGTGCCGATTGTTTTGTCATTTGTGTGATGTTTTCTATCTCCCTCTCTTTAATTTTTGATGCAATGTCAGAAACTTTTTGCGGTGTTTTATGCGTTTATTTGTTTGTTTGTTATGTTTTGTGTAAACCATGCTTAATTTTTGTCTTGCGTCTTAGCATCTTGTTTAGGTTGTTTCGAGTATGACCTTTAAGTTGTGATGATGGGCTAATGATGTTACTTGTTTTTGTTTGAAAATGATATGTATACATGCCTCATTTTGCTAAGTATGATTGGTAAAATAGACTTTTTGACCTCTTAAAGAACATGAATCATTTGAGCCTAATTTCTTTTGAGACTTGAGCCTATGACTATCACATTTTTATAGTCTTATTTTCTTTGTGAGTGTAAATGTTCAAAAGTGTTGATATGTCTCTAGAACTTGCCTTGGTATCTTTATTGAGATTGCATAGTGTGTTTGATATGATGAGATGATCTTAGGCTATTTTTCTTAGCCTTTCTTTTCCTTTTATCCTTGTCCAAATCTCATATGATCCTAGTTGAGCCCCTTTGAGCCTTTTTGTAGATCTATTTTAGGTCTATGTTTCTTTCAAAAATCTTGGGATGGGGAGTGATATTGGATTCTAGGTTTGGCATGATCTTAGTAGAAAATCTTGTGAAGAAAAAGAGGAAGGGAATGATAAGAACATTTTAGTGCCAAAAAGAAAAAGTCCTTTCTACCACATAAACTCTAAATAAATAAACTCTCTATATATGTATAAAAAATAAAAATTAAAAAGGAAAAGAAAGAGAGAGTAGTTCATTGAGTATAAGTGGTAGAAAGTGAATTAGGCATGTTCTTGGGTTGGAGTTGCTTTATTTGAAATATGGTTCTACATAGTGTGGGGGATTGAAATGAATGGAAAAGAAGAGAGGGTGAGTTGAGTGATTTCATATCTTGGGAATTACCTCACTAAGCCAAAACTATCCTACCCACCAAAGAGCCTACATTACAACCCTTAATTAAGTCCTATTTGATCATCGTTGAAGGTACACACAAAGCAATGGAGAGGTAAGACAATAGGCAAGCTTATGGTAGGCTATTTGCATATTTTGAATTGAGTGTGTTCTCTTTTGCCCCTAATTATACACTTGAGAGTTGAGAGGACACAAATATTTTCCATGCCGTGAGGATTCTTGTTCAAGAGGTTAAAAATTGACGTTTGCTATGATTGCTTAGTGAATGAGATATTTTACATTATGTTCTTGTTATTAAAAAAATTATGAAGCCATCATCATTGTCACTCTTAAGTTCATGTCTTGTAAATGACTTGAATGAGTTCTGCTTGAGGACAAGCAAAGGATTAAGTGTGGGGGATTTGTTTGATGTGTTTTTGTGAGAGTTTTGTGTGATGTTTTTATTATGATTTTGTGTGTGTTATGTGTTCTTTTATGTATTTTTGTTCATGTGTTAGGGAAAGTGGAGGAGAGGAAAGAATAGAATGCAATGAAGAAGAAGAAAGGAAGAAAAGAGCAAAAGATTGAAGAAATGAGTGAAATATGAAGATCAAATTTGGATGATATAAAAGCATAAGATTGAAGAGGGGTTCGATAGGAGCGCGTAGAAAAAAACGGCGGTCGATTTCGAGTTCGGACGAGGGAGATACAGCCAAAATAAGAAAGTCGCAAACAGTGGACCGCAGGAAGCAGTGAGCGGCCGCTCACTGTAGCTGGCGGCCGCTCACCCTGGCGAGAATAGTGTTTTGTTTCCTTCTTGGACTAGGTTTTTCCAAATACTATATATATATAATCTTCTTAGAATGAAAATACCTTGGCTCACACTAGTTTTTAGCTTTCCAAAACTCTAGATGTAATAGCCGTAAAAATCCGTATTTAGAAAAATTAAAATTCCGAAGGAGGAAATAAATTTTTCGAGTATTTGAGATCGAGCACGGACGAAAATGAGCTTATGGGAATTTTTATAATATGTTGGAATTATTCCAATGAAATCTCGAGAATTTTGAGAATGAAGGAATTATGGCAAGACAAGAAATTACCCGGAATGATTTTCGGAGAATGTTATTCTGTAAATATTTTACAGAAATAAGATGAGATGTGTGACTTAGTAGTAAAAAGACTACATGTATTTATAATAGTGCAAGTGGGAAGAATTAAAAAGAAAAGAGGGAAGAAATTGTGTTGTGTGTGTGTGTTACGTGTATAGAGATAGAGAGAGAGAGAAGAGGGTGTTGTCCTCTCTCCTACCTCACAATTATACTTAGCACTCACCACCACCATTACCACCACACACCCACACCACTCTCCCTCATTTGCAGACCATCTCTCTCTAAGATCATCTTCCTCATCCCTCTCTCTAGAATCTCGCCGGAAAATCTACCCTACTCACCGGAGCTCCAATCGGCCACTTCCCGACCTCCGATCGACTCTAAAATTCCGCCACAAGCTCCTCTCAACCTCTAAATTTATAATATGTAGAAAGATTCATGATCAAGAAGCTCTAAGTTTGACTTGCAAGGTTCGAAAGTTGGGTGATCAAACAAGTGTTCGAATTTCATCAAGCTTGAGGTAGTTCTCGTTTCCTCTTGTTGGTTTGAACTTGATTTCGTGTTGTATGATATGATTCGAACTCCCCTCATCATGATTAAGATTCGGCCTTCTCAAGAAAAGTTCATGAATGACGATAATTCTTTCATATTTGTATTCCTCTCATCATTTGAAGATCATCTATGTATGTATTGTTGAAGCTCCCTTCGATTTCCTTCATAACCAAATGAGTATAGCTATTATATGAACTTCCTTTATGATCTTCTTGAGCTCAAATGATGGTTTAAGATGAGCTAGAGCCGAAACCGTAAGCATTCTTCACGTTTTTGATTCGAACATTTTATCGAACAGTTGGCGTGCACGTTTTGTTCAGCATTTTCGAACCCTTTCCCGACCCTATCTCATTTCGGGTCCTAAATGAAAGTTGTAGCTCATGTTCTCAGCTATCTGTAGCCAAAATTTCGTCTCGATCCGAGTTTATATGCATCAGTTATGACAAATTGAAATTCGCATCTCATTTCTTTTGAAATCTGGAAAACAGCCCACTTGCGGGCTAAACTGAGAACAGCTCGTTTGAAATTCGACATTTATTCTACATCCATGTCGAAGTACGTTACATTAGCGTTCTATACATATCTCGTTTACTTGAAACGGAGTTCGTATGAATTTACTATGATTTTTCAAAGTTTGTATCTCCAATCTGGAAATTCCGACGAACAACTTCTGTTCCGTTTTTCAAACCACGTTTTGACCACTTTCCTTTGGTCGAATGAAAAATAGTATAACTAGAAAGTTGTTCCTTGTTTTCTGAACTTCAGTTTTGATATCTCATTCATTCGAATCCATCAAGAAACGAGTGAGAAATCCTCACTCAAAGTTAGTACCAGAATCTGCCAAATTCCCGATCTTCAGATTCCGAGTTCTGGAAATAAATGCTTCAAACTCCCAGCTCACTCGTGGGAAAATTCTGAAATTTAAACATGTTGTAGCCCTATGTGTTATCTTTCCAAATCAATATCATATGCTCTGTTTCGATTTATATTGAGTGAGAAACAATTATTTTCCTAGAGGGTCGCAGAATTTCTAAATTCTCTTAGAATGTTGAACTTGTGTTTTTCATATGACGGACCTTCTACTGCTTTGTTAAGCGTCTTGATCGAGTCTTGGGACTAGTTCGAATGGAGAAATTGAGTTCTCATTTGAATTAGTCGACTTTAGCTGATTTTAAATAATTTAGAATTATCGAGTAGACTTATCGAACGTCGAGGGCATGTCGAATTTTCCGGGTGGACTTTTCTATCTTCTCGATTAATATATTTCTAAGACGCGATACGAACTAGAAGAGGTTAATAAAACTCTAATGAGATAAAAGACGAGAATTTTAGAAATAATATATTCCTCCAAAATTAGAATATCTACTGAAACGAGATTTTTCCCTAAAGATCAAGCAAGTGGCGAGGGTCGAGGAACGTGAAGAAGAACCAGGAATCGCTCAATCACTTTTGCAATCAGGTGGGCGTTCTAACAAAGAAAATTATATTGTTGCTATAATGAAGCATGTTTTGAAAATAAAGCAAGTTGACTCAAAACCCTTTCATGCATAAAATGTTTTTGGTTTTATGTGTGATGCCTATCTGTGTTGGATTGCCAACGTTATATCGATCGAGCCTGAGTTAGACAAAGGTCGCTAGTCAGGTTATGTGTACACGAAGTCGTGACTGTGTGCTCCAGAGGTGGGCCGGTTATGCATGGAAACGTCCGGTGAGGTGGCCACCTTGCCGGCGTACTTACAGATATGGATAATACAGATGTGGAAGAAAATGGGGAGTGCACTCCAATTATTTATGGAAATAAAGTTGTTTTAGTTACACAAGTATTTTGATAAAACCTTGTGATAACTGTGAAATGCATGATTGGTGATTATTTTACTAAAAAATTATTTTTGGGCATAACCTCACGGAGTACATCAAGTACTCAGCCCTGCTCGTGTTTTCAAAAACTTGCAGGTTGAGCGAGGTGGCAAGGGCGGCAGTGTTGAGAGGAGATTCGTTCATCTTTTGAATTTGGTTCAGAAAGAGATACATATCTTCATATATGTATCTATTTTGTTAAAGACTTCCGCTGTACGCTTCTATTATCTTATTTAGTAATTATGTTCAACTGGCTTCATGAACCAGTAAATCGAGAACTACTCTACTCGTATTCCTTCATGAAATTGGATTATGTTCAACCGGTTTCTTCTCATGGATAACTATATTATATTTGAGCCATGGGCTTTTTCTTATCTTCATTTGCCTTCTATTTATTCATTGATCGAGTCTATTCAATTGTTCATTTTGCTAATTACTGAGTTACAAGTCGTTTCCCCTTTCTTTCCCGCTTCTTATATCCAACCCCTAGTCACGGTTTCCGTCTTAGCTATCCTTAGCAAAGTGCGGTCGTGACACTAGATTAGTTCTTAGATATTTCTTTCAAGATTATAGCTTTAGATTCAAGTTTTAATTCAAGATTCATTTAAGTTCTTCGTTCTTTCTTTCGTATTCGATTCGTAAGTTTAATTTGTGCTCTTAGATTAATTTTACTTGCTTTCTTTATTTGCTTTGATTAATTGCTTTCTTTAGTTTAGATTAATTTGATAAGATTATATTTAATTGTTTTTTTATTGCTTTCCTTTCAATTCATGCCTAGATAATTTTATTGCTTTCTTCTTAGTTTAATTCTCTATCCCAGGTGACAGACGGGGTTGCTTTTTTACTTGCTTTTAATTATTTCTAAGCCTAGTTTAATTTATTTGCTTTCTTTAAATTCTTTGCCTAGGATATAAATTTTATAAACCCTAAATTCTTTACTTGCTTTCTAGAGTGTTTAGAGTGTGTGTAATCACAAAATTAATTACCCTATTAAGTTTTCTCGAGAGATCGATATTCTGGTTTTACTTAATTAGTCTACGATAGACCTAGTTTATTTGCTAGCACTAATTTTAGGTGAAACAGGTATTTTTGTCCAAAAAAACAACATAATAAGCACATAATTTGTATTTTTTTAATCTTTTTGGACATTATTTGACATTTGTTAACTTTGATGGACATCAATATATTATACGTTCCGTTGCGGATTCGAAGCACCAGAACGATCTACACGCCTACATGGCGTCTCCTATGGCCCCCATTCCTATTTATCTAAAATCTATATATTTATATTATTTATACATATTAATATATTAAGTATTATACTTTATTTATATTATATATAAAATTTAAAAATTTAATTATGAAGATTGGAGGATTCGAACTCATGATCTCCCACATGATAGGCTAAGTTTTATACCACTACACCACATCACGAAATAATACTTATTTAAAGCTTACAATATATATGTTCATTATTCAATCAGTTTTGAATCATTATCAACTACATTATGTTCATTTATAGAATTATAAATATATTTTTTGAGTATAAATATATATAATATGAATATGTATATTTTTTTTATTGATTTTAACATGTGCTTCTTAAATTTTTATGAACCTATACTATATAAATCATGAAATTTTTTATATTTATATATATAATATATATTTTTATTTTTTTAATTTATTTATTAAATGGTTCAACCGATCTAACCATGACCCGAAAAACATTTCATTAGGGGATTTTTTTGCCCAAAGTGTTAATGTTGAGGGTGTTTTTGCTACTTTTCTCAAAAAAGAAAAAGAAAGTAAAATATTTTGAGTTCGGGCTATATTCAGTTCTAGTTGATCAAGTTAAACTGTTTTTGATTTATAATATTTTGGCTCTGACACCATTTCGATTTTGAGGTGGCCCGCCCAAAAGATTTTGTTATTCTTTTAGTTTGTATTGATAACTACAATTGACAAATTTTTGTCACGAAAAATATATTTTTAATTTTAAAACACAAAATCAATTTTGAGGTGGTCCATTGGCCAATAAATTTTCTAAACTCTTTTAGTATGTATAGATGGCTATAATTGTCGAATTTTGTAATAAAAAGTATATTTTTAATTCTAAATAATTGACAATAATTAGACACAAAATGAGCATCATGGGCTATTTTCAATTTGGATGGTCTAATTTTTTTTTTTTTTTTTTTTTTTGTGTTAAAATATTTTGGCTCTAATACTATATTGATTTTGAGGTGGCTCATTGGCCATGAAAATTCCAAGATGGAGATTTCCTTCATTGATTTGATTTTTTTATTAATACGTATAAATAGAGTATACTACTCGATAAGTATTACACCACCTTAAACTATATTTCTAATAAAATTTAACCCGACTTTATAACACATATTCTCTAACAAATTATCATAATATTATTTTTCAGTTTTGGTTGATCAGACTAAACTGATTTTTAGTAAAAAAAATAATTTTCTCATAACACTATTTCGGTCTTGAGGTGGCCAAAAAGTGTTTGAATTTTTTTGGCTCTGATACTATTTCAATTTTGAGGTGGCCCGTTGGCCAAAAAGGTTTTAAAATGCTCTTATGTATTGCAGCCTTGGGCCCAAACTGAGTTGAGGCGCTTACGGATCAAGGATCTGCTATCCGCGCTAGCCGCTGGCGAGGAGTTGGTGGACTTGAAGGCAGGTGGTTCTTCTGAGCCCGATCGTGGGGATGCGGACGTGCTAAGTTAGGACAAGGGGAAATGTTGGAAGAAGAAGGCTTTCAACGACCCACCGCTGGTGGTGCGACGAGTCACGCTTTGGGGTGGGGATAAGCTTTACGGGTGCTTCATATGTGATGGAGACCACCAAATACGAGACTGTCTAAAGCAGGAAGGCCAACGTGGGGAGAAGTTGAATGTTGTGGTCGCTAAATCCGTGGAGGATGAGGCTTGGGTCAACCCGATGCAGTCAATTTCGGGTAGGCAAGTGTTAGATGAGGGTCAGGACGTGCCGAAAGTGGGCCGTGGGGAGCCTTGGAAGGACATGGCGATGAAACAACCAAGTGTGGGCCGTGGTGTGCTCACGTATGCAAAAGTCTTGGCGGGAGCTGCGTCAAGCAACGGCCGTGGTGTGCGGGGAGAACTCGCTTGTGGTGAGCAAGTTGTGCTGAAAATGGATCGAAGACAAGAGGTTTATCCCACATGACGAGGACGTCGTCGAGCTTTGGTGGGGAGGTTTGTTAGACCCCTAAATCGGTGGATGCAGCAAGTGCGCCTAGCCACATGCGACTCATATTCGATTTTAGGGTGGCCCGTTGGTCAATATATTTTGCCTAAATCGGCAGATGTAGCAGGTGCGCCTAGCCACATGCGACTCATATTTAATTTTGAGGTGGCCTGTTGGTCAATATATTTTTGAAATTCTTTTAGTATGTCTCGATAGCTCTAATTGTCAAATTTGTGTAACAAAAATTATATCTTGAATTTAAAACACCTGGATATATTAGACACAAAATCGATTTTGTGGTGACCCATTAGCCAATAAAACTTTGGAATTCATTTAGTATGTATCGATAGTTATAATTGTCAAATTTTTGTAACAAAAGTGTATATTTTCAATTTAAGACACTTCACAATAAATTAGAAATAAAATGATTATCGTTTCAAAAAAATTCGTTGATCAGGCAGACCCTTCATGCTATTTTTGAATTTAATAGGTATAAGTAGAGTACAACTACTCCATAAATACTCGAGTACAATATATTAAAATATTTTTCTAATAAAATTTAATTTGATTTTTTTTAACAAATCATCATGATACTACTATTTTAATAAATACATAATATATAATAAATGATCCCCCGTCGAATTTTGACGGGATACAAACTAGTATCTATGTATATCCGTGCATTACACGTTGATCCATTTTTAGTATGAAAAAATAAATCAAATTTATTTTTAAGCTCAATATTTTTATAATGGTTCATGGCTACACATATATGATAAAAATAATCGATGATGATGTTTATATTTGGATGTCTAATTATTTCAAAAACTAAAAAGTAAAGAAATAAAGTTATTTATGCTTATTTTTACAATCTTATTTTTGGTGGCCTCTTGTTATGAGGCTAGGGTCATTTATGGCCAATGAGGAAACGTGGCTACTTCTCTTTTAAATAATAATAAAAAAAATACAAAATGATATCGGCAAAAGAATACTATATCAAATTTTACTTTACAAGTATTCATGATCAGTTTAGCACAACATAAAGGACGCAAATAATCCCTCATGTAACTTGACAAATCTTCTTCTCTCGTTGCCAAACATTGGCAAGAACAATTTCACTGTGAAGCTCTCACATAACATGTCTTGCAGTTCATAACTCACATTTGTGAAATTGTCTGGAATCGGAAAAATGCTAATATAGAAAGGAATCTTTAAAGAAAATTTAAAACTCAGATCATCACAAACAAAATATTTAAGCAGTTTAATATTAGGAAACTAAAATAACTCATAATCATAAATAAGTAAATTCCATATAAGGTAGGCAACTCCCGAGCAATTAATAAACAACAACAAAAGTAAAACTAAAGGAAGATAAAACAATACATTGTTCTCAACGTATACTAAAATTAAAAAATAATATGCTAATTGTTTTTTTTATTTTTATTTTTATGTAGGAGTATATCATAAATGATGGCTAACTAATTAATTGGTTTCTTAGTGAAGATGTAGTTAGAGAAAGAGATAGAGATATAAGTTACTTTGATAGTGTTTCTTTATTTTCCATTAGATATTTGAGAGTCACTTCTTTTAGGTACTCCATCCTATACATCATTCCTAAGCTCAATTCATCATCCATACTTCGAGAAACGGGTTCAATTTCTTCATTGATTGGTTGGTATGATTTACAATACCGATATCATCGTGGTATATATGTATACTTCCAAACAACCTAAAATATTTAGAGATAGTTGGTTATTTATAATGTTATTTCTGATCTCATATATAATTGATAATTATAGGTACTTTACCAAACATAATTTTTGCAAAGACATGCATGATGACAATATTTGGCTTTTGCTCTAGCATGTTTTGCTCAAATTATTTTTAAATAATACAGTGAAGAATTGTATATGGAAAAAAATTTGGTTTATAATGTGTATAGAATAGGATTACAACCATGTTTGACTTTTTTTTTATTATAAAAAATGTGTAATTTGCTAATTAGATTGATATTTTTTTTTTAGGCAGTGACTTTTCTACCCACTATAGGATAGTTTTTACAATATTTATTACTGGGATAATTTTTTAACAAAACTACCCAAATTTGAAGTGGTAGGACAAATATACCCCTATGACACATTTTCCCCCTTTATGACAATTTTTTCTCTCTCCGCCTACTTTTTTTGTCTCTTTGCAGATTTTGTTTCTTTGCATATTTTTTTGTTTCATTTTCTCTTTTTCCTTTCTTTTTTGTTTTTCTAAATGTTAGAAAATATAAAATTTATATTTTTTACGAATAGTAAGGAGGTACAATTGGTGAAATTCGTACCATATTTTGAATTTTTATCTTTAGTGTAATATGCAAGGTGTGCTTGTTGAAATATTTTCTCTTACCGCTTTTAATGAGGTACAAATGTGAAATTCGTACCAAAATCGAATAAGAATTTTACAATTTACATAGTTTTTATATAGTTATTGGTATGAATATGAGACGATTCATACCAATTGCCTGTAATATAGTAGGAATTGCATAAGTGAGTATAAAGTTATTGGTACGAATATGAGTCAATTCGTACCATTTACATATGATATATTACAAATTACAAGAAAGCAACAGAAAAATGAATTACGAATTACGATTACCTAAGATATATCAAAAGGTACAAATTTGTACCATCTATTTAATCACGAGCTATGAAATTCATACCAAAGTCGAGTGAGAAATTCATATTTACATAAATATATGATTATTGGTACGAATATGAGATGATTCGTGCTAATTAGTTGTAGTAAAGTACGAATTACATAAGTAAGTATGAAGTTATTGGTACAAATATGAGTCAATTTGTACATTTACCAAAGATATATTACGAATTACGCTTGTTTTGAAGTGACTTGGCCTACTGCAACATCAAACCAATTTATACTCAAGTAAAACAAGAACGAGAGATCTCAATTTATCAACTAGAAACACAAATCCACACTCGTCAAAACTGAAATTCATGAGCTAAAAAACAAGAAGTTACAGTAGCATACACTGAAAATAGGTACGAAATGTGAAATTCGTACCAACATAAATAAAAAAATAGGTACTAAATTTGTACATAATGTGCAGCAAAATGAACCAATTTCGTACCAAGAACAACTGCATATTACTAAATTCGAACCAAACTTAGACTCAAACCCCTATAATCGTACCAACTCAAAGTGTAATAGTATGATTTTTTATTTTCTAAATATAATCAATATAAAGCATATTTCGTAGCACACAATAGAATTACTAAAAACAACAGAAAAACAAATTATGAATACTTATAGTATATTACAAATTACGAATTCGTACCATCTATTTGTCAAAAGACAGAATAAAAACAAGAGAAGCAAAAAAAAAAAAAAAAAAAAAACTAAAAGTTCAACCCTAAATTCGAACCTAACTTAGACCCGAACCCTAAAATCGTACCAACTCAAAGTGTAATGGTACGATTTTTTATTTTCTAAATATAATTAACAGAAAACATATTTCGTACCAACGATCTGTTCCGGGACTGGAGAAGCCGAATGAAAGCCCAAAGATCTAGCCTGCTGCTGTGGTTGTGAAATAGGCTTCTTGGTAGAAGCTCAGTTGTCTACTTCATGGGGCCACGATGTTGGACGTCGGCGCGTGGAGCTTCGGCATGTTGTTGTTGTTGTTGTTGTTGATCTGAAATCCATGGCCGGCGAGAGGCCCTGGAAGAATTTGAGGGCGGCGCTGGCGTCGAAGGAGCCGCTGAAATTCTTGGAGTCGGCAGAGAGGCTGGGGGAGGACATGGTCTTCTCGTTTTTCCAGCAGCAGCCGCCGATGGGAACATTGCGAAGGGCGCCGCCCTTGGTCGGCGACGTGGAGGTGTCGTCGGTGGTGAGGTTGCCGGCGAGAGGCAGTGGCAGTAGAGCATGGAGAGAGAGAGAGAGAGAGTTCTTTTTTAAAAAAAATTGAAATGGGGAGATTGGTGGGAGGGAGAGAGAGAATACATATAACTACAAAAGTGAGGGGAGGGGTATTTTGGCATTCATGTGAAAATTGGGTATATTTGTTAAAAAACTATCCTAGTGATAAATATTGTAAAAACTATCATATAGTGGGTAGAAATTAACATTTGCTCTATTTTTTTCTTATAATTTATGTATAATAATATGATATTACATTAATGATTTTAAACTAAATTACATAACCGGATAAAATAGGTAAACCAAATTTTATAAAACAAGATACTTTTATAGTAGGGTATAGATAGACATGGGCTGTAGTTGGGAAATTGCAAAGGTTCAAAACATCCGATTTGTAAAATCAACGACTTCAGGTTAAAAAAGAAAAAAGAAAAAAAAAAAAAAAAAAAAAACAAGAAAACCAACGACTTCATAAATACTCCTATTATACGGAGTATAAAGGTAAATATATGAAGGAAAATAAGGAAACATAAAATTGTCTCGTGGTTTCTCCTCTCGAACAAAATATATACTCCGGCGGCGGCGTGTGTCCGAGCCATGTTGGCGGCGAAGAAGCCCACTTCTAGTTATTTTAACCTCTGGCAGTCTCACCGCCGTCTCCCAGTTCAACAGCCATACTCAACTCCGGCCACCCAAAACATTTCAAAATCCATTGCCGGAACTAAGAGTTTTGTTGTTAACTGCAACATTATGTTAACAAGATATGGCCGGAGCGGAAATATTGCGGAGGCGGAGTCGTTGTTCCGCCGCATGCCGGAGAAAAGTGTGGTTACCTACACCGCGATGCTTTCTGCTTACGCGTACAACGGTGAAATTACAAGTGCCCGGAAGCTGTTCGAAGAAATGCCTCAACGGACTGTAGCGACGTGGAATGCGATGATCACGGCTTATGTGAGGAGTACGAAGATATCGGACGGTGTGGAAGAGGCTTTAAGGTTATTCCTGATGATGCCGGTGCGAGACGCCTTGTCGTACACGACGATGGTTATGGGTTTGGTTGATGCGGGTAGATTTGATTATGCTGAGGAGTTGTATAACAGCATTCCATCAGTATGGAAGGACCCGTTTTGCTCGACTGTGCTGATGAATGGGTATCTGAAGATTGGGAAATTGGAGGAGGCTTCTAGGATTTTTGGCGGCATGGCAAAGAAAAATGTTGTTTCTTGGAGCTCAATGGTGGATGGTTTGTGTAAGGGAGGGAGAGTTGATGAGGCTAGGGAGTTGTTTGATTTGATGGAGGAGAGTAAAAATAAGTTTGCTTGGTGTTCTATGATTGATGGTTACATGAAAGTGGGTCATTTTGAGGACGGTTTTCGGTTGTTTCTGCGAATGAGAAAGGAAGGTGAGGTCGGTATTCAACCCGCCGTTCTCACTGTGATTTTAAATTCTTGTCGTAGGATTGGTAGATTTAAGGAGGGTTTACAAGTGCATGGCCTATTGTCACGTTTGGGATTTGATTATGATGCGTTTTTGGGTAATTCAATCATTGCAATGTACTCAAGTTTTGGCTTAATCAATGAAGCTAGAAACTTGTTCGACATGATGAGCACGAAAGACTTAGTTTCTTGGAATTCCCTTCTTCATGGCTATGTTCAAGCTGGAATGCTTGAAGAGGCAAGTGAGCTATTCAAGCAAATGGATTTCAAAGATTCAGTCTCATGGACCATCTTAATTACTGGATTCTCTAACCGAGGCTTAACTGAAAAATGTGCTGAATTATTCAGTAAGATGCCTGATCCCGATGATGTTGTGTGGACAGCTCTTATTTCAGGATATGTACACAATGAAGAATACGAAGAAGCTATTCGTCAGTTCAATCAGATGATCTGGGATAGAATCTTGCCTAACCCGCATACACTAAGTAGCTTGCTTAGTGCATCTGCGAGTATGGCATCTTTAAGCCTCGGTCAACAAATGCATGCTTTTTCGATCAAATTGGTTATGGAGCATGATTTATCCATCCAAAATTCCCTAGTGTCAATGTATTCCAAATGTGGATCTGTAGATGATGCCTACAAGATATTCAAATCCATCACCAACCCCAACACTGTCTCATTCAGTTCTATGATTACAGGATTTGCTCATAATGGATGCGGAGAAGAAGCGCTCTGTTTATTCAGTAAATTGGTTGAGCGAGGGTTGAGTCCTACTGAAGTTACCTTTCTCGGAATTCTCTCTGCTTGCACCCATCGCGGGCTTGTACATGAGGGAAAACATTACTTCAAATCGATGAGGACCTTTGACCTTGAACCTGGTCCGATCATTATGCTGCCATGGTTGATTTACTTGGTAGAGCTGGGCTTCTTGATGAAGCCCTAAAGTTGATCGAGTCAATGCCATTTGAACCTCATGCTGGAGTTTGGGGTGCCCTTCTTGGTGCAAGCCGGATTCACATGAATCTTGATCTTGCAAAACTTGCAGCTCAAAGGCTCTTGCGACTCGACCCGAAAAATGCTACTCCATATGTGGTGTTGTCAGATATCTACAGTTATACAGGGAGGCGAAGAGATGAAGAAGTAGTGAGATTGTCCCAGAGATTAAGAGGCATAAGAAAGAGTCCAGGTTGGAGTTGGATCACAGTGAAGGACAAGGTCAAGTTGTTTCTTCCAGGCGATAAATCTCATGTAAACTTTGAAGAGATCAAAACTACTCTTGGGACAATTATTCATGATATGAAACAGTTAGATTGTATAGAAATTCACTCTCTGCCACCTTAAGACATTAAAGCACTCAAAGTTTTCTCAAGAATGCAATCGTGTCTAATGAGACTTCTTCATGGTTCTTGCTGTTGGCAGTGCCTCTTAACTTTTAGGTCAAGATATTATGAAGCTCGGGTTGAGCTTTGATGAGCGGTATGCAGCATACAGAATTACAGGTGATTGCAACTTTGAATGTATGCTGGCATTGATACCATATGGCTACTATGATTCTGGATCTAGTTCATATTTATTAAGGGATGCCATCTAAAATGTGCTATTCTTAGCTGTGGGACTATGAAACTTTCTTCGAAATCTAAAAGAATGCTTTCTGAACTTTCTTCTCACCATCAATTATCAAAGATACCAAAGAAAAAGAAAAGGCTACTGGAACAGGATTTCTCCACAGCATGGTGAAAGTCCAGGTATATTACTATCTTTCAGTCTTCCATTCCCATATTAAAGTACAACTTCAATATATATATATATATATATAAGTTTGCTAGGACAAAATGCTTCAGGTACATAGAGGTAAAAGGCTAATTACCCATTTCAATGGGTTGATGCTGCACTCAGTTGCACAGTGGCATCTTCAAAATCTTTTAATCTTATCATTTTTGTACGTAAGATTTCATACTTTTCCTTGATAACCTACCTAGTTGATCATCATGACAAAATTATTCATGTGTTTATATAAAGTTCAACTAGTTGACTTCAGCTCAATTTCCATTGTTTTGATTCTATCATTTTAATACACGTGCTAACATCGATTCAGTTAATCCGGTCTTTCGAAAACAGCATGAAATTACCATTCTCTCACTCACTGTTCCATCATGGGAGGAGGAGGTGGAGAAGCAGCAGAAGAAACAGTAAGCGTTTGTTCTAGTTGCATATATTTCTATACTTTTAGTATAGGTAAAGTAAGTGTTTATGGGCTTACAAATCTGAGCTGCGTTGGTTTACCTTCTTGTGTCTGACGTTATCTAAAGGAAATACAGCACGTTAGAATTTTCCCTAGTTGACTTTTTTTTATTTTATTTTTATTTTTTATTTTGTTCTTTTTTTTAATTTATTACTCCATCCGTTCACGATCTTTAGACCCTATTACTAGACGTCCACCATCTTTAGACCCTTTCATTTTTTAGTAGTAAGTCTCACAATACACTTTAACACTTTACCACCTATGTTGCATAGGTGCGGGGGCGATACGATACGCATATGTGGATACAGATTTTTAAAAAATTTAGGGTGCGATTCGTGAATGATACGTCTACATATTATCTTTTATTATATATACTAGTGTAGTGCCCGCCGAAATTCGACTGAGTTCAATTTTTAATAAAAATTAAAAAATATATTTAATTATTTGTTTCAAAATGATAGTACTTTAAAAATTCATTTTAAAAATATTTTCAATTCTATATGCTTTTAAAAGGTTAATAAGGGAGAATCTTTCTCGTTTAATTTTCTATTTTTCTAGTGTAGCGTCCGTCGAAATTCAATGGAATCACTTACAATTTTTAAGTAAAATATATAAGAGTATAAATATTTATTTTGACATAATAGTATTGTGACAATTTATAAGGGAAAAAATGTGAGCATTTATTTAAAAAAATGGGAGGATATAGAAATATAGGTTAAAATGAGAGATGATATTTTCTCTTGTAGCTATATATATATACTATATTTTAATATCAAGTCATTCATTGTTTTATGTGATTCAAAAATCGGATAAAGAGTTGTAACATTCCTCGAATTATTAGAAAAATAAGACAATTAGGTGTAATATTTCTTAGGTAGCTGCTCATTTTGAATGTAAAGTTATTTATTACAGTATTTTAACTCTTTTTTACATGGGTTATCCTATCGATTCTCTAACTTGTATAAAATACCTATTAATCAATTGGGAAAGTTATAAGTCCAAACAATTGAAATACAAAAATACAAGAATAGCTCAAGATAGATAATATTTCTGAAGTCACTCGTAACTTGTTGTTTACATTAACAAGAAAAAATTAGGTCAGAATAATATGTTATCTCTCGAGCAATTTAATTTAATTGCAAAGAAGTAGAACTTAATTTTTCTTTAAAGTTGTAATGAATTTAAATGTCAATACTCTCGTTGATTATCGAAATACAAAAATAGGTATATAGATGTAATATTTATGAAGTCATTCGTTGTTTACATTAACAAAAAAATTAAGTCAGAAAAAAATGTCATTTCTCAAGTAGTTTAATTTAATTGCAAAGAAGTATAACTTATTTTTTCTAAAAGTTATACTCAATTTAAATGACATGCCTCCCGTTGATTATCGAAATACAAAAATAGGCTAAGAGATATAATATTTCTGAAGTCACTCGTTGTTTGCATAAATAAAATTTAAAAAAAATTAGGTCAGGAAAATGTAATTTCTCGAGTAGCTTTAATTCAATTGTAAATGGGTAAGGACATTTAATTTTTTTGGGTAGTTGTATTCATTTTGAAATCGAGATTTTGATTAAGAAATATATATATAGGTGTGTTCCAATTAAATTCTTAAGAATGATACTCCATCTGTCCCACCTAAATTGTCCACAAGGGGGGATATATGTGAGGTATAAAATAATAAAAGTTGACAAATAGAGTGGGACGGAAGGAATATTTGTAAATTATTTCTCATAAAAATAAAATAATATAGCAAATCAACTAAAAATTATTAAAATTATTACAGGCTAGAATTAATGATTATGTTTATGTTTTTGACCAAATTTTTAGCCGTTATTATTAAACATTACACTAATTTTTCATAAAAATTAAAAAAAAAAGTTTAGAATCAAATAAATTTTTTGAATATTTTTTAATTTTAATTGGAGTCAAATAATTTCAAAAGTGTGTAGTATCTCTTATATTGGTTAATTTTTGGTGGAGTTTCATAAATAATCGATGTAGGATAGTTTAAACTAAATAAATTAATAAATTATAAAATCAAAACCATAAGAATTTAGGAAAAGATTCATAAAAATTAATGATAATGCCATATAGGATCGAATACCATTTTGCCTATTTTATATATATTGAATGATTGATTTGAAACGTGAGTTTTATTTATTTAGAAATAAATTGAAAGCATTACGTTCGAATAGTGTCTCCTGCATATGCAATACGTAATTTTAAATTCATAAAATATAGTTTTGTAGCAATACTCATTAGAAGATATCACATCACATAACATAGAAGAAAAAATAAAATAAAAAATATAGTTATTTATTTTACGTCATAGTATTTTAACAACTCAATTAAAAAAAACTATTAGCATTGAATTATATTATGAGAAATAGGTTAGTAAAAGACAACATTCCTCGTTTAATTTTACTCATTTTTGAATGTCAAATGGTATTACTTGATGTTGTTATTTGATAGTGCAATAATTTCATTAGAAAGAGTTCTAGCAGCTAACTATATATATTTAAAAAAATTAGTCCAGTTAGAAGTTGTACTTGTCGGAGAGTATATGTTAAATGTATCTTCTATAGTTATTTGTACGATAGTTGATCATGGTTTTGAATGTTTGGTCGCTCGACATTTACAATTGAAAAATACGTTAAAAGGATAAAAAAATCGATGTAGGATTGAAGTACTCATATATAGTAAATTTATATAAGATCACGCGATATCATTAACTAATATTGCAAACGGATTATAGTTAAAATCTTATAGGATTTAAATACAATTAAGAATATAGGAAAAAGGAAAAAAAAAAAAGAACGAACTATATACACAAATTAACAACTTTGTTACTTTGTTATTTAGGATTGGTTTTAGCTTAAATTATTACTACCTTCATCCCATATATTTAGACCACTTTGCTTTATGCACGTATTTCCACCGAAACCTAGTACGGGTTTTAAAATATAATTTTGTAGTATCGTTTTTTTACGGGATACTATGACACTCATATTATCCCGTAAAAAAAATGATACTACAAAATTATATTTTAAAACTCGTCTAGGTTTTGGTGGAAATACGTGCATAAATTAAAGTGGTCTAAATATGTGGGATGGAGGTAGTAATTTAAAAGAGAAACTCGATACAATTGATAATAAAGGGAAAGGAAAAGAAAAAGAAAAAAAAAAAAAAAAACAAGCGAATTATATTAATTAGCAACTTTGCGGCTGTATAGATATAGTAGATATACATTCTCATTAATTTATTGATTAATATATTAATTAAAAATTAAAGATATATATCAAATTAAAGATACGTATTAATTAGATTAAAATATTGATTAATTAGCCAAAATTATGAGAATTTAGCAAAATAATCAAGAAAAATCATAGTTGATCGACCTTTATTTTATTATTATATATACTAGTTTGTATCCCGTCGAAAATCGACGGGGTATTCATTCGTGCGAACTGAAAAAATGGTCGGAGTTTTAATTTTTTTTTTTCGTGTTATGATATATTTTTGTTATAAAATCTTTTAAGTATTACAAATTTACATACTAAAAATATTCAAAAAATTAATTATCAACGGGCCACTTGAAAATTGGAGTAGGATTATGGTCAAAATATTTTAACTTAAAAGCAGTTTAGTCTGATCGACCCCAACCGAAAATAGCACGTCTCACAATCAAAATATATGTACTAAAGAAAACTCAAAAACTTTTTGGTCAACGGGTCACCTGAAAAATCAAAGTAGAGTTAGGGCCAAAATATTTAAACTCAAAAACAATTAAGCCTGATCGACCCTAACAGAAAATAGTCCGAGCCCGATAGGAATGGTCTGAAAAATAAATGAGTTATGTAATGTTATATGTGATTCTACGATGGAATATATCAAGCCACCTCGAATTATAGGTTGTGATGATTTATTGGAAGAAAATTATTGGCCAACATAGAGGTGGTCAAAATAATCATACCCGCCGACCCGTACATGTACTCAAACACATACTCGGAGAGTACAAACCCATACTCGCTGGTTTGAGTTCGGAACCGTACTCCGAAGGCAGCAGTTTGGGTATGGATACTGAAAGTTGGAACTGCCATTTTGATATATATTTATTTCTTAGTGTTTATCCACCATCATCCCACTTTAGCATTTTTCAATTAAAATTTCACCAAATATGTTTTAACAGTGCTAGTCCTCGGATATCAAAGTTTTAAATAACTTGATATCCAATGATTTAGTATTTAGATGTCTAGTTTAGATTTAAGTTGTTGGAATCCTTGCAATAAAATAGTTCGAGTTACAACTAATCGAGTTTAAAATATTTTTTCTATTAAAAATAATAATTATAAAACTCGCTGGAACCGTCGGGTTGTACCCGTACCCGTACACGTCGTACTTGAAATCGTACTCGTACCCTACTATACCAATAGTAAGATATGGGTCCGGTATAGTGGAACCGTATCCACCGGGTATAGGTAAGATTCTGTGCATGAACCCGCATTTGGCCACATCTAGGCCAACTGACCACTTGAAAATTGAAGTAGGATTATGATCCATTCTGAATAAAAATAGGTCAGGTCGAGTGGGACGGAGAGAGAACCCAAAAACAATTTAGTTTAGCCAACCCAAATGAAAATAGTCCAAAGGGTATGCCTGATTTAATCAAAATAATTGAAACGATGCTCATTTTATGTATAAAGTATTGTCAAGTGTCTGAAATTAAAAATATATACTAAATTTTTTTCAAATACTTCTTGGTCAACGGGCCACCTCAAAATTAATTTTGTGTCTCAAATATATATTTTTTGTTACAAAAATTTGACAATCATAATTGTCGATACATACTAAAAGAATTTTAAAAACTTTTTGGTGTCAACGGGCCACCTCAAAATCGATTTTGTATCTAATATAAATATTTTTTTGTGAGAAAAATTTGACAATAATAGTTATTGATACATACTTACATAATTTTAAAAAACGTCATGGCCAATGAGCCACCTCAAAATCAATTTTGTATCTAATAGTATATTTTTTATAACAAAAATTTGACAATCATAGTTATCGATACATACTAAAAGAATTTCAAAAAATGTCATGGCCAATGGGCCACCTCAAAATCGATTTTTATCTAATAGTATATTTTTTTTTATAACAAAAGACAATCATAGTTATCGATATATACTAAAAGAATTTCAAAAAACGTCATTGCCAACAGGCCACATCAAAATCGATTTCATGTCTAATATATATCATAGTTATCGATACATACTAACATAATTTCAAAAAACTTCATGGCCAATGAGCCACCTCAATATCGATTTTAGTAATATATTTTTATTAAAAAAATAAAAAATTTGACAATTATAACTATCGATATATACTAAAAGAATTTATAAAACTCAACAGAATTTTAAAAATTATTGGCCAAACATGCCATCTCAAAATCTATTTTGTATGCCTAATATAATATTTTTATTACTTCAAAATCGATTCCAAGTCCATTTTTTTTTTCATAAAACTCAACAGGCCTCGATGATATGCTCATTTTAGTTTATGAAATTACTTTCCTAAGTTATATTGCAGAGTATATAAATTTGATACATATAGTGTGTCATGAAATAAAATATGAAGATAATACAATATTAAATATATGTATATAGAACTAAATATAAGAATCAATTTGTATAAATATATAAATTTTAGATAAATAATTAACGGGTGATGTAGGAGAAGCCATGTAGGCACGTAGATCGTTGTGGTGCTCCAAATCCGCAACAACTCTTTGATATTATATTTGTGTTTTTTTTTTTTTATCTAATATTAATATTTTGTTTAGGGCTCCACAATAATGTTGTGGCTCCACAAATCAAATTATGAATTTTGTTGGGAAGATATAGAGCTATTTATATAGGTACTCATTCGTTGAATTCTTATAAAAAATCGATGTGGGATTGAAGTCATTATTGTGGATTAATTAGATTAAATTATTGATAAAAAGGCAAAATTATAAGAATTTAGGAAAATATTAAAAAAAAAGGCAAAATTATAAGACATTACCAATTTATTATTACTTCACATCATATCTTATAGTTGATTTATGTATTTATTTATTTTTATTAATTGCACGAATTTTGATGATATTTACTCATTCGTTGAATTCTTATAAAAAATCGATGTGGGATTGAAGTCATTATTGTGGATTAATTAGATTAAATTATTGATAAAAAGGCAAAATTATAAGAATTTAGGAAAATATTAAAAAAAAAGGCAAAATTATAAGACATTACCAATTTATTATTACTTCACATCATATCTTATAGTTGATTTATGTATTTATTTATTTTTATTAATTGCAAGAATTTTGATGATATTTTAAATAAAAATTTAGATACTTAATTCGTCTTATATATAATAGAAAATTAAATAAAAGATAAACATTAAAATTAAAGAAAATTTTGTATAAATTATAAATATGTAGATTTTATAGATGTTTTACTGTATAAAATTAAATCAACAATAAATCATGTCTATAATATTACGCTTCCTTTGCCGATCCAGCCATGATGATGAGAATCATGTATATTGGTAAAAATAAATATTATACAATTATAATGCCAAATCCTATTGATTAATGATTACCGTGTATATACATAAATATGTTAACAATATGAAATCACATATATTTATGAAATTACGCATGGATTGAGTCCCGTGATTATGGAATTTCTCATAATCAAATTAAAGATATGTATGGAAATAAGATAAATATGAATTGTGTATTTAATTGAGTTTATATATAATTAAAATATATAAATATATAGAATTTAGATAAATAGGGAACGGAGGATGTAGGAGGCGCCACGTAGGCGCATGAATCACTCTGGTGTCATATCTATAATATTACGCTTCCTTTGCCGATCCAGCCATGATGATGAGAATCATGTATATTGGTAAAAATAAATATTATACAATTATAATGCCAAATCCTATTGATTAATGATTACCGTGTATATACATAAATATGTTAACAATATAAAATCACATATATTTATGAAATTACGCATGGATTGAGTCCCGTGATTATGGAATTTCTCATAATCAAATTAAAGATATGTATGGAAATAAGATAAATATGAATTGTGTATTTAATTGAGTTTATATATAATTAAAATATATAATATAAAATATATAAATATATAGAATTTAGATAAATAGGGAACGGAGGATGTAGGAGGCGCCACGTAGGCGCATGAATCACTCTGGTGCTCCGAATCCGCTGCGGAATTATATATAAGATATATATAGACATCACTTATTTTTAAAAATAAAATTTATAAATTATATAAATGTCAAAGGAAATTTCAATTAAATCCATAAATTAAATACTATATTGATTTTACAGTAAATTTTAATTTTAAGGAAATAAATATATTAAAAAAAATAGGAAAAAAACCCAAAAAAAAAAATTATTACAAAAATAACCTCAAACACAACCAAAACGCACCGGATTCTCGTAACAGTCGCACCGGATACTCGTATCCAATATATATATATTGGGATTCGCCACGTGGCGAATCTCGTGCGTATCCCACGTGAATCGCACCCTCACCGGTATCCTCCGCGTATCCGATACTGCAATATGTATTTTTTTTAGAATAATCCGTGCATTATATTATAGTTTACCACTTTAACACTTTCATACAACTAAGAAATTAGATGGACCCATAATTATTCCGTTTTAACACTTTAATGTATTAAGACATCATCAAAACTAGGGATGTAAACGGGGCAGGGTGGGGTCGGATATTGCTTTCCCATCCCCATACCCGCCAGGGTCGCGTACCCGACGGTGAAATTTATTTTTTTATTAAAAAAATGATTTTTTAATAATTAAAAAATATTATTTTATTGAAAAAATTAATAAAAACTAAAATTATAATCAAAAATAAATAAAAGAATGGTAAATTAGTTAATATATTCATCAAAAAATAAATAATTACATAATAAACTTATTAAAAATTTAAATATAATTAAAAATATATATATACAATTTATTTATCAGGGTGGGTCGGAGCCGTCAGGGCGGGGATATATAAACCCATCCCCGCCCCATTAGGGACGGATCCCCGCGGGTACTCGATATATTTGGGTTCAAAAATTATGGACGGTGGAGTATTATTTTATATATTCCCCGAGTTTTTTACTCGTTTGCTTGGGCTTGACTATAAATAGTCACTAAACATAATAAATAAAATCATTCGTACACGTTATATAGTTTACCTCGTACGTCACATGAGTGTGGTACTAATTAGACACAAAGTGAACGTCATTTTAAAATTTTCGGTTAGTTGAGCAAACCCTTCGAGCTATTAAATATACTACAAAGTGATATGGCGACCGGATGCAAACTAGTTTTGTTCCTTTCTCAATGGAGACTTATTAATTAATTCGATAGTGACAAAATTGTAGTGGTCCAAATGCACGTGAAGGGCCCAGATTCATTATCCTTTTCACAATTATATCAGCCCATTTCGCTACTTCTCCCCAAATCATTCCTCAGCCATAGCTGCTGCTGCTTTCTTCTTCTTCTCTACTTCCAACAAAATTTAAATTGAGAACGAGAAAACCCCCCCAAATTCATTCAAGACATCAACATCAAGATCCAACCATGATTTTTGGAAGATTTCTGTCAAATTCTTCATTTCACTATGCCGTCAGCCGTCCAATAAGATTCTTCTCCGCCAATCCCAGATTCAATTTTGGCTGTGTACGTGGACCTGACGATGCCATCGCTCTGTTTCACAGAATGGTGGGAGTGCATCCGCTCCCTTCTGTTATTGAATTCACGAAATTGCTCAGTGCTGTGGTGAAGATGAGACACTACGCTCTTGCCCTTCACCTGTTCGATGGAATGCTTCGCAGGGAGGCTCCTGTTAATGTTTATACCTTGAGCATTGCAATCGATTGCTTTTGTCGTCTTAAGAGGGTCGAATTAGGATTTTCGATCTTAGGCAGCATTTTGAAGCGGGGTTCGAGCCTAGTGTGGTAACTTTCAACACTCTGCTTAAAGGTCTTTCCTTGGCTGGAAAGATGGAGGTGGCTGAAAAGCTGCTGAAGAATATGGTGGCTCATGAGATCTACCCAAATGTGGTGACTTATAATACTTGTGTGGGTGCTTTCTGCAAACAGGGAAATATGAAAGCAGCTGAAAATATTTTCAAACTAATGATGGAGATGGATGTTCAACCCAACATCATTACCTACAGTGCCTTGATTAATGGTTATTGTTTGAGAGGGGAGATGGACCGAGCTAGAAGCATATTTGATGCGGCAGTGAATTCCGGCATCAAGCCTAATATCGTAAGCTACAATAGCTTGATGGATGGGTACTGCAAAAGGGGGAGAGTCGATGAAGTCTTACATACTTTTATGGAAATTCCCACCCAAGGGTTAGAGTACAATGTTGTATCGTACAACATAATGGTAAATGGGTTGTGCAGTGCTCATCGTATTGATGAAGCATTTTTGGTGTTGCAGACAATGGAAGATAAAGGCATCATTCCTGACATAGTAACATATAGTAGCATCATTCAAGATTGTGCGCTGATAATAAACTTAGAGAAGCGAATAATATTTTCCACAAGCTTCCATCCAAAGGTTTGCAGCCGAATGTTGTAACGTATACCATCCTTATTGGTGCGCTCAGTGAAGAAGGGCTGATAGATGAGGCTAAGGATTTGATGACGCAATGGTAAACAACGGTTGCTTGCCTGATTGTGTGACGTACAAAGTTTTTGTTAGAGGTGTTCTGAAAAGGAACATGATGCACGAAGCCATTCCCTTCCTGGAAGATATGGTTTTGAGGGGTTTCGCACTTGATGCCACTAGTTTTTCAGTGCTGCTTCAGCATTTGGAAACATAAGGTGGAACTTATAATGAGGTTTTGAAACTTGTACCAAGCAAAATCATTTAACAGAAATCAGTTGGAAAGACTAAGTGGAGATAATGTTATGTTTCATCTTTTCACTGATGTCATCTCTTGGATATATACTTATATCAATGGTTGTGACTGAATATTGACTATGGAAGTCTTCGATTAGTAGGAACATCATGAATGAAGTTTTTTTCTTATATAGATTGCAATAGGGAAACTAATTTATCCTTTACAATTTTCATCCTAGTTCAATGTAACAATTTTTGGAAATAAAATGCTGTTTGGATTTGTATGATGCAATTGCCATTCTCTCTATCTCTTTCTCTCTAGCAAAAATCGTTGTGTCAATTTCTCAAGAAAAGACAAATGCAGTGTGTCAAATTGAAAGAGCAGGCTCCGACAATTCACAGCTACAACTTACTTGAATAGAAATCCATTTCTGGCCCCTTAGATGCTCTTTGATGGTCGTCTTCTTCTGCTGCTACTATTTTTGTTCTTATTATAATTTGATTTCAAAGAATTTTGAAGTTGTTCACATAATTGTTATTATAATCCGATGTGGGCTGTTCAAAGGATTTTGAGGCTTGATTTCAACATATAACTGCATATGTTATTGTGTGCATTTATGTCTTTTGTTGAAAGATTTAGTTTTTATTCCCTTTTTAAAATCTGGGCTGCTGCCAAAAGTTTCAATGTTAGCGGAAAATGTGCAGTATTTGAAGAAAGAGTGAAAAAAAGCCACTCTATGCAGCCACTCGAAAAGCTCAAGAAGACATCACTTCATCATATGTTGATGCTGATTTTCTCTAGTTTTTATAGACATAATCGATTGGAGTGGAGACTCAAATTTTGTTAAGTGCTTTGAGGGCTTTTCAAGAAGAGAATTTTAGTGTCATTTCATTTCAGCTCTGATTTGTAGTGGTAATCCTTTATGAGCATGTTTTCTTGTAATGCCATTATTTATTTGTTTTTATCTCTACAATGAGAATTTTTCCCCAATTTCATTTTCTATTCTTCGCATCTCTTCCTCTGTACAATTCTTTCTCATTCTCTGCAAATCATGCTAGAATTGAGTTTTTCTACAAAATTTGACCGTATGGAATGGAAATATTTTCAATTGGTGTTGAGTTTGCTTCATTCAAGACCTATCGCCATTTCAAAGTTAAGGATTTGATTCTCAGTTTTTTTTTGCTTGTATTGTGGGGATATCTTAGCTGTCTATGGTAAATTGAATAGAGATTAGGAGTAGAATAATAATGGCATTCTTCTTCTTCTGGATTCGCATCTGTGATCATCATTTTTTGCTGACTTGATGAGTTCTGCTATTCAGGATCCTGAACTAATTGCTCTGAGAACTGTTCTCAGAGCAAAGTGTATCGATAATCTAATTCATGTAAATATGTAATACTAATCCTGAACCCTGACCATAATGCACTAATTTCAATTCCAGAATAGGTAGTATGTTGAAGCTGTTAGGATTTATCATTACATCTTTGCAGGTTGATCTGGCATCTATATGTTTTTCCTTGTTCTGGTGTTTCTTGTAGATTACACATGATTATGCATATCTGCATGTTAAGATTTATGAATCTCTATCAGCTGGTTGAGGATATTTTTGCTGCAAGTCTGCCTTGCTGGCGAGAGTTATTCACCCAAGATTTACAAAATACTGGAGTTGTATTTTATTGGAGAAGCTCGATCATAACCGGAATTTTCACAGCTAATCCCAAAAATGTCCAACATTATTACTAAATAAATGAAAATAAAATGATAACGTGCTAAGTAGGATTCTTGTGTGAGTGATTTTGTTATATAGGGACAAAGATATTGTAGAAATAGAAATACATTAATTATTTTCCATAAATATTGCATTTGTAACGTCTATAATTAATTTTGATTAAATAATATTAATGTATTATTATTATTTACCATTCATAGATATTTTATATAAACAACATAAAAATATTAGAGAACAAAAAAGCTTACTTTAATTAGCGAGAAAAAAAAAAACTTCTATAAATGGCAACTTTGAAGTCGTTATTATTATATAGATTAATCACCAATATATGTTGGGATATAATGTTAATGGAGAATTCATAATATGATCATATAAATATTTTGATTAGATTCCAAAACTCTTGTATCCTTTCTTGAAAAAAGATGATGTCATTGTTGCAAGCATAGTTAGTCAGCTTACTTGTTAAGGAGATTGACGACTTCACAAGCTAAAGACTGATGCAACAAGCCAATAAGAAGAGTCATTGATACATCTCTGACCCCTTAAAAAGAAAGAAGACCTGATCATGTTCGTAGATCAACAATTCAAAATGTAAAATTAGAATTTCAGACAAAGTTTTAATGTTTAGAGGTTATTAACCCTTTTTATATTCTTGTAATTGGCTTTGAAACTGTTGTTTATTCATTACTAGAAGTTTTTTTTTTTTTTCCAAATCATTCACTGTTCATAGTTTTTTTTTTCCGACTTTATAATTATATTGTCTTTTTTAATTAAGTGAAGATCGGTTCATGTGGGAACCATTTATTTAGTGAGAACTAAGAACTCATCTCGTTCATTAATTTTAAGAGATAAACGGTTCAGATTTGGTGATTTTAGTAGTTATTTTTGGAAGTTAAAATACTTAAAGGGCATTAGAGTAATCTTATTAATTATTCATCAAATCGCAATTCCACAAATCATGGGATCATTTAATTATTGTGTTCTCTCTCTCCATTACCGTATACTAATAAAAAAGCATGAAATCAAAATTAAAACAACATCAAATCAAACTAAAAAAGCATGAAAATATATTTAAAAAGCATGAAATCGACACTAAAAAAATGCCTGAAATCAATTTTTAAGATGCATGAAATCAAAACCAAAAAAGCATCAAATCAACACAAAAAAAGCATGAAAATATATTTAAAAAATATGAAATCGACACTAATAAAAAGCATGAAATCAGTTATAAACATGCATAAAATTAACACTAAAAAGGCATGAAAATATATTTAAAAATCATGAAATCGATCCTAAACAAGTATGAAATTCACAAAAAAAAATGAAATCAATTTTAAAAATGCATGAAATTAAAATTAAAAAAGCATGAAATATATTTAAAAAATTATAAAATCGACACTAAAAAAAGCATGAAATTAAAACTAAAAAACATACAAAAGAATAAAATAAGCATGAAATTAATCGACATTAAAAAAAGTATGAAATCAATATTAAAGAAGCATGAAATCGAAATTTAAAAAGCTTGAAATTAATACTAAGAAAGCATGGATTTTTTTTAAAAAAAGCATGAAATCAATGCCAAAAAAGTGTGAAATCAATATTATAGAAGAATGAAATCGAGACTAAAAAAACATGAAATCAATAATAAAAAAATTAAAGAAAACATGAAATTAACACTAAAAAGCATTGGAGAAGAATTAAAATAAGCATGAAATCAAACACTAAAAAAGCATGAAATTAACACTAAAAAGGCATTAAATCAACACTAAAAAAGCACGAAACTAGACCCTAACCCTGGAATAAACCCTTAGGGGATTTATTATCTAGTATTCGACTTTTGGTGGTTTTGGGTGTTATCATTGGTTTTCCGAAAACTAGGCTCTAGCCTGGAATAAACCCTTAGGGTTTATGGTCTAGGGTCTAGTGTCCGGGTTTTGGCATGTTTATTCATGTTTTTTTAGTCTTTGATTTCATGCTTTTTTACTTTTAATTATTAGTGTTTTTAAACCCTAAGGGACCTGTACCTTAAACCCTAAGAGTTTATTCCAGAACTAGGGTCTAGTTTTTGGAAAACCACTAATAACACTCCAAACCACTAAAAGCTGGACACTAGATAATAAACCCCGTAAGGGTTTATTCCAGGGCTAGGGTCTAGTTTCGAAAAAACCCCACTAATAACACCCAAAAAAGCATGGGAAAAAAAATTAAAATACGCATGAAATCAAACACTAAAAAAGCATGAAATTAATACTAAAAAAGTATGAAATCAACACTAAAAAAGCACAAAACTAGACCCTAACCCTGGAATAAACCCTTAGGGGATTTATTATCTAGTATCCGACTTTTGGTGGTTTTGGGTGTTATTAGTGGTTTCCGAAAACTAGGCCCTAACCCTGGAATAAACCCTTAGGTTTTATGGTCTAGGGTCTAGTGTCCGGGTTTTGGCATGCTTATTCATACCTTTTAAATGTCTATTTTATGCTTTTTTAGTCTTTGATTTCATGCTTTTTTTACTTTTAATTATTAATGTTTTTAAACCCTAAGGGCCCTGTACCTTAAACCCTAAGGGTTTATTCCAGGACTAGGGTCAAGTTTTCGAAAAACCACTAATAACACTCCAAACCACTAAAAGCCGGACACTAGATAATAAACCCCGTAAGGGTTTATTCCAGGGCTAGGGTCTAGTTTCCGAAAAAAACCACTAAGAACACCCAAAAAATCATGGGAAAAAAATTAAAATAAGCATGAAATCAAACACTAAAAAAGCATGAAATTAACACTAAAAAATCATGAAATCAACACTAAAAAAGCACGAAACTAGACCCTAACCCTAGAATAAACCTCTAGGGGATTATTATCTAGTATCCGACTTTTGGTGGTTTTGGGTGTTATTAGTGGTTTTCCGAAAACTAGGCCCTAGCCCTGGAATAAACCCTTAGGGTTTATGGTCTAGGGTCTAGTGTCCAGGTTTTGACATCCTTATTCATGCTTTTTTAATGTCTAGTTCATGCTTTTTTAGTCTTTGATTTCATGCTTTTTTACTTTTAATTATTAGTGTTTTTAAACCCTAAGGGCCCTGTACCCTAAACCCTAAGGGTTTATTCCAAGACTAGGGTTTATTTTTCGAAAAACCACTAATAACACTCCAAACCACTAAATGTCATACACTAGATAATAAACCCCGTAAGGGTTTATTCCAGGGCTAGGGTCTAGTTTCCTAAAAAACCACTAATAACACTCAAAAACACTAATAACAATAAAAAGCATAAAATCATGACTAAAAAATATGAAATAACAATAAAAAAACATTATAAAAGCATGAATAACCATGCCAAAATCCGAACACTAGACCCTAAACACTAAACACTAGACCCTAAACCCTGACACCCTAAACTCTAAAGGGTTTATTCCAAGGCTATGGTCTAGTTTTCGGAAAACCACTAATAACACCCAAAATCACCAAAAGCCGAACACTAGATAATAAATCCCCTCAGGGTTTATTGTAGGGTTAGGGTCTAATATTGTGCTTTTTTAGTGTTGATTTCATGCATTTTTAGTGTTAATTTCATGTTTTTTAGTGTTTGATTCCATATTTTTTAAATATTGATTTCCTGTTTTTTTTAGTATTGATTTCATGCTTATTTTAATTTTTTTCATGCCTTTTTAGTTTTGATTTCATGTTTTCTTTAATTTTTTATTATTGATTTCATGCTTTTTTTAGTCTCGATTTCATTCTTCTATAATATTGATTTCACGCTTTTTTAGCATTGATTTCATGCTTCTTTTAAAAAAAAATCCATGCTTTCTTAGTATTAATTTCAAGCTTTTTAAATTTCGATTTCATGCTTCTTTAATATTGATTTCATACTTTCTTTTAATGTCGATTAATTTCATGCTTATTTTATTATTTTGTAATTTTTTTGTTTTAATTTCATGCTTTTTTTAGTGTCGATTTTATACTTTTTTTACTATATTCATGCATTTTTAAAATTGATTTCATTTTTTTTTTGTGTGGTTTTCATGCTTGTTTAGTATCGATTTCATGCTTTTTAAATATATTTTCATGCCTTTTTAGTGTTAATTTTATGCATGTTTATAATTGATTTCATGGTTTTTATTAGTGTCGATTTCATGCCTTTTTAATATATTTTCATGTTTTTTTTGTGTTGATTTGATGCTTTTTTGGTTTTGATTTCATGCATCTTTAAAATTGATTTCAAGCATTTTTTTAGTGTCGATTTCATGCTTTTTTAGTTTGATTTGATGTTGTTTTAATTTTGATTTGATACTTTTTTTTATTAGTATACGGTTATGGAGAGAGAGAACGAAATAATTAAATCATCCCGTGATTTGAGGAGGAGATGGTGGGTGCCGATAATTAAGGTAGTGGAATCTTAATTAATTTTTCCATGACTAAATTACCCTTTATAATTAGTAAAAAAGCATTTAATCCATACAATATCTAATATAGGAATTAATCTACACCATAGATCTCTAACAAAATAAATGCCTAAATTGGTTCCTAGTTCTCACAAATTAAATGGTTTCCACATGAACCTCCCCCTATATATATATATATAATTTGAATTATCTCTTTTTTGGTGTGTCTTGAAAAGGAGGAAGAAGAAAATATTTATAGGCTACTCCCTCTCAAGTTTTTCATCATATTTTCGATGTTGGACAATGAAACAATACATTAATGCTCAAACCTCTCCCACTTAAGCTTACAAATTCAATGTGCGACAAGACAAAAAGGAGAGAACCAATAACACCTATACAAAATGCTTTCCATTTGTTTGAATTTAATAGAAAAAATTATTTGAAAGTTTAGTGGTATATATTTCAAATAAAAGTAAATAAATAAATAAAATCAAATTGAAAATTAAATTATAAAAAAAGAATTAAAAATAATATACTAAATCGGAGAGAGCCGGGGGAGAGAGCCCTTGGGCTGTGGTCGATTTTGGGAAGGGGCTCTCTCTGCCGGAAAGTGGGAGAGACCCCCTTCAATGGGCTCTACGCTCAGACATGTTAAAACGTGTGCAAAAAGAAAAGCTTGGGACCTAAAAATTAGTGAACGAAATGTGGGAGGATCCCCTGCTGTGTATGGAAACACATCACATGTTGTGGTCGTTTAGAGCACAAAGATGTGCCGTTTCATCATGCTTTTCTTCTTTCTTTTTTATTTTTCCCCTTCATTAGATATAAAATATAACCCAAATAATAGAAACTTTATTTATAACCCAAGGTAAATTGATAACCCAAAATACTAGAAACTTAAAAAAATCAATCTATAAAAAATAAATCTTAATTATGAAAATTATTAATTAAATATTATATAGATATATATAATATATATATATATATATATTTGTATATAAACATGATGAACTAGTTAAAGATTAACAATAAACAATTGGGCGAAAATTAAAATAGCCATTTTCAATAGAAAAAAACCTTGTTAGCCACCTTTATAAAAACAAACTTATTTAGCCATTTTAGAGGTTTAAAGTCTAAAATACCCATTACTTTTATTTTCTTTTGATTTCGTTTCGTTTCTTTTCTTTTTGGTCTAATTGCCATTGTTTACCATTATCATCTGAAAATATAATTACAGATCGAATGAGTTCACATTTCTCTTCAATAATTCATCAAAAATCCCCCAACCAATTTCGAATTTGTGACCTCATAATAAACTAAAATAAAAATGATTGGAGTTAAGAAAACTAACACTCGAGTACATAAAATCGGAAAAATCAAAAACAAGAATTTTAAAGGATTGAACACAAAATTTAAATTTGTCATCACGCAGGCATTACGATTTACACATACACAAACACTATTAAAACTACAGGCAATAAAGGAAGAAATTAGAGTTCTTGATGTTTTTGTTATGGAGATGAATGGATTGCAGCAGGCAAACTGGAACGTCTGCTATCGGAAGAAAAGAAAATAATAAAGGAAAAATCCGAAAAAAGGGGAAAAAAAATAATAATAAGTAACTGGTATTTTGGGTTTAAACATTAAAATTGGCTAAAAAAGTAGAATTTTATAAAGGGCATTATTTGATATACCAATTTAAACTTAGTCAAATAGAATTATACCCACAAACTTAAAAAACTTAAGTTATACTCAATTTTTATGTTTTCGGACCAAATTGCCCTTAATTTTTCAAATTCGAAAATGGGTAGTTTTTGCTTGAACCAATCGTCGCGCCTTTCGATGTAATCAAAACCTACTGAACGACCCTCCATCTTCCTCATTTTATTTCATACAAGCAAACCCTCATCTGCTTTCTCTCTCTCCTCACTTTCATTCTCTGAAATTGTATTCTCCCGGCGACAAGACTACTCTTTTGAAGCCAACGTTCCGCCGCAAGAACCCTCGCATCCGTTGTAGCCGCTGAAAACTTGTTGAAATGGCCACATCTACTTCAAATCGCGACAAACAAGTTCATTGGGTATTAAATCCGACTGGGTTTTTTCTATTTCGAAGAATATTTTGGAATTCTTCGAATTTTCTTAGTTTTTGAAGGTTTTTTCTGGTTATTTTGAACAATGTTGAAGAATATTTGTTCTGTATTTCTTGATTTATGTTATTTGCTATATTTTATGCTGAAATCGCAACATGCAAGTGGAAATTTTGTTAAATTTTGATTTTCACTATATTGTTAGATATTTTGGTCGTTTTTTTGGTATTTTGTGTGGTGCAGCAGTAATGTTCTTCATTTTCTTCATCTTTGTGGTTCTTCTTCGTTTTTTGCTTGATTTTCTCTATATTTTGGCAGTTTTTGGTTGCTGGGGTTATTTTGGGTGGTTTTTCTGTTTCGGCTTGGCCCAGTTGGAACACTTGGCACTGTTTGGTCGATAGTTCTATCATAAATAAATGTTTTTTGTTCTGTAGTCGTTCTTGTGATTTTTTAGCGGTTGTGGGTGGTTATGGGTTTAGGCTTGGCTGTTTTCCGGTGGTTATGGGTGGTTTCTTGTCAGTTTTTTGGTGGTTTGTCTGTTTCAAGTTGGAATACTTGGAACACTTGTTGCTTTATGATCGATAGTTCTAACTTTTTCCTAATTAGTTCCAACTGTTATAATAGTTCCAACTGTATACTCACATTTTATGCCATCTTTTTGAAGGTTCGATGGACTTATCCGAGGGAGGAGCATTTGGAAGATGGTGATAATTGGAAGTTGGTTTTAAGTGGAAAAGAGACCATAATTTCAGAAATAAAGAAGAGGATTATGGAGGAACATGATAGAGAAACCCTTGATCTGATGGAGAAGTCTGTTTTTAAGGATTTAATGCGATACCCCAATGTTATTAAAAAATCTACTAGATGCATACATTATGTTGTGACGAAGGAAGCTATCAAAAAGCCAGATCTGTATCCAATGGTTATATACTACAAGGTGAATGGTACCATGGTGAGGTTCGGTTGAATGGAGTTTGCATTGGTGACCGGCCTACGATTTGGAAAAGCTAGATTTGATCCCTACGCTGATCATCCCATTCCTGAAGACTCTGTCTACATACGGATTTTCAACAACAATCCCATTTCTCCAAACCAGCTGTGGATGTGGTATCGGGAGAAGAATAACTTCGACCGTGTCAGTGCTGATGACTGCTTGAAGATTTCTAAGGTTCTGATCGTTGCTCATATCGTACTGGGCCTGGACGCCACCAGCACGAAGGTTCCAGATTGGGTATGGGCTTTGATCGAGCAACCCAAAGAATGGGATAAGTTCCCCTGGGGCAGCATCTCCTTCCAAATTCTGTTGAAATCTTTGAAAGCTGTCAAGCATAACATTCCTTCGAAATCATATCACTTGACTGGGAACACTCTGGCATTCATGGTATGTTTGTTTACATTAGCACATGTATTACAAGTTTTATGAAATTATTAAATGTTTAAAATTTGTTTGTTATTTGTAGGGCTGGATTTATGAGGCATTCCCAGACTTGGGAAGGGCATTTGGGGGAAGGCTGCCCAGAAATTATCGTCCTCGTGGCTTGCGGTTCACCTATCATAAAAAATTAAATTATACAGAGATTGATGTCACCCAGGTTAAAAATCTGTTTGTTTTGCATGCTGTAGGACTTGGAATACTTTGCACTATCTTACATATAGTTCCAAGTGATCCAAATCCTACCGCTTTATTCTTATCTTCCAACTTGCAACAATTGGAACTTTTTGATCTGTTCCAACAGCTCCATGTTTTGGTATCTCTATCTAATGATATGGTATGTATTATGTTGAAGGTTCACGAGCAGTTAGAGCCTGAACATAAGGAGATCAACAGGAAATATATGAAGTCTGTCGAGCCCGAAAGGATGCCCTTCGCTCTTGCCTACAATGCAAATCTCCTAGTGAGGATGAGGGCAGCGGCAAGAATGGCCGCCCAACCACAATTTCCTTGCCTTCCAGTCCCACCGAGGTTAGCCCAGGTGCCAGAGGGGACCAGTGCAGATGCAGAGTACGATGAGGCAGGCGACAGGGATGAAGTCGTTTACACCCTGACAAGAAAAAGGAAGCGAGAATTGGTTCAAGAAATCTCGAAAAAAGCCCGGATGGAGATCGAGGGGAGCGACATACTTGCCTAGAAAGTAGCAGATATTGTTGTGAAGAGGATGACCGCTCTATTATTTCCAGAGCGTGTTGACCGGATGGAAGCCACACAAGTCCAGGAGGATGAAAACACCAACCAAGTCCAGGAGGATGAAAACACCAAACAAGTCCATGTTGATGAAGGCACTAATGAAGTCCAGGAGGATGAAAACACCACACAAGTCCAGGAGGATGAAAACCACACAAAAGTCCAAGAGGATGAAGATCAAAAAGAGGAAGAAGGTGAGGAAGAAGAGGAGGATGGCCAAGTTGATGACAATGAAAATGATGATCAAGGTGATGCCAATGAGGATGATGGAGAGCCTGGTGGAATGTCTGATGAAGTGGTCACAACCGGAGAACCTGGTGGAGCTACTGATGAAGTGGCCATGTCTAAAGATTTAGGAGGAGGGAAACATAAATTGGTGTTCAATATTTATCAATTGATTTTTATGGAAAAATTATAGCTTCTTTTAAGAGAATCTTCTTGATGTTTCCCTGTGATTGATCTCTTGAACACAGGTTGATGAACCGGACGATGAGGACAACCCCCCAAGCCATGAGTAGATGAAGAAGGAGAAGGAAGAACTACTTCAACTCCAGCGCGATGCATTCGAGGAATCGCAGCTCAACTTCTGCACTCCGGCGGCAACGGCAGTTCCAGGCTCATCCAGTGCTTCAGCGGACGAAGACCCTCAACCAAATCTTCTATTTGCCCTGATCATCAGGTATACAAGAGCAGCAAGAAATAAAAAACTTGCGGCGGTGTTGAGGAGTCCCTTCTTGCCAAATGATGTCCGTGGTACAGACTTCCAGCGCTACATGAAGGGTCCAAAAGAATTGTAAGTTCACCAAAATGCTAAACACTATTTTTTTAAACATGAAAATGACCTCATACTGAAATTTATTGTTTCATTTCAGGAGGAATGTTGGCTTGCCGTATGGAGTCGATCAACCTTACGTTAAGCCATGAAGAACAAGCTTGAAAATGAGCACATTGACCCATACGTTATGATTATAGCCACAAACCCCAGATTGGCTGGAATCCGAAATGTTAAGCCAAAAACAAGAATCATTGGGCCGATGTTCATGGTAATTGTTCCCGTTTTTATTTGTATTTATTTACCTTGTGGACATTATAAATTGTTCCTCACAATTAGTGTGCATGTCAGTGTGCTGTTGACGACGTATGGAATAAGCTTCAGCACGTCGGAGAGATCAACTTCGAAGAAGAAGAAATTGTACCGGAATCAGAGCTTGAAGACCTCTCCCGGTGGGTCCTCGGAGAGATGCCAAACTGGGGCAACCTCGATAGTTGGCTGGATGTGAATGAGGTAAAATTATGCTACGATTCCGAAGTTGGAACAATTGGGACAGTTGGTATAATTGTTCCAACTGAGTTGTTACATTACATTACAAATTGTTCCAACTCATTTATTTACAACTAATATGAAACATTTCCAAATTCTCTGTGAGCAGGTCATTTATGTGTGCTATTTCAATAAACACTGGGCCACATGTGTTCTGGACTTGGATGCATGTACACTGGATATATAGGATAGCAACCAGCACAAGTTCACTGAATACATATATCAGCTCCGTGTAGACGCATTTAGGCCTCTTGCTCGCATCATGCCACAGGTGCTGAAGTACATGAACTTCTATGAGAAAAGGCAACAACAACAGCCATCATACTCGCAGTGGGTGCACTTCCATCCAGATGTCAATGTGATCAAACAAGATGACAGTGAGAGCTGCGGCCCACTGGCGTTAAAGTATGCTGAAAATTGCCTTAGGGGTGTCAGGAATACGGCGATGTGAGCCACGGCAGGTTCAAAGATATCGGAATCACATTGCTGAGTGCATCTATAAGTGGAGTACGGACGAGAGCACAATTGATTACAGTTGATGATGTTGGTGGTGACAAACAATATATCATTTTTTTTATGCATGGTGTGTGGCCAGGATGCCAAAATAATTATTTCTCACTTATGATCTGTCCAGGGTTGTAGTTGTGTTTGCTTTAAACATTAGTACAATGTGGTTTGTATGAAGTAGTATGTTAGGGAAAAGAATTATGCCAATGCATGCTTACGTATTTGATCGCATATCTTGTGATATAATTGTATTATGTCATGTTTTTGCCAAATTTAATATATTCATAAACTCGGGATAATTGGATCAATCGACTGTATTTGTGCCATTTGTTCCATGCAGTTAGGAGGCTTGGATCAGTTAGAACTATTACACCCGATTGTTCCAATTGTTCCATGTCTTAACTGAAAAACAAATCTTCGTTCTTCACATTGTCCAGTGCGAAAAGGATCATCATCTCATCATATAGTCGCTCGCCACGGCTGTAGTAAGCTTTAGCCATCGCCTTTGCCTGCAACAAACGATGATGAAGGCACAAAATTCACACAAACTTGAAAATGGACAGTACTAGGGGTTACAAATTTGAAAGCGAAAATGTTACCTCGATCATCTCACTCCATTTAGCATCACTTGTGAACACACGATTGCTCTCTCTATCCCAATCGGTTCCTTCTTGCGCAAGCAGCCACTTGTACGTCGTATACCAGTCTTTTAACAAATTAAATCGGCAGTAGAGATCCTCCCAGTCGAGGACCAGATTCGGATTGTTGTTCAAGAGAACGACCTTCACCTTGAGTAAGGCTTCCGCCAGAGCATGAGCGTATTGGAGCTCGGGGTATTTCTCCATCAGTGAAATGAGACAGTCAATGAATGCCTTATCAAGAGCCTTGTTCCATGGGCAGTATATTTTCAAGGCTGTCCACGTCATCAACTGCACGATGTACGGACGCAACAGACGTGTCATGATCACCCTCACTATCGTGATCACTATCATGATCACTATCATGGAAACCCTAATCCTCATTCCATTCTAAACCCATGTCGAAATTCCCGCCCAGATCACGATCGATATACCTATCAATATCCATGTCCCTGTCCTTGCACATATTCTGATCCAAATCCCTTTCTAAATCCGTGTTCAAATCCTTGTCTAAAGCCGTATTCAAATTCGTATCCAATTTTTTCCCAAACCTCGACCCAAGCCTGTTTTCCCAACCCGAGAAGCATTAGTCACCGAGTTGTGCCATTAGCCAGCCTTTCTGCATGGTCATTTACAGCCTCTAATAATTTCTCATTTATCGGAGCTGTAGAAACATATAATATAGGGGCTTCCAACTCATTCAGAACATAAGCTAGTTCAAAATCATCTGTAATCTTCATTCTAGCAGTTCGGCCGGTAGTGGACTCAACCAGTGCAACTACTTTATACACATACTTACTTTTGGGCTTCATTATGCGGATTTGAATCCTACTCAACAAATCAGTGAAAATAGGCCCGGTGGGTGGTATAGGAATCAACTCTTCTTCGGTGCCAATGTAAGTTCTATCCTTTTCGGACCACTCCCCTCCATGGGCAATCAATATGTTTTTAGGCCGCATCTGGAAGAAAGGAAATCAAAGATCACAAATTGGATCAAACATAATTCCATCACAGTCGGAGTTGGAACACTTGGATCAATCAGGTATCACGGTTCCAACTGTTCCATGCATGCAGGCGTCGGAAGAGTTGGATCAATCGGATGAAATAGTTCTAACTGTGCCATGCATGCAGCATGTGGAACAGTCAGAACCATTGCACACCCGATTGATCCAACTCTTCCGACGACGTGCAATTACATTTAAACTCAAAATCAACTCAGATACAACCTTACCCATCTAAAATTAGCTATAGATGACGATAATTTATAAACTAAATACTCACATTCCACATTCAAATTCAGATAAACTAGCCTAGCAATTCACGAATTTAACTTCAAGTCAAAAGCCGCCATATCGATTTGCCGTCCAACCAGATATATTTCAGGAACCTAAGCCGCCGGAGTTGAGCTCGTTAGGGATATCGAATCGAGAAGGGGGGAAATCAAGCTGAGAGGAGAGTTTAATTTTTCGGGAAAGAGGGAAAATATTTCGACGTGAAAGAGGGAGGGAGCTGAAAGAGGGAAAAAGGTAGGGGAAAAGAGCAAGAAAAGCGGAATTCATTAAGGGTATTTTCGTCCGAAATTGCAAATGTTGGGTATGATTTATACTTTTTATCTTCTTGGGCATAATTCTTATTGCCTAAGTTTAAATGGGTATCCGGCACCATTTCCACTTTTTATAAAGGTGGCTAAAAAAGATTTTTTTTTGTTATCATAAGTGGCTATTTTTATGTATTACCACATAAACAATTATAAGCTAAAAGCTGAATTAAGAAATAGAACAAAAACAAAAATGTAACTGAAAAAGAAAAGGAAATTAAAGAAACAAATTATAATAACAGAGAAAAAAAGAGGTTTAGAAAAGGATTAAACGTCATCGTTTAAACACACAGCACCTGCTGTGCATTTAACTCCACTCAGGGACAGAGCCAGAAAAATTACATGGCGGGGGCTGAATTTTATGTTCGAGATTTGAAAAACAAATTTACGTACAATGTAATTGGGTAACATGGGCTCAAACACTAAAATGTGCATTATATAAGAAATCATAATTTTATAAGAACTATTTTTATTTTTTTCTTAGAGTGGGGTAGGCTTAAGCCATCCCTCAAGTACATGTGGCTCCGCCACTGGTCCCACTGCAGGGGATCCAAATCCAACAAAGGAGCAAATACTCCGGATTAGATTGCAGGAGGGGTACTGCCGTAGTGGCTGGGTGCGGGTTGGATCTGGATGGGATACTATTGCTTGTGGCGAGTGAATTTTACGAAAAAATATCAGAAAAAAGCAATCATTTCACTCGAACACAAATGGCTGCAGCTGCAGCTTTAACGACCCCTCTTTTTGGAAAGAAAAAGAAACGAAGGCCTTAATTCCGAAATTCTATCGTCTGGCCTGGGGTTCAGGTATACCTTTTGCAAATTGTGTTTGGTATTATCTATTTTTTTCTAGTATTTCTTTTTTCGTTTTTAGGTTGTACTTCATTCTCTGTTACACATTAAAGTTTTGGTTGTTGGGGTTAATCGTGTAGGTGTGCAGATGCCTATGTTTCCATGGCCGCATAAGCCTCCCAAGTGTTGGGATTGTAGCCCATTGTTCCTCAAGGTCTGGTCTTCGGTACAAGAATATATAATCTTCTTTTCGAATATTAGGTGAATTTTCAAGCATTTCTATACCCTTTTTGGTTTGGCTTAAATCTTGCTTCACTCATGTAATAATTCCCAAATGTGGTGATTTTCTAAGAGCATTCACAGCGGGAAGGGCACCGCCCTCCCGCCTGCCGCCACCTCAGCGCCCGCGCCCGGGCTCTCCCGCTGGCGCCCTCGGCGGGCTCGACGGCCTGGGCGGAAATGAGCCCGCCTTCCCCTCTTCAGCACCTGCCATGTGGCCACTTCCCATTGGTCAACGGTCGTTTGACCGTTGACCGCAAATTATTATTTTTATTTATTTTTTTTAATTTTCTTATTTTTTCCTATAAATACTCCCTCCATTGCTCACATTTTCACACAACTTTCTTCTTCAAATTCTCTCTTCTTTCATAAATTTCCACTTCCTTTTCTCAAAATTCTACATTCAACATCCAAAAAATAAATCGTGAGGAACGAGAGAAGATAGTACGTAAATGTATCGAGTTGTATTTCCAAGCAGAGGAGGAGGAAGCTGCTGAAAATTGGCATCGTGAAGAACGCCGATCGGCAAAGGCAAAGAAGCAATATGTCGAGCGTGATTGTGAGGCGGGGTACGAACAACTCTACAATGACTACTTTGTCAAAAATCCGACGTATACAGACACCATGTTTCGGTGTTGATTTCGCATGCGACGACCGCTCTTCTTGCGAATTGTCGAGACCTTAAAGGCACGTGATCCATATTTCCAACAGCGCCCAGATGTAACCGGACAAGATGGGCTTCATTCCCTTCAAAAATGCACGATGGCGTTGCGCCAACTTGCATATGGTGGTTCGTCGGATCAATTCGACGAGTATTTGCGCATAGCCGATTCAACGGGGCGAGAGTGCCTAAAGCATTTTTGTCATGCCGTCGTTGCCGCTTTTGGAGAGGAGTATCTGAGGAGACCCCATTCTCATGACGTCCAACGGCTCGTCCAAATGCACGAGGCGAAGCATGGTTTCCCCGGCATGCACGGGAGTATCGACTGCATGCATTGGCCATGGAAGAATTATTCATCGGCGTGGAAGGCTGCATACGCCAATTTCAAGAAGGGAACTCCAACGGTAATTCTTGAAGCGGTGGCCTCAACCGACCTGTGGATTTGACATGCATTTTACGGCGTCGCCGGATCGAATAATGATATCAACGTGTTGAATTAATCAGACGTATTTAGCGATTATCTGAAGGGCGTTGCGCCGGCTGTCAATTTCACAGTCAACAACAAGTAGTACAACATGGGCTATCACCTAGCTGATGGCATTTATCCGAAATGACCAACTTTCGTGAAGATGGTGCCATGTCCAACGGATCCACAGCGAGCACTTTTCGCCATTAAACAAGAAGCGGCGAGGAAGGACATCGAGAGAGCATTCGGAGTTCTCCAAGCACGATGGGCGATCGTATGAGGGCCGGCCCACATGCACTATATCAAGAATTTAATAGAAATCATGTACGCATGTGTTATCATGCACAACATGATAATTGAAGATGAAGGAGAAGCCGCCGAAAATCGGGAGGATGACGAGGCATCGAGCTCTTCAACTAATCCGTTGTAAGCGCGTCGATGTGTTGATGTCTCCTTTGCACGTTATATGCAAAGGCAAGCCTCCCTCCGCGATGCAAATGCTCATGACAAGCTCGAAGAGGATATGATCGAGGAAATGTGGGCACGTTTCGGTCATCACTATTATTTTTCCCTAGTATTTTTTTCATACTTCATTTCATTATATTGTAATTTTCCAAATGTGCAATGCAATCGAATTTTAAAAATATCTCGTATTTTAATTTAAATTGACAAATATTTAAAAAAATAATAATAAAATATTCCAGAGCCCTCCATGTTTCGGAGGGCTCCACAACAGCTATTTACAGAGCCCTCCTAAATTGATTATAATATAGTATATATATATATTAGTATAATATGCAGAGCCCTCCAAATTGGAGGGCTCTGTTGTGAATGCTCTAAAGGAATGGAATTGATGTTAAGTTGTCTTTTTACAAGATTTAGGATATGCATATGTATGGTGTCCAATTTGTGTCACAACTGTAGTCATGTATGTATGTAATCCTATTTTCTTGCACCTGATCCTTCAATTTGTTTTCTTGAGTCAAGCTTATCCAAAAATCAGTGTTGTGCTTGTTGGGGATCACAGAATATAGGCCGTGGATGATTCTCGGTCAAGTGCTAAAATGCTTAGTCCTATATAGATTCAGTTCGTCGTTTTATCGGACTTCACCAATCAATAAAATCTTCGTCTATATGTTATTGTAGTTTAGCTTATGATATACTGTACATTAGTGGCACTATATTACTATAAGAAAGAATGTCTTGATTGTTGATCATATAAATGCTGTTTTTTTGTGGTTGGCTTCTATGTGTATTACAGTTGATTCAGTTATAATATGATATTTGACCCCAATTTAATTTTTTACACTTTTCCCAACTGTTCTAATTTATTGCAATTAGAACCACACCCACCCATATTTTCCGGTCATCAAAGATTTCGACCAATTCGCCAGTGTTTTAAGTTCTAAAGAAATTCATGTTCAAGCTTATGATACGTACGGCTATAGTCGGGAGGTTCTTGTGTGCAAACATTTGCATACCAAACTCTTGTTTTTCTTTTTGCTTTTTGTAGTGGTTTTTCTTTTGATGGGCCCCTGCCGAAACCCCTCCTCCAACCCCCACCCCTCCAGCCCACCCTTGCTGGTCCCACCAATAATTTAAGATTTGAGAAGTGTAATTTTTGTAGGGACACACTTGGGTCAGCCGTAGGCACCGTGCGGCCGGGCTAAAATAATGACACTTTTATTCATATAGATTGACACTTTTCTGTATAAGGATTGACACTTTTAAAAATTATCATTTTATTCGTAAAATAATTATGTTAAAGATTGACACTTTTATTCATATAGATTGACACTTTTCTGTATAAATATTGACACTTTAGGCCCGGCCGCACGGTGTCTCCGGCTGACACAAGTTTTTGTCATTTTTGTATTTTCATTTTGTTTGTATTATTAATTATAAATTGTAGTTTTGAGGTTTGGAATACTTTTTTCGGTATTGAAAAAAAAATGTTAGGATTATTCTTAATAATATTTAATGGATTCATTTTTTAATAAGTAATATTTAATGGATTCATTATTCAAAAATCTATTTATGCAATGGAAAAAGAAAATGGTTCCTAAAAATGAAGTTTTTTTTTTTCAAACAATTAAATGCAATTCTTATGAAGTAATTTATGTTTCTGCCATATTATTTCTTTAAATTGAAAATAAGAAATTAAAATTTCTAGAATGCATTTGAATAATCATAATAAGCTCCGATAAAAAAAGAAAAGAAATTAAGTAAGATAAAATAATATTTGGGATATTATGAAATTGGAGGGAAAGTGTCTTCAACAAGTACAATGCTCATTAAATGTTTGATAAGAAGTTGTAAGAGTAAAAAAAAGGAAAAGATAATTAGAGCCATAAAATGATAAAAGTGTATGCAATTAAGAGAAATGCTCCCCTACCTCCTTTTTGGGCACGTTTAATGTGCCCACGGTTGATGTGTCATTGTCACGTCAATAATTGTTTCTTTACGGGGTTAGGTTTTTTTTTTTTTTTTGTAGGGTTTATTTTTATAAGTTATACTAATTAATTTTTTTTTAATATAATAATGTCACCTCATCCGTGGGCATATTAAGCATGCACACGGTGGGTAAGAGAACATTACTAATGCAATTAATATTGCAAGAAAAACATGATCAATTAATTGAGGAAAACTTATTATAAACTTGGAGCATAGTCATTCATACAAAATGTGTTTCGGCTTAGTTTTAATATGCACAAATATTTGGATTTTATAAATTCAGCGCTTAATCGGTGGTCGGAGTTATACTTCAAAATAATAATAAATTAACTATAAGTACTTAAGTCCAAACATTTAAATACCAATAAAATTATACACGTGATAAAAGCTTCACAAATATCATAGCCACAATTATTTCCAATAATTTATAAGTTAATTTTACTAGTTATAATATTTGTTTTCCATCTCGAGCAAATAATAATTGGAATCACAATAACCTTTCGGGTTATTGAGATTTTTGGATTTACAATGTTTGAATTTCTAATAAGTAGTACTCATTCAATTATGAAAAACAATTCGCATTTATATGACATTCAGTGAACAATATTTATACCATTAATAAAACAAATATTATGTACCATTCCTCTAATGTCATGCAACTTTAATATCTTCATGTCATTATATTAATCATCACAATACGAGCCATTACTTTTATTTTTTATTTATTTATAATATCATCATAAAGACATATCACTTTTTTTTAATATGACAAATAATAATGTTTAAACTTGTAAAACAAAATACCAAAGGTGGCTAATAGTAATAATTATAAATGACATGACACCCTAATTAAATTAGGCAACAAACAATAATAATGTAAATTATTATTATTAACTTTAATAATATATACAATTACAATTTTACAATACAAATTTAAATTAAATGACAAAACCATTAAACGTTTTTTAATTATTAAGGTTATATGTATATAGTTTATAATCACTTATAATCCCTTCTCGTTTTCCTATTCGACTATTCATGCATCGACTATTCCATTAGTGGCCTTCGGGTTTCTCTAATTATCCGAGGCTAATTAGACAAATCCGATTCAATTTGAGACTAATCCGCCGAAATCCCATCTCGTTTTCCTTATTCCACTAATCTAGAATCGACTATTCCATTAGTGGCCTTCGAGTTTCTCTAATTATCCAAGGCTAGTTCGACAAATTTGACTTCATTCGAGACTAATCGGCCGAAATCCCTTCTCGTTTCCCTATTCCACTAATCTAGGATCGACTATTTCATTAGTGGCCTTCGGGTTTCTCTAATTATCCAAAGCTAATTAGACAAATCCAATTCCATTTGACACTAATCGGCCGAAATCCCTTCTCGTTTCCTACTCCACTAATTTAGGATCGTCTATTCCACTACTTAATTAAATTAACAATAATAATATTATATTATTCTGGTACTAATCGACCAAATTCCGTATTTATTTTCATATTCCATTAATCTATGATCGATTATTCCATTAGCGTACTTCGTGCTTCTCTAATTATCCGAGGGTAATTAGACCAATCCGACTCGATTAGAGACTAATTGGCCGAAATCCATTTTTATTTCGCAATTCTACTAATCTAGGGTCGAGTATTCCATTAGTGGACTTCGTGTTTCACTAATTATCTGAAGATAATTAGACCAATTCGCCTAGATTATCGACTAATCGACCAAAATACTTTTTTGTTTCCCTATTCCACTAATGTATGATTGACTATTCTATTAGTGAACTTCATGTTTCTCTGATTACCCGAGTGTAATTAGACCAATCCAACTCAATTAGAGACTATTGACAATATTGATCGACATATAGCGTGATCTTAGTTTATTTTTCTTAGTTTTACCTTTCACTTATTTTATTAATTCAACTTTATTTTCTTAGTTCGAACTTATAATTAATTATCTCGAACTAATTCAACTTTATTTTCTTAGTTCAAACTTATAATTAATTATCTCGAACTACTGCGATCATACTACTTAATTATTGACAAAATGATACATAATTTTTTATTATTATGGTTCTATGTCATACATAATCCTACGTACTCAGCCACGACTTATTAGTGATACATAATCTAGGATAGACTATTCTATAAGTGGACTTCATGTTTCTCTTTATCCCATGATAATTAGACCAATTCGACTCAATTAGAGACCAATCGGTTGAAATCCCTTCTTGTTTCCCCATTCCACTAATCAAGGATCGACTATTGCACTACTTAATTAAATAAAAAAATGATATTATATTATTATGGAAATAATCGACCAAATTCCCTTTTTGTTTTCCTATTCCACTTAATCTATGATCGATTATTCCATTAGTGGTCTTCGTGGTTCTCTAATTATCCGAGTGTAATTAGACCAATCCGACTCAATTAGAGATTAATTGGTTGAAATCCCTTATTGTTTCCCCATTCCATTACTTTCACTAATTATCTGAGGCTAATTACACCGATTCGACTCGATTAGAGACTATTGAGTGAAGTAATTTTTTCAGCCTTTATGTAACGAAGAATTTCACTTATATGTAAAGTTGAATGTGCAATATATATAGTAGTATAATATTAAAATAGAAAATAAAAACTGTGAAACATATAAAAACGTATAAACTATTAATAATCACAAATTATACACAAAAAAAAAAATAGGAGCACACTTGGGTGAGCCTGAGTGTACTATGTGGCCGTTCAAAAGATTGACACTTTTATTTATGTAGATTCTCATTTTTCTGTATAAAGATTGACACTTTTAAAAATTGACACTTTTATTCGTTAAATAATTATGTTAAATATTGTCACTTTTATTCATATAAATTAACACTTTTCTGCATAAAGATTGACATTTTGACCTGGCTATACTATGTAGCCGGCCTCACCCAAGTTTTTGCCAAAAAAATATAATGGCTAAAGAAGAACATTTGTATTGGATAAATTTTTTATTTGCTTTATAGAAATACATTGTACATAGATTGGCATAATTTGTACATACGATTTGGCAAAAAAATGTCTTAAAATGAATTTGAAAAGGAAATAAAGTTTATTTTGAACGGACTTTTTTTTTACAAATTATTTCAACAGTACAATGTGAAACTATTTGAATATTAGATATAATAATTTTTTTTTTGGAATAAATCTAATATCCATTAAATTTCTCGAATTAATTAAATGATTAGATATGTGATTCAAGAGATTATATAAAATAATTTGAATATTATATTTTAATTATTTGTGGAAGAAATGGACGGAATAGAAAATCGTTAATTAATTTGATCACAAATTATTTTAAGCATGCATGATTTTCAAATAGGTTTAATAATAAGTTAATAATTAAAATAATAAAAAAAAAGCATATAAATCGCCCCACTAACAAAACTGCCGCAAACAAAACGGGTCGCTTTACGGGGAGACAGTCCCATAATTTACCCACTGTGTGATTTTGACACATGGCGTTTTTATCGGTAGAACAGATAACAAAGTTGAACCGATAACATTTAATTCCGTTACCTCCGTTAACTCTTGAAGTAGGTGTAGGTCCTAGCCTGTTTACTCTATAGTCATCAATTTAATTTATTGAACTACTCTAATTTTATTTTTTCATCTCTGTGAAAAATCAACCCCTTCATCTCTTTCGTCAAACTCGCTGGCGCAACCGCTTTCATCCGCCGCCGCCGCCGCCCCTCACATCCCTTCCTCGTCACTGATTCGCCCTAACTCCGATCTGAGTGATTCGCCCCTTGAGGCGATTCACCGTAGACCATATCTGTGTCAAGCGCCGCCCGTTTAGTCACCACCATCGCCGGTGCCAAATCCGCCGCCACTGGTTTTGCTCCGGGCCCTGGCGGCGGCAGCACGAACAGGGCAACTACTGCCTGCCCTCGCTTCTCCGATTTCTCTCTGTGCCTCGGCCACGGTCGGCAGGCACCGCGATGCCTCTTCTCCGGCCAGCTGAGACAGCAAGGGATGACAGTTCACTCCTTCAATATTTCAGTTTTTGTAAAACCGTACCCCTCTTTTCTAAATTAATTTTATTTTAAAAACTTAGAACAATAGTTGAATATCAAGTTTAGGTTCACGTTCATTGTTCATTCCCAGTCTTTGATTTTGTTGGAATATATTGCAGTATGAAATTTTGATTTCGGATTCTGTTGTTTGAGAGCTATAGGTTGCTACATGTTAATGGTTCTTGCTTTAAGTCTCATAGCTTGAATGTTGTATTCATTTTAGGAAATGGATTTTGATTTTTTTTTTTTTTAATCGTGTATTATTATTTTCTTAATTATTAATCACAAAATTTATATTCAAAGAAAACTAATCAGCACCATAATTATAAATAGGAAAAAAATAAGCATTGTAGTCTAATTCTATTAAATAAGGACATAACACATATAATAACTAATTAATTACAGTACTAATTTTAATTAGCTCAAAATATATTCCGGAGACTGGTGTTTATAAGAACATAAAGAATTCTTTTAAAATAGTTTTGTTTAATATTTTATGATTTTTTCCAATAAGAATTTATGTCATGGAATATAATAAATAAAATATACTTTTTGTCAAGTTAAATTTGCAAGGTACAGATCTCTTAACAAGTTAATCAAATTCATGCGAATAATATACATCTAAAGTACTTTTATAATGGTAAAATAAATACAATAATTGTTATAATAAGATATGAACGCATGACAGTAAAGTTTATATTAAGGTGAAACCATATAAGAATATCTTAAATGTAGTACTAAATTTCAATCATAATTTTCAATTTAGTTTGATTGTCCTTCATAATATTAAATTTTAAACTGATATTCAATAACATTGGTACTATTGAAATTATATAAAACTAAAATAAGATTTTTTTTCCCTTTTAGAAAACTATAATGATATTTAAATGTATAAGCTTTACATCAAAGTTCAATTAATAGGAACAACTCATTTATAACACTAAATTCTTTTTACTTAGATTCAATTATGTGAAGTCAACATAAAATTTGAATCATCAATTATAATAAAAGTACAAATTTATTAAAATTTAAATAAAACTTAAAATGAATTACACATGATTAGTCACTAATGGAGTCGAATTGATGAAGATTATCGGATAATTAGTGAAACGTGACGTTCACTAGTCAAAGAGTCGATCCCAGATTAATAGATTAGTAAAAATGAAATGTGATTTCACTTGATTAGTCAATAATTCAGTTGAATCGGTGGAGATCCTCGATTAATTAGTAGAACGTGAAGTTTACTAGTTGAAGAGTCGATCCCGGATTAGTGGATTAGTGAAAATGAAATGTGATTTCACTGGATTAGTCAATAATTCAGTTGAATCGGTGGAGATCCTCGATTAATTAGTAGAACGTGAAGTTTACTAGTTGAAGAGTCGATCCCGGATTAGTGGATTAGTGAAAATGAAATGTGATTTCACTGGATTAGTCACTAATCGAGTCGGTGGAGATCCTCAAATAATTAGTAGAAAGTAAATTCCACTAGTTGAAGAGTCGATCCTGGATTAGGGGATTAGTGAAAATGAAATTTGATTTCACTGGATTAGTCGCTAATCGAGTTGAATTGGTGGAGATCCTCGAATAATTAGTAGAATGTACATTGTGTACCAATGAAACTTCAAATCTTCAAATACATAAAGCAAAACAATTTTTCCATTAGTGGAGCCGTCGTTGAATGAGAATAAGAATATTGAAAGAAATTTACTAAATAAAAAAAATAAATTGAACTATTAATTGCAGATAATTAGTGAAACGAGAAGTAAAGTAGTCGAATGATCGATATCGAATTAGTAATGAAATTTTACTTGATTAGTCACTAATCGAGTCGAATCGGTTGAAATCCTCGAATAGTTAGTGAAACGGAAAGTAAAGTAGTTGGAGGGTCGATCCAGGATTAGTGATTAAAAAATGGAATTTTACTTGATTGGTCAGTAATGTAGTCGAATAATTAGTGAAACGAGAATTAAAGTAATCGAATGTCGATCCCTGATTAGTAGATTAGTGATAATAAGTTTAAATTTCACTTGATTACTCACTAATCGAGTTGAATCGGTTAAAATCCTTGGATAATTAGTGAAACGTGAAGTAAACTATTCGAAGGGTTGATCCCGAATTAATGGATTAGTGTAACAAAATAAAATTTTACTTGATTAGTGAATAATCGAGTTGAATCGGTTGAAATCGTCGGATAATCAGTGAAAGGAGAAATAAAGTAGACGAAAGGTCAATCCCAGATTAGTGAATTAGTGATAATAATAACAACAACAACAAAAACAACAACGACAACAACAACAACAACAACAACAACACATAATGAATTGGATAATAATAATAATAATAATAATAATAATAATAATAATAATAATAATAATAATAATATACTACATTGAAAACGAAATAAAATAATTTTTAGATAGTAAAAGAGAACAAATGGAACCCAACGACCGTCCACATCCAATGGTCGTTGGCCATCAAAATCTTATACATCAAAATCTTATTATAGTATTCTAATAAATATTTATTTTAATTTTATATAATTTCACTAGTACCATTATAATTGAATATTAGTTTAAATTTTAATATTATAAGTAGGAAATTAAATTGAATATTATGATTGAAATTTAGCACTATAATAAAAATATTCTTATTATGGTTTAACATTAATATAAACTTTACTATCATACGTTCATATCTTATCATAACAAGTATTATATTTATTTTACCACTATAAACGTACTTTAGATTTGCATGAATTAATTTATTAAGAAATATGCACCTTTTAAATTTAACTTGATAAAAATACTTTATTTTATTAATTATATTACATAACATAACTTCTTATTAGAAATAATCATAAAATATTTTACCAAAATATTTTGAAAAGGATACGGGAAGAAGATACAGAAAATATTTTAATCTTATTTTTCCCAACCCAAAAACCAACGTCCCCACCCGAACCCCTTCACCTTTTCCCTTACATGGAAAAATAAAATTAGAGGTGAAATTCAAGTCAATTCAATAAAAAATTGACTATAAAGTAAACCTACTGCCAGGCTATGACCCTACACCTACATAACGGAGTTCAATTTTATACACGGTTTCTAGCGATATAAACTGCCATGTGTCAAAATCTGATGGTGGGTGAATTTTAAGCCTGTCTCCCAATGTAATTTTCCCAAAACAATCGGATATAAATTATTAATAACTGCTATTTATTCTTATTTCCTTTGGCTCTTCAAATTGATAATATTTTCATAATTGTCATAACAATTGAATTGGGGTGGGGGAGGGCAGGGGATGGGTTCTGAAAAGGTGCTGCAAATTTTACAAGTTGGCAGAATATAATGCCTCAAAACAACTAAAACATTGTGGCTTTACCCTAAACCTCTATTATATTGTGCAAACATTTGTATCCAAGAATTTCCCGTGTCGATTTTAGTCAAAGTGTACATATCCTGGAGCCTGTCAAAGCCAAGCCTTTTTGATTCCTCCAATCAATGACCCAAAACAATGAGAATATGTCATCAAGTGTTGGGTGGTCGAGTGTTTTTGTAATCATGAACATTGGAAGCAACTCTGAACTAATTGATGACATTGTGGAATTCACGCAGCATTAAGAAACTGCCAAATTTATCCTCTGTTCCAAATTAATGTATCAATGACATCCAATTAATAATGTATCAATAATGTATAAAAATCGATTTTTCTTGATTTTATTTAGTATTTTCTTCAATTTGATGTAATATAATACTCCGTATATTCACTCTAACATTATAATCTCTCCATCCGTTTAAAGTTGTTACATAACTTTTCGGCACGAAAATTAAGGTGGTAGTGTTTAGTGTTTTAAGTAGGTTTGGTATTTGAGAAAGTAATGAATGAAGATTATAATTAATATTTTATTTTACTTCATCTGTCTCACTATGATTGATCCATTTTCCTTTTTGGGTCGTCTCACTCTAATTGACTCATTCCTTTTTGGGAAACAATTAACACATAAATGATATAATTAGTAAATCCCTTAATTACGTTTAACTTTCCCCGAATTAAATCTCATCATCCACTCACTTTTCATCATGTATTCCAATATAATTTAAATTTTAAAATTTTAAATTATCATAACTTGTTTGTTTGTCCTTGGATTTTTATGATTTTTATACTAAATTAAAGGTCTTGATACGATCTTTCATTTAAGATCACATATTAATATGTTTTTATGCATCTATGATGCTTTAGTTTTAAAATATGCATAAATACATAAACAACACTACATTTCTAAACATAATACACTTTACACACTAATAACTTTCGTCTTAAATCACGTGTCAAAAAGAAATGAGTCGATCATAGTGAGATGGAGAGAGTATTATTTATTAAAAAACTGAAATTTTAAATAATAAATAAATTAATTATTTCTAATAAATAATAAAATTAAATAATAAATAATAAAATAAAAAATATAATAAAATATGTTTAAATAAGTTTTTTAATTATTATAAATACTACTAACTCTATCCCTTGGCATCAATATCAATATATATAGTAGTATTTATAATAATTAAAAAACTTATTTAAACATATTTTATTATATTTTTTATTTTATTATTTAATATTTAATTTTTAAACATATATAATATGATTACGGATCCTCATCCTACATGGAATATTGTGGAATTTTCGTGATTATTTTCCTAAATTCTGGTGGTAATGGTTATATTAGGCAATAATTTAATCCATACGTATACCATATATTATAATATATCTACGTATATTGATGACAAGTTGTATATATCTTTTATTTCCATATTATACGATAACTTAATATATTTATTATTCACAAACAAATTATATTTTAAAAGCCATATTTCATATATTCAATTAGAATTTCATTCTGTACTATATAAATGCCAACAAATGTTACCCTCAAATGGTTAAACGACTAACGGCTTGACATTCAAAATGATCACAACTACCGGAAAAATATTATATCTCAAATGGATAATCCAAAAAACGGACGGCTTAATATTCAAAATCAATATATTTACCTATTATCAATAATTTAATCAATATAGATACCATATAGTATTATAATATATCTCCATATATTAATAAAAATTTGTACGTATCTTACATTTTCATATTATATTATATTATGATTAGAATAAATAAATTACTCCCTTCGTCCCCCATATATGAGTGTAAGGAGAAACGGCACGCAGATTAAGACAAAGTTGGTGTAAAGTGGAAAAGATAGGTAAAAAGTGAGAAAAGTAAGAATAAAGTGAGGATGAATAAGTAATTTTGATAAAAGAATCTTTCTATTTATGGAATGCACATGTATATAGAGGACGTCCCAAACGGGTAATATGCACACATATATGGGGGACGGAGGAAGTATCTATGTTATCTATATTCATTTTATCAAATTATTATTTTTCCGATCTATGTTGAGTGAGCTTAATGAATTTAGTTTTTGAAAATTGTGAAGGTTATTTGATGATTTTGTAGTATTTTATATTCAATATATTCACCTTATTAATTGCATTTTCTTATAATTTATTGCATTTGATAAATATGTGCACTTGATATTTACGTGCGAGGACTTATTTATTTGGTAAAAAAATAACATAATTTTTTTATAAGATGTAAGCATCATTATTCTTCATCACATCTACAACAAGTTCAGAACATGAATTTTAGAAGTTGTCAAGCTACATATCCAAATTTACATCATCAAATTATATTAACTACCAGTGAATATATATACATTCAGAAACGCTCCACCGCTCACCGTGACCACGCTTAATGTGTCAACCGCTGATGTGATGCTGCCACGTTGGTAAGTTTTTCAATTAGAGTTTAGTTTTTAAAAGTAGGGTTTAGTTTTTTTAGTAGATTTTTTATATAATTTTTTTAAGCTTCTTTATTTGTACTGTTGTCACGTTATCTGTGGGCTCATTAAGCATGCACACTGGAGCATTCCTCTAGATACTGTTGGTCCCGAAAGTGACTAACACACGTAGAAGGGGGGGGGGGTGAATACGTGTGTTGAGAAGTGTTTAACTTCGCTTTCGTTTTTCAGCCTTTTTACCGAGTAGACGCTTCAAATGCTAGTGAGGCTTTCGAAGCTTCTTGCTCGTGTGAGTGCTGTGCGGAATGTGGTGAGACTTGAGTTTTTATTGCAAATTAAAACCTTGTTGATAATTAAAGCGCGTGTGTGTGTATGCAATAAATCAAAGCAGTAAATAAGGTAAATAGGCACAAACACTTATAGTGGTTCGGAGAGCCTCTCCTACGTCCACTTTATCCACGACGGGATGAATAGCTTCACTTGGTATCCCTTGTTTTATACTTCCAAGGGGAAGTGATTCAAGGCTAGTAACAAACTTGTACTTGAATCCTCAGAGATTCACGGGCTCTCGAGAAGTCTTACAACAACAAATCTTTTCTACAAAAACTTTACAACCTTACAACTCAATCTAACACAATAGACTTGGTCTTGGGATTTTTGGATTTTCGTAAATGAGAATCCTTTACAATGAAGATCAAGGTAAAGGGATAAGGATTCTCGAAGCTAGGTTATAGATATATGAGGTTGAATCTAGAAAGAAAGTAGTTGCAATACTCAAGAAAATACGTTTCTTGAGGACACACTAATGGAAAGCGCTTCGAAAGAACTAAAGGTATGTAAATGATGATTTGCTTGAGTTCTTGCGAGTAGTATGCTTGAATTGTTTGTGCGTGCATTAGTTTTAGTGTGTGTGCAACTCCTTCTATTTAATGTAAGAGGAACCCTACTTCTCGTTGAGAGAGAAGAGGTAGTGTGTTCCTCATTTTCCGGATTAGTTGGTGGGCGTCAGTCTTTTTGCAGACTACAAAGTTAGGAAGGGATGTCTGCCGCACCTAGAGGCATGACGACTTTCACCTAACCTTGACTTTTTGGACTGTAGCCGCATCCGTTGTGCAATAGTGTGTTGACACATAAGCTTTATGCGGTGATGTGTCAAACATCTGAATGTTTGAAAATTAAACTTGGATTCTGTGAGTCAAACTTATCACACTAGCACTGATTGACGCTTTAAGTTCACCTCCAGATCAGAGGCGCTTTGGGTGAGCTGACTTGAGAGTGCTTGCTTCCATTGAATGGTAGCATGCTCTAGCATCTGACTTGAAAGCGTTTCCCATAACGTTTTGCAACTTCAATCTGCTGACGCGGTCACTGCTCGTTGCCGCTTTGACATCTGACGCTTCACGAACTCTGACTGCTTCATAACATGCGCTTCTAGAATAAAATAAAAGCTTCCTAACATGCAAGCTTTGCAAGTATAACTTGTCTAGATTCATAAAAAATAATAAGGGAAATATCCTAATGAGGGTTTTTGAATTGAATCAAAATAAATTGTTTATTTAACTTGATTCAAGTTCCTCCCTTAACATAATATCGCAACAGATATATTTTAGAAAAATAGGATCGAATAGAGGATGTAAGAGATGCCACGTAGACATGTGGATGGACGTGTTGCAGATTTCAGATAAATAGTTAAAAGACTTCATGTTAATGGAAAAATTATATTATTACAACTTATAGTTTGTTAGTTGAGTAGGAACGGACGGATAAAGAAATTTATATGTATTAAGGTGATAAATCGAGTTTTGATAAGATGACTTTATCAGTAGAAAAATCCTTATATGATGGAGTAATCCTTAATCAAGATTTAAATGAATTGAATTGAAAACAAGTAAAACTATCCGAGAAATGCCAACTTTACTCAATAATCATCTAAATAACGGGCGACTTCACATTCTATCCTTCAATATTTATATCGAACAACGGGTAAAACTAATCGAGAAATATCACACATCATTGATATATATATATATATATATATATATATATATATATATATATATAATTTTGAATTCAATTTAATGCTAATTTTCCTAATGGATCATAGCCATACTATAATCTTAAAATAAAATGTTTTACTATATAATTATTATAATTATTATCATTTTTTATGTTTATTTATTTTTAAATAAATAAATTAATTAAACTTTATTTAAAAATTCTGATATAAAGTGATATTGCCGAAAAATATTTATCCTTAATCTATTACACAGACCAGTGGCGCATTAACATAAAAAAAATAAAATTAATGTCTTCGATTACATCTTTTATTAACTTACTATATTTTTTTCTAATATAATTAAACCCTGATGTTTTTTTTCTAATGAATTGTCGAAATTTTATATTTTGTAATAATAATCATATTATTTTTTTTATATTGTACAAAAAAAATATGGGACATGAAATGATTTCGTCGAATTTCAATGATCGCTACACTAGTTAGTCCTATTTCAAAATCGCACAATAGCCAAGGCAGGGGAATAAGAGAATCTTAATCAGTGTATAAACATTAGGTTTTACTGTATAGATTTTTGTTAATTATAAATCTTCTCTGAACTCTTCTACTCCCTCCAGCTCCAGTTCACCGCCCTTTCCATCACCACCACTGCCGTCGCCACCCTCCCTCGATTTCTGCAGAGTAAGTTGCGACCTCAACTCCGATGACTTATTCGAATGGTCAAACGAACTCAAAACCTCAAAACCCTAGCAAACGAATTACCCCATGGAAGCACATCCGCCGGCGACAGAATTTACGAAAGGAGTGAGGGACGAACGAATCCACGGTGGGGGCGACACAGATCTGGACGGCGGCGCATGGTGGCTGGGTAGAGTCGACGGGCGAGAGAGGGATAGACAGGCGCGGGAGAGAGAGTAGAGAGTAGTTGCAGAGACAATGAGGGTTTATGGTCGGATGAGTTGGAATGAAAAATTTGATTTGGGCCTAGCATTTTTAATTACATTTGGGCCTAATTGAAGAGTGAT
>CM038119.1:11804306-11868104 GCA_001642375.2 Mentha longifolia
AGACATGGTGTCCGCCGGCCTCCGCCGGTGTTGGAGCTTGTCCCGCGGCCACTTCCGGTTGATCCTCGTCTGCCACCACGTCTACTGCCGTGTGTACAAAGTCCTTTGCTCATTTTCTTTGGCATTGAAGTGACAACGGACTCATCCTCATACTCCTCCTCAACATTCACATTGAGGCCGATAGATGCCACCTTGTCCAAAATTGAGTTCAAATTGACTGCTGAATGGAAGTAGTCGAGAGGTTGTATTGGAGCGCTGACATACGTACCATCTTCAAATTGAGGCCGATATATAGATGCCATCATAACAGAATGCCAACGGAGAACTGAATGCTGGTTTTGAATTGAATGGCGGCGGCATCCCAAATAGGGACGGCTGCCCGAAAGATATGAATAAATTGCGGTTCGATGTTGGAGTAGGAACGTTTGGAATTGAGGGAGATCCGTTTATTTCAGTATAAATTTGGAGAGTTAGATCCAGTTAGAGAGAACGAAGACTGATTGTTCTCTTTCATATTGTTGGTCCCGAAAGGCGCTTACACATGTAGGAGGGGGGGTGAATACGTGTGTAGAGAAGTGTTTAACTTCTCTTGCGATTTTCAGCCTTTTAGAAGAGTAGACGCTTTGAAGCTAAGTGAAGCGTTCAAAGCCTCTCGCTCGTGTGATACTGTGAATGTGAATGCTTGAATCATTTGTACGTGCATTAGTTTTAGTGTGTGTGCAACTCCTTCTATTTATAGTAAGGAACCCTACTTCCGGTTGAGAGAGAAGAGATTGCGTGTTCCTTAATTTTTGGATAATTCGGCGTGTCAGCCTGCAAGAGTCAGGAAGGGATGTCCATCTTAACCTAACTTTGACTTCTTGGACTGTAGCTGTGTCCGTTGTGCAATAGTGTGATGACACGTAGGCTTCATTCTGTGAGATGTCAGATATCCGAGAGTTTGAAATTCAAACTTGGATTCTGCGAGTCAAACTTGTCACACTTGCACTGATTGACGCTTTGATTTCAGCTCTATATCAGAGACGCTTTGGGTGAGCTGACTTGAGAGCGCTTCGCTTCTACTGATCGGAAGCTCGCTCTTAGCGTCTTTATTTGAAGCATCTCCAAGACGCTTTGTCAAAACTTCACTGCTGACGCTTTCACTGCTGGAGCCGCTTCGCTTCCTGACGCTTTGCGAACACTGACTGCTTCATCTTTGGCGCTTCTAGACTAAAAGAAACGCTTCCTAACATGTAAGCTTATCTAAGAGAAACTTGTCTAGTTTATCAAAAATAATAAGGGAAATATTCTAAAGAGGGTTTTGGAATCGAATCAAAACAAATTGTTTATTTAACTTGATTCAAGTTCCCCCTTAACATTATATCCCAACAATTTCCCCCTTTTTGATGATGCCAAAACCCGACGTCAAGTGCTTACACAAATCTAGAGAATTCTAGGCTAAGTATAAGAATCAGAGTGGGTTAGGCAAAACGCAATATTAATGCAGTTATAGGCAGTTAACATGAAAGTATAAAATATAGTAAAGATAATGAGAAATTGTCTTATAGCAGTAAAATATATCATTGTATTAGTGAGATGAAGAAGTGAATACAAGTACAATAAATATCTATTTGAAGCATTTTCGAGGGACTGGAGGGATCATGCCATAGGCATTGTAGACTCTATCCTTGATGGCAGCTAGAGAGCAGTTAGGACGATCGTTCTGTTCAAGCCATTCTGCACATTCCTCGATCTCCTTTCTGATTGCTTCCTCATCAGGGATAGCGCCTCCAATGAGTGGAAGTTTGTAGCTCTCTTTCTTTGGCGGTTTGAGAGTCGCTCCGTCTGCCAACTCTAAAATTTTGTTGAAGAGAGAGGCTTTGCAATGATCCATGTATGCAATGAAGCAATCCATGGCATACTCAGTATGAAAGCATTGCCAGTAGTAGAAGCGTTTGATGAATTTCACCTTGGCATCATTCCACTCATCCTTGAGATCAGCTGGAATAATCTCATCAACAAATTTGGCATTAGGAGCCTCATCCCTCAGCCTCTTCCTATCAAGTTCGTCTCTAGCAAACAGCTGTTTCCTGCATTTCTCAAATCGGCTGTTCGCATGCCCTCGACGAAAATTCTCTTTCCTTCAAGCGCTTCCATCTTCAACAGATGAAGCGCCTGCTGTGAGTCAGTCACCACCTCTTCATTAATAACTTCATTCCTGCACTCCGACACTGCCTTATATTTTGCCATCACTTCCAGGCATTCCTTTTCAGCGGCGTTGGTCGGAGTGTACTTCAACAGATACCTACGGAGGTGGAAGTTCATTTTGTGTAGCAAAATCGCGTCCAACTCCTCCTGGAATTCACGTTGTGCTCCAGCCTCCTTGGTCATCGTTGCGGGAGTCAGTTTAATCTTTTTCTTGGGGTTGGTGTCAGCAGACCCTTTGATCTTGCGCTTCTCTTTCTGTGGCGCTGCTGACACTGCTTGAAGTGGAGCGGCATCGATTGGCTCATCCAAGATGATCACATGCTTCTCCGCTTCTCCCTTCTTCTGTGCTTCCACTTTCTTGGAAGCGTCCTCTTTGCCCTTGGCCGATGTGGATTGACCACTTGGCGTCCCAGTCGCTTCCCCCTTTTTGGCAGCATCAAAAACGGGTTTGGAAGGAGCGCACTGTACGTTGGCGCTTTGGCTGGCGGCTCCTGGCAGAGTGATGTTCGGCTGATTAGGCTTCAATAGACCTTGTGCCAGGAGAGCGCCTAGGACTTGTACGGAAAGATTGGAGCTGGAGAGCGCGCATTGGTCAGAATGACCGACCGTTCCAAAGTTGCGCGATACACGCGGAACTTAGATTGGACGAAGGCTGCTAGCGCCTCCACTTTGTTGGAAATGCCCTCCGGTGCTGTGGTTGACACAACCTGGCTCGATCCGCTTTGCGCTCCAGCCGCTGCTTGGCCCAGCATGGCCACTGCCTGTTTCCTTTGTTTTTCAGAATCCGCGAGTTTCCTCTCCACGGATTCTAGCTTTGCATTGAGTTGTTGGGTGACAGAAGCGGCTTCAAAATTTTCTGCTCTTGGCGCTTTAAGTTCTCTCTCCAGTTGAGCGACCTTGTCATTGGTCGTGGAAGGTTCAGCTTCGGCAACTTCGAGCTCTCTATGGACACGCTCCCTGTCATCCAACTCCGTAGACAGCATCAGCACTTCCGAACGTAAGGCTGGAATTTCCAGAAGCTGTGCCTTAACGGTCGAAAGCTCATCATGAGCTAATTCTACGTGCTCTCTCTCCTCAGCCAACTGCAACTCCACAGCCGCTGATTTCACCTTCAACTCTTCTAATGCTTTGGTAGCAGTGGAGAGCTCCTCTTCTTTCTTGACCATCTCCTCCTTCAGTGCTATTAACTCTGTGGTAGCAGTTGAAAGCTCGTCATCCACCTGCTTCTTCTCCTCCTCAGCTTTAGAAAGCTGGTTCTTTTTCTCATTTATCTCTCTCTTCAGCTGGGCGCACTCACGCTCTACTTCATCGTGAGCGGTTTGAAGAGCCGAGAGTCATTCTTCAAACGCACTGACAGGGGCACCAGCTGGTGTTAATAGAGTGGGTGTGTAGGAGGGAACAAGCTCCTGGACCTTCCTCTCGATGTGTCTCCACACCTCTGGCTCATCGATCAGGTCGTCGAAGCGTTCCAACTCAAAGCTGTTAAGGATCGAGGCCTCCTCCTCGACCAGCGCTTTGGGATCATTAGCCCGCACCAACTGGCAAACTTTGTATATGTTGGTACCGCGGCTTCGGACGTACTTCAAGAAGCGTGAAGTAACCTCGAGCACAGATGGAGGTAGAGAGAATTCTTCAAAGAATTCCCTGATTTCCTCTTCAGCCCACAAGAGCTCTCTGTCAACAGTCCTCACTACCGGACTGGACGCTTTGGGAGATTGAGGTGGGGGCGCGTCAGCTTGGAGTTCCTCGTCTGCTGATGAGCTGGACACTTCGTCAGTGAAATGGAGAGCGCCGATGCGATCAGTATCCTCTCCTGGCGCTTCAACTTCCTCTCCTTCATCTTGTGCAGCTAGGGTACCGGCTTCTAGATCCTGACTTAAAGTCTTGTCAGAGTCTGAAGCGTTGTAGGAGGAAGCGGCGCTTTCCTCGTCATCTTCATCTATCAGTCCACGCTTCCCTGCCGTGGAAGGGACTGATTTCTCTGACACACGACGGTGCTTTGGCTTCTTTGGGCCTTTTCGACCCTTCTTCCTTCTCTTCTCCTCCTCCTTCTTCAATATCAACGCTTCGGCACTAGTATATTCTATGTCCGAAACGGGAGGGGCGGCAGTTCCAAAGTCGTTGCCTGGAAGCGCCTTCGTGAAAAGCACACGAGTGTACTTGCTTTCCACGGGCCATTCTTGAGCTGACCAGGACGCCTCCAAAAAATAGGAGATCCTCATCCCATACTTGAGTTTGCCAAGAAACTCAAGTTGGCCTTTGTGTTCCCCATTATTCACTTCTCGGACGGCTTTGCTGGCCTCAACCAACTACTTTACAATCCACGCTCTCCAGTTGTAAAGCGTATGGTTGATCGCGGTATCACAGAGCGCCGACAGAAGACAAATCTTCTGTTCCGTCATGGTGGACCAGCTACCGGTGTGACAAAGTAGGCACTTTGTCACAATGTTGATCATGTTGTCGAAGGGCAGTCGAAGCGATGTTGCCTTCGACTGCTTGCTGATGAAGATGGCGCATGGATCCGATGAGAAGCGCCTGAACTCCTTCTGGATATCCGGATCTCCAGCAGACTCCAGATCTTCCCCAGAGTTAGGAATGGGGACAGAATCCTCGAATAGAGCGTCGAGCTCTAGGGTTTCAGTTGCCACCGAGCGAACCATGTCGTGTTCATCGAACTGTTGCAGTGAGATTTTGGTAGCTAGGGTTTCCGGGTTCAAGTTGTAGAGGAACTCGACGACCCCTACAAGATTAATGTACTTGGGATGCTGGAAAAGAAGATTTTCCAGGCCGGAATTGAGGATTGCTCTCTTGATGATTCCGCCATCAGTCAGTAAATCACGATCGACGTGAGCCTCCGTATATACAAACTCTCCGTAGCGGCTTCTAGGAGCAGGTTGCCATTTTGCATTAACCATTTTTAATTTCTGTAAGGAAAAAAATATTCAGTAGAGATAGTTCTGTGAGTTGTAAAACTTGAAGAATTTGCAGAAATGGCGAAAACGATGTATATGAAGGTGATGAGTGAAATAGTTCTAATATATACATAGATAATAAATATAAAGAGTATTAAAAGGTTAGTGGGGCGTCGTGTCTTAGTGAGTGGCTAAGATCACATTCCGGAAAATGAGTGAGTGGCTCTGATCGTGTATAGATCGTGCTTGACAGTTATTTGATCATGCGGTTAGGGAAAAAGTAATTCGAAACGTCCGACGGCCAAGATTAAAAGTTTTTGGCGGTTCGGTAGCGCGAGTGAAAGCACGCGCGAGTGGGTCTCGAGTCCTGTAACTGCAGCAGTCTTTGCATTAAATACAAAGATATCACACGCAAACTATACTTGAGTGATATCTTGCTTTATAGATATATAGCATATAAGTAAATTAATGAGATTAATTTCTAGAAAGATTCGAAATTTGGCTGATTGCCACGCTTCGGAATTTAGACGAGAGCGTCTAGTTCGAAAAGCGTCTGGATCAGCACTTTAATATTTTTGGTAGGTCACGCACGGGGTTCTTGAAGACGCTTTGCGTTGAATCACCTACTTAAATTGAAAGACGCGAAAGAGAGACTTACCAGTCAGTCAAAATTGTAAATGACTGATACCACGCTCTGACGATCCACGTACTCAAATGTTAAAGCTTCAGTTGCGAGACAGAACGTTCACGCTTTGAAAGTGTGAGAGCGTTGCTTGAGTTCTTGCAAATCTGAATGCTTGAATCGTTTGTACGTGCGTTAGTTTTAGTGTGTGTGCAACTCCTTCTATTTATAGTAAGGAACCCTACTTCCCGTTGAGAGAGAAGAGGTTGCGTGTTCCTTAATTTTTGGATAATTCGGCGTGTCAGCCTGCAAGAGTCAGGAAGGGATGTCCGCCTTTACCTAACTTTGACTTCTTGGACTGTAGCCGTGTTCGTTGTGCAATAGTGTGATGACACGTAGGCTTCATTCTGTGAGATGTCAGATATCCGAGAGTTTGAAATTCAAACTTGGATTCTGCGAGTCAAACTTGTCACACTTGCACTAATTGACGCTTTGATTTCAGCTCTATATCAGAGACGCTTTGGGTGAGCTGACTTGAGAGCGCTTTGCTTCTACTGATCGGAAGCTCGCTCTTAGCGTCTTTATCTGAAGCATCTCTAAGACGCTTTGTCAAAACTTCACTGCTGACGCTTTCACTGCTGGAGCCGCTTCGCTTCCTGACGCTTCGCAAACTCTGATTGCTTCATCTTTGGCGCTTCTAGACTAAAAGAAAAGCTTCCTAACATGTAAGCTTATCTAAGAGAAACTTGTCTAGTTTATCAAAAATAATAAGGGAAATATTCTAAAGAGGGTTTTAGAATCGAATCAAAACAAATTGTTTATTTAACTTGATTCAAGTTCCCCCTTAACATTATATCCCAACACATATCTACATGTAGCAAATTAAAATAGTATGTGAAGGAAGTAGATGATGGAAGTAGAAGGAATATGAGAAGATTGGAATGGAAAAATGTGTGAATTTGATGTGATATTTATAGTTGAAAAAAATTGAAAAATTGAATTTAGAAAAAAATAATTAGCCAACGGCTAAATTGTTGGCCAATAGAGGAGGGCCACGTCAGCAGGAGACTGGCACTGGAGAATGGGGCAACTTTGCGATTTCACTCCGCTAGGCACCAGGCTGCAGGCTGCAGCCGTATTGCCAGCGAAATTCACTAGCAAGAGCCCTCTGGATGGTAAATCATAATAGAAATTTATAAGTAAAATTTGAAACTTAAAAAAATATATACTATAGTTTTAAATTTATCAACTCTAATATACTAATAAAAGTGAAATTAAATGCTAAAACTAAATATAAATCCTAATTGGATGGGTGAATCCTTAAAAATAATTATAAAATTAAACTAAATCAATATAAAATAAGATTATTAAAAAAAATACATAAAACTAGTAGAAATTAAATTTTAGGATACAGTTGAAACACCAACTTTGAGACGGAGGATCCAAGTCCCAAATTAGCAGCCCCATTTCTCAATCCAAGAACAAGCGTGCTCTTCTTTCTTCCTCTAGAATTTACGCCGTTGTGACATAGCACACCCCTAAATTTGTGTGCATGTGTTGGCCTAGCGGTACGGATTAAGTTTCGGAACCATAGGTCCCGAGTTCGAGTCCTCTGTAACACGACTTTAAATTTCAGTCGATTATGTTCAAAAAAAATAAATGCAAGTCCTAATCTCTCCTAGCATCTCTTTTCCTTTCTTCTCCGCTATTACTACAGCCACCGCTTGATGGCGGAAACCATAGCATATCACAGAAACGTTGATCGCCGAAATCCGCCGGTGTAGCCGCGGTGCTGCCCGTCGCCCGCAGCAGTAGCCCCACTGGATTCTGCATCATCGCTGGTCAGCGGCTTTGTTTTCGACTAGAGCAGCCAGATCTCTAACTCCCTACTTCTCATTTATGTTCTACTTTTAATTCCGTATTTCTTCTTTTTAATCCCAAATTATGGCTTGTTTTAATCCTCTTCTACGTAAAACGGATTCCCTTTAATTTTAGTTCAGAGGATTATTGATTAATTTTGAAGTTTAGAACATGAGCATGTGAATTCTAGTTTCTAAGAATTGGTAACTATGAAATACATGTGTTGGATTTATGAAAATCAAATGAGAAATCATCAAATAAGCTGCAACATACGTACTTACTTTAGTTCTGCTAATCCGAAAGGAAAATTGGCTTGATATTCTTGGTCGTGTCCTTGAAAGAAAAGAGCATAATAGAAAAGATGGTGGCGGACGAGAATGGAGAGGAGGTGTGGCTGCAATATGACTGAAATATTGATGATTCATCAATCAGTGGCGACTCCATGATTTATAATTCGGGGGTGCGATAAATAATTATATAATATTAATAGTACCATTTTACAATAATATCAACGAATATACTCCTTCTGTCCCACCTAATTAGTCCACCTTTATTGTTTTATACCTCACATATGAATATAAAGATGGACTAATTAGGTGGGACGAAGGGAGTAGTAAAATTACAAATGTACCTAATTTAATTTTCGACAATGCTTCATCACTTGAAAGCAATTGGTAACATTGTCATCAGAAACTCATAGGAAAACACATCACTCTCAGTAAAATTGACTAAACGATCGTTTAAAAATTGATTTTCTATGCTATTTGACAACTTGCTTTTGACGTAAGTCATTCCGAAAATACTCTCTCGACATTTGTAGCAACCGGAAGAATCAACACCAACTTGATGAGCAAAAGTACTAGAGAATAAGTCACATATCTATTTGTTAACCTAAATAATATTTTAAAACTTATTCTAATTATTTTAAATTGAATAAATATACGTACATATATATATAATACTAGCAAAATAATTTTTTTTTTGGGGTACAATTGTACCCCATCGCACCACGCTGGAGTCGCCAGTGTCATCAATGGAGGTTATTTTGGTGTTGACAGCGACGGTAGGCCAATTTATATGGTTTTTTTTATTTTTTTTATTTTAAGAAACATCATATATATATATATAGGGATTGATTCCTATGAAAGCTCCTCTTAGTGTAGAATCTACAAACTATTATAGTCCATAGATTAAAGAGGGATGGATGATTAGGATTAGATTGAATATTTATTGATTTATCTATTTTTAGTGACTCCAAGGGTAATGATGTCCATTGCATATCTCCAAAAATTATCAATCTACACAATTGCCGTAAATTTAGGAAACATACATCTCATTGCTAAATATAAATCTTCAATTGTATGTTCATATTTCTTTCATATTTTACTATTTTCACAAGACAATCCAATAATGCAAACTCAATTAATATATGTATCGTTAATTATACATTTGGGAATATTTTATTATGCATATTTCTAGAATGGTAATGCATATTTTATTCTTCCATCATGCATTTATACAAATATCATTTATGTTTAGCCATAATGCAGTTTTATATTAACATGCCTTAGAACTAATTAGATAAAATGCACCATTAAATTAAACAAAATGCATTTTTGTAGTAAGCAATATGCATTTAAACTACAAGTTAAACAAAATATGATCAAGAAATATATTACGACTAAAAAAAAATATGATTATCAAATTAATACATATGAAATAGGGTTTAGGGGTTACTGTTTAGGGTTTAATTAATAATATAATTAATTTTTTTTAATACGGGTTAGTAATTAAATTTTTGACTAGTTTTTATTCTTTCCGATTAGGTTTAAGGGTTTAGATATACAATTAGGGTTTAGGGTTTAGATTTCCCATGTAGGGTTTAGTTTTTTACAATCAATTGTTTTTATTTTTTTTTATTTTTTATCATCTAGGTTTTGTTTTCTCCAACTAGGAATTATGCATATTTTGAATAAATAATTATGCAATAATTTATACTAAAATATGCAACATCTTAAACTGAAATAAACATAACAAATGACAATAAATGCAATAATTTTTTTTACTAAGTGTTTGATTTTTTCGGTACTGTTTAGATTCCCGACAAGAGTTTATTTTTCACAGCCTAGGATTTACTTTTCCCAAATATGGTTTAGTATTTAGGGGTTTAAAATTGATAATATAATTAAAATTCGAACCCGTACAAAAAATCCTATTTGGGAAAAGTAAACCCTTGTTGGGAATCTAAACAGTAGCCGAAAAAACCAACCCCTTAGTAAAAAAAAAATATTGCATTTATTGTCATTTGTTATGCGCATTTCAATTTAAGTTGTTGCATATTTTAGTATAAGTTATTGCATAATTAATTATTTAAAATATGCATAACACCTAGTTGGAAAAAATAAAGCGCAGACGATAATAAAATAAACCTTGATTGTAGAAAACTAAACCCTACATGGGAAATTTAAGCCCCAAACCCTTATTGTATATATAAACCCTTAAACATAATAGAGAAAAATTCCAAGTCGAAAATTTAATCTCTAACCCATAGTTAATTTTTTTTATTATAATATTAATTTTACTCCCTAAACACTAAATCATAAACCCTAAACTGTAGACCATATCAACCTTATTTGGGGAAGCTAAACCCTATGCTGTGAAAAGTAAACCATTGTCGGAAATCTAAACACTAGCTGAAAAAACTAAACACTTAGTAAGAAAAAAATATTACATTTATTGTCATTTGTTATGTATTTACATTCAAAAAATGATGCATACAGTAATAATGCATCTTATATAATAACTTTAAAACATGGTTCTTTATTTTTTATGCATTTATGTAATATGACTATCCAAATAATGCATGATGAAATAGAAACACGTGCATTACTGTTATAAAATACTTGCATATTGTGTTGAAATATATTATAAGCAAGAAAAATAGAAATGATGCATAATAATTAATAATTCATTTTTATTAATTACTAACAATCATAATGTATTTTGCTTACAATCATGATGCATTTCGTATCTAAAAGGGTTGCATATAATTGATAAAAATGATGCATTTCATAAAAGGCTTACTTATTATGTGCTAACAATCATGGTGCATTTTGCTTACAACCATGATGCATATCGCTTACAACCATGATGCATTTCGTGTTTAAAAGACATACTTACTATTATGAAAATAATCAAGTATCAATGCATTTTATTTACAAAAATGATGCATTTCATGAAATAATATAACAATATTAATTCTTTCAAGCATAGACAGCAACAACAACAATAATAATAATATTAATAATAATAATAATTCGTGTATTAATAAATTCTGGCGTGTTAAAATGTTAAAAATATTTAAAGTATACAAAATTATGCTTAAATGTGCATAAAATTATGCTTATTACTCCCTCCGTCCCGCGGCAATTGTCCGGTAGGGAAATTGCACAATAGCCAATACATAGTAGAATATGTGGTTATAATTAATTCTGAGGAGAGAGAGTTAATTGTAGCCACTCATTTTTTGTCATTTTAGGAAATTGGACAATTAAATGGGACGTCCAAATAAGGAAACAAAGACAATTGCCGCGGGATGGAGGGAGTATATAATTCTGCTTTTAAATGTTCTCATGGAGAGTGTTAGTATTGTGAGAACTAGGAACCGATCTGGACCCTTTTTTCTTTACAAATCTATGGTGTGGATTAATTTTTAGATTATATTTTAATGTTATTGTATGAAATAAAAAGGGTATTTCGGTCCCCATATGTAAAAAGCATTAAGATTCAGATTCCTTAATTATAGGCGACGTGAATTAAGGCGAATCTGCACAAGATATACATAATCTTATTTTGAAAAATTGCTGCTTCTAATTCTCAAAAAATCGTTTATGGTGATCAATCCGGATGTCTTGTGCATATTGATATGGACTGTTTATATGAGTTGTTTACGGTTTTTTAGCTTGTTTATACGTCTTTTTTCGTACGTCTTATTTTATTACAATTTTATTAAGTTTAAAATCCTAATTGAGAATTACTAAACCCTAATTGGAAACTATTAAACCCTAATTGGGAATTACTAAACCCTATTGGGAATCATTTAACTCAGTATAAATCAAAAAAAAAACAAACAAACAAAGAGTGAAAGTGGAGAAGAATATTATTGCAAAGGAAGAAGAAAAAAAATAGAAGCGCTGAAAAGCAGTAGACCGAAAAAGATAAGAAAATAATAATAATTTAGTATTTTGTTTTTTTCGTAACGTATTGCTTATTTTCGTAGTTTTTTTTGCTTATTTTCCCCAATTCAAATACTTCATGTACCCAAATTTTTTGCTTATGTTAATATTCTTGAAAAATACGTGTATGTATTAATTAGAAGAGAGAATATTGTTAAATATACTGTGTTAAATTAAAATCCCTCAAATTATGGATGTAACGGTTATACATTAGTGGTTAGGGATGGATCCTAGTTTCTACCTAAGGACATGGATCCCATTATATATATATCAACCATCTAGATTTATGAATCAACGGTCACTGTTTATTATTATGTTATAATTAGAAGATTGCCTTGTATATTTGATTTAGGGATATAATCGTATTTTAAGTTATGAGGCTAATGAGGGTTAGCCGTTTAAACCATAAATCAAGGGATTTGTTTATTTTATAACGTTATTTTCTATATTTTGTCTTCTTATTGTTATTATTTTTTTTTCCGGCCATGGATTGTTCTAGTATATATTGTTCTACATTATTTATTTTCTTTTTTGTTAATTCAATTGCTAGTTGTTGTTTCCAAATATTTTTGGGAATTTCGTTCGTTATACATTATAAAATATAAAAGGGATGGATGGAATATTCACATAATGCATTACATTAATATTTAAATGTGCATTATGAAATAAATACCTATGCATTAAAAATATAAAAGGGATGTATGGATTATTCACATAATGCATTACATTAATACTTAAATGTGCATTATGAAATAAATACATATGCATTATAAATACCTATCCATTAACATCAAATAGTATGCCACATTCGTCAATATTTCTAATGCATTATAAATTATAGAGCAATTCATTACAATGCATTATAAATTACAGAGCAATTCATTATAATGCATTATAAATTGTGGAACAATGCATTATAATACAACATTATTATTAATTATGTTAGTTTTCTCTAATGAGTACATTAATTTTCTCCGATGCATTAGAAACAATGCATTATTATATAAAACTAATTAAAAACATCAAAAAATGATTTTTCTAGAATAAAAAAATCAAAAAATAACACAAAATTAGTTGATAGGTTTACTCATGTGCCGTCTATATTTTCAATAAAATTAATGGCAAAAGATTTAAAATTTAGTTTATAATTTGTTGCAACCAAAATCCCTACAAATCTGCCATATTCCATTTAACCATAACTGACGAATGTGAATTTCTCATAATTGCCCTTAGATATAATTACGCTTGACCAGTTTTGGAAAATCAACATAAATGCACATTTAATCCCATCCATCCACTATCCATAAATCTATGGCTCATGTTACTTCCTATATATGAGAATGTTCTCATGGAGAGTGTTAGTATTGTGAGAACTAGGAACCGATCTGATCTGGACCCTTTTTTCTTCACAAATCTATGGTGTGCATTAATTTTTAGATTATATTTTAATGTTATTGTACGAAATAAAAAGGGTATTTCGGTCCCCATATGTAAAAAGCATTAAGATTCAGATTCCTTAATTATAGGCGACGTGAATTAAGGCGAATCTGCACAAGATATACATAATCTTATTTTGAAAAATTGTTGCTTCTAATTCTCAAAAAATCGTTTATGGTGATCAATCCGGATGTCTTGTGCATGTTGATATGGACTGTTTATATGAGTTGTTTACGGTTTTCTAGCTTGTTTATATGTCTTTTTTCGTACGTCTTATTTTATTACAATTTTATTAAGTTTAAAATCCTAATTGAGAATTACTAAACCCTAATTGGAAACTACTAAACCCTAATTGGGAATTACTAAACCCTATTGGGAATCATTTAACTCAGTATAAATCAAAAAAAAAAAAAAAAAAAAAAAAAAAAAAACAAAGATTGAAAGTGGAGAAGAATATTATTGCAAAGGAAGAAGAAAAAAAAATAGAAACGGTAAAAAGCAGTAGACCGAAAAAGATAAGAAAATAATAATAATGTAGTAACAGGAAAAAGAAAAAAAAGGAGAAGAAATGTTATGAATCAACAAATTTAAGCTGATGTGGCTAGGCGCTCAAGAGTCGCCTATAAATAGGCACCAGCAGATCAAAATACTATATATATATATATATATATATAGGAATTGGATCATATGAAAACTAATGATTAGATGAAAACTAGAAACTTTTTTTAACCCTTGATCTTGGGAGATCAACGGATATGGTGGTGTACAACTTTATAAATATTTTATATATTGTTAGATATAAAAAAGGCTAATTATGTTTTGTACTCTATTTTGTAACTGATTTATGCCTTAATTGAAGAATTGAAAGTCACGCATATAACTAACATTTATTAATTTATTATTTTAGTACTTTTACTTTCTATACGGCATTCAATATGCCACTGCCGACTGATATTTTTTTTTTCCTCTTTATTCATGTGTTCTATTATTATTATTAGAGTTTGATCCATATGTTAATAAATCATGATATGTTAAATAGGAATGAATCTGGACTATTGATCTCGATCAAATCTATAGTTGTCATTGATGTAAGCATGGTTTCAATGTACAATAAGCATGATTTCATTTAAGCATGAATTGATACATTTAAAAGCAGAATTATATATTCCCTCCATCCCGCGGCAATTGTCTTTGTTTCCTTATTTGGACGTCCCATTTAATTGTCCAATTTCCTAAAATGACAAAAAATGAGTGGCTACAATTAACTCTCTCTCCTCAGAATTAATTACAACCACATATTCTACATTGTATTGGCTATTGTGCAATTTCTCTACCGGACAATTGCCGCGGGACGGAGGGAGTAATAAGCATAATTTTATGCACATTTAAGCATATTTTTGTATACCTTTAAGCATTTTTAACATTTTACTACGTCAGGATTTATTAACACACGAATTATTATTATTATTATTATTATTATTATTATTATTATTATTATTATTATTGTTATTGTCTATGCTTGAAAGAATTAATATTGTTATATTATTTCATGAAATCCATCATTTTTGTAAATAAAATGCATTGATACTTGATTATTTTCATAATAATAAGTATGTCTTTTAAACACGAAATGCATCATGGTTGTAAGCGATATGCATCATGGTTGTAAGCAAAATGCACCATGATTGTTAGCACATAATAAGTAAGCCTTTTATGAAATGCATCATTTTTATCAATTATATGCAACCCTTTTAGATACGTAATGCATCATGATTGGAAGCAAAATACATTATGATTGTTAGTAATTAATAAAAATGAATTATTAATTATTATGCATCATTTCTATTTTTCTTGCTTATATTATATTTCAACACAATATGCAAGTATTTTATAACAGTAATGCACGTGTTTCTATTTCATCATGCATTATTTGGATAGTCATATTACATAAATGCATAAAAAATAAAGAACCATGTTTTAAAGTTATTATATAAGATGCATTATTACTGTATGCATCATTTTTTGAATGCAAATACATAACAAATGACAATAAATGTAATATTTTTTTCTTACTAAGTGTTTAGTTTTTTCAGCTAGTGTTTAGATTTCCGACAATGGTTTACTTTTCACAGCATAGGGTTTAGCTTCCCCAAATAAGGTTGATATGGTCTACAGTTTAGGGTTTATGATTTAGTGTTTAGGGAGTAAAATTAATATTATAATAAAAAAAATTAACTATGGGTTAGAGATTAAATTTTCGACTCGGAATTTTTCTCTATTATGTTTAAGGGTTTATATATACAATAAGGGTTTGGGGCTTAAATTTCCCATGTAGGGTTTAGTTTTCTACAATCAAGGTTTATTTTATTATCGTCTGCGCTTTATTTTTTCCAACTAGGTGTTATGCATATTTTGAATAATTAATTATGCAATAACTTATACTAAAATATGCAACAACTTAAATTGAAATGCGCATAACAAATGACAATAAATGCAATATTTTTTTTTTACTAAGGGGTTGGTTTTTTCGGCTACTGTTTAGATTCCCAACAAGGGTTTACTTTTCCCAAATAGGATTTTTTGTACGGGTTCGAATTTTAATTATATTATCAATTTTAAACCCCTAAATACTAAACCATATTTGGGAAAAGTAAATCCTAGGCTGTGAAAAATAAACTCTTGTCGGGAATCTAAACAGTACCGAAAAATCAAACACTTAGTAAAAAAAAATTATTGCATTTATTGTCATTTGTTATGCTTATTTAAGTTTAAGATGTTGCATATTTTAGTATAAATTATTGCATAATTATTTATTCAAAATATGCATAATTCCTAGTTGGAGAAAACAAAACCTAGATGATAAAAAATAAAAAATAAAAAAATTGATTGTAAAAAACTAAACCCTACATGGGAAATCTAAACCCTAAACCCTAATTGTATATCTAAACCCTTAAACCTAATTGGAAAGAATAAAAACTAGTCAAAAATTTAATTACTAACCCGTATTAAAAAAAATAATTATATTATTAATTAAACCCTAAACAGTAAACCCTAAACCCTATTTCATATGTAATAATTTGATAATCATATTTTTTTTAGTCGTAATATATTTCTTGATCATATTTTGTTTAACTTGTTGTTTAAATGCATATTGCTTACTACAAAAATGCATTTTGTTTAATTTAATGGTGCATTTTATCTAATTAGTTCTAAGGCATGTTAATATAAAACTGCATTATGGCTAAACATAAATGATATTTGTATAAATGCATGATGGAAGAATAAAATATGCATTACCATTCTAGAAATATGCATAATAAAATATTCCCAAATGTATAATTAACGATACATATATTAATTGAGTTTGCATTATTGGATTGTCTTGTGAAAATAGTAAAATATGAAAAGAAATATGAACATACAATTGAAGATTTATATTTAGCAATGAGATGTATGTTTCCTAAATTTACGGCAATTGTGTAGATTGATAATTTTTGGAGATATGCAATGGACATCATTACCCTTGGAGTCACTAAAAATAGATAAATCAATAAATATTTGTAACGCCCCGTATTTCCTACCTACTTTAGAAGCGATTAAAAGGAATTATTCGCTCTTAGTAATTTAATATCACTTCTGTACAATATAATTTTTCTAAAAGAATTATTATAAATCGAGTAGCAACTTGATTCCTAATAATTCTTAGTTTGCTAGTTAACAATCGAGTAGATACTTGATTCCAATATTTCTTTTAGAAATAAGTTACCACTTGTGACTTATTCACAAAATAAATCGATTCTAGTCCTCGATGATGATTTTTATTATTATCTCTTAAGTTGACCATCGGATAATCGATTAGATACTTGCTTGTATTATTTTGATTAAATATAATTATCCATTTAATTATTCTTAGCTAAGAATAAACTACTTAAGAATTTTCGATTAGTGTCGACTCAAGTGTCTTGATTATCTATTTACGAAATTTATTAATGTGTAGTAAGTTAACGGGTCAATCCCACTTCGATTGGGCCGAGCCCATTAGTTAATCTAATTGTTGGGCCAAACCCATTTCACACCTAAGATACAAGCCCAATAATATTAATAGATAATTGCAACACAAAAATACATATAGATATATATATTTCTTGCAACACCAAGCAATCACAATCGATGCCAATGTAATATAGATGCAGCCAAACCATACAACTCCAATGGGGAGTTTAATTATAAAGTGTTGCTAGTCAACAATTGTAGGCTATGAGCCATTAATGAATATATACATACAAGAAGATACATGCTGTAAAAGTCAAGAGGGAGGGGACATAAGATCTTTTGCCTCTGCAGCGAAAATAGCTACAAGAATAGTTACATCCTTGAGCCATAAACCTGCAAAATAGAAGCATTAATCAGCCTTAATGAAGAGAGAAGTAGGAGAGTGATCGAGCACAAAACAAACTCACAAAAGCTTATATTACACCTCAAATAATCAGCCCCAACATTCCAAAAACATTCAGCACACAGAGAGAAAACAGAGAGAGAAGAGAAGCTGCAGCAGTAGAGAAGGAAGGAAGGATTAAAGCAGAGCTCCATCCATTTTCCACAACCACACCAACATTCAAACTTCATTAAGGTATATACTTAGAACAAATCAATTCCTATTATCTAGTTCGAGCATGCCTTTATTACATAAATTCTGAGTAAGAGAAGCAAGCATACATAGAAATACCAAGACTAGAATCATAACAACAAACTGTAATAAGAATTAACAAGATAGTAGTTTCAAAACTCAAGCTTCCTAAACTCCAAAAATCCTAAGAACTAGAAACAGAGAAAAACATCAAGCATGCTCTTGTTCTTAGGTAATAAACTCCAACCTAACTAAGAATCAACAACAAAAGCCTACAAAATCAAACACGTAATTGATTAAAGAGAAAAAGCGAGGGGTTTGAACCTCTGTCGAGGCTCGAAACCTCGACGGCAGCAGACCAGCGACGAGCAGCAGCAGCGGCGTCCTCGTTGTCGCATCACCGAAACCTGCAAAACAGGAGGAGCATGAAGAATCAGTAACCAAAAATATAATAAATTAAAATCAAGTTCAAAAACAAAATAGAATGTAGAGAAGAGGGGCGACAGCAGCCGGCCGGCTTCGACGCTGACAGTGGGGAGAAATGTCGCCTAACTCGAGGAGTTAGGCTTTTAATGTTAGAGCACCGCAGAAGGGTGCTAGCCGGAGAAGCCGCGGGAGTTGCGCCAGAGAGCTGTCGAGCTGAGATGGTCGCAGGCAGGAGCTGAACCCGACGGAGCTGAGCCAGAATCCGCCAATCGACGCGCTCGGGGCAGCGCCATACCACCACAGCAGAAGGAGCATGCTGGGGGTCGATTTCCGCCGGAATCGACGAGATGAATTGGTGTAATTCTACCAAAATTTTCGATTAGGGCTTTAACCCCAAATTTTGATTTAGGGAAAATTATTCTAAGGGGAGAGATAGGCAAGAGGAAGAAGGGACGAACACCACAGAGGCGGCGGCGCCGATCGTCGGTCGTCGATCGAAGAAGAGAGGAGAAGAGAAAAGAGAAATCGCAGAGAGAGAGAGAGAGATGAGAAGGCTGCCGTTCGAAATGAGAGAGAAGGGAGGGGGTTAGGGCCCTTCTTTTGTAATTGGGTCAGGTTTCCGGGTCGGACTCGGATCTGGGCTGGGTAGTTGGGTTGAGGGAGCTGGGCCGGTTCCAATGTCAGTGGGCCCAGATTTATTATTCCCTGGGCCAGATTACTTTAGCTAATTAATTTATAAACCCAGCCTTGAATTAATTATGTGGTACAAGTTACCACTAATTAAATTTTTACACCCTCGATTAATAATAAGAGATTAATAATTCTTAAGTGAATTATCTGTAAAAAAAGATTAATAATTCTTAAGAGAATTATTTTACAAGTTTAAGAAATTAACTTATAGAAATAAGTTTATTAACTAAGAGTTAATAATCAAGAGAAATTGATTAAGCTAATCAATTATACAATTAGAGTTAATTATTGGAAAACCTCCAAATTAATTTTAATCCTTAGTAAATAAATCAATTAATTGATTTATTAAGAAACAGTCGAATAAGCTATTCGTATAACCGGATTAATAATCCAAGATTTGATAACAGTGACGATGTCACTTAAAATTTGGAATAATATACGAGAAGTTATAGAGCTAGGATTATTCGATAAGCTTTTATCGTTCGAATTAAAAATCTTACTGTATTCTTTTATCAAGGTCGAGCGGAGAAGGAACAATCACCGAGGCGAAGCTAGAATTCATTAGCACTTAAGCAAAGTGAAAGAGGTGGGCTTTCTTCTAAAACAAAGCATGTTTTGTTAGTTGATATAGCTCTTTTAAAGATTGTCATGCCATAAAATGTTTTGTTTTTGTATGATGCTTATCTGTTATTGGCTATGCCAATATTATTTAATCGAATTCGGGTCCTTGTATGGCGAGCTACCATACTTGGATTAGTGTACACAATGGTCGAATCGTTTACCGTGACGATCGATCAAGTGACGAGTGAGGTGGCCACCTCCTCGGGTACAACAACTCAGATATGGTAGATTACTAAAGAAATTGGACTGCGCAGTCACTTTTGAGAACTAAGAGATTTTAGTGAACATAGGTCTTCCAGATAAAACCCCTATGTTTCACTCAGTTTGGATGACAATAAAATCAGTTTTGGGCAATGTGTTCACTGAGTACAATCGTACTCAGCCCTGTACATTGTTTTTAATGTGCAGGTTGAAGCGGAGTGACCGGCGGAGCTTTTTGTCAAATTAGTGATTAATAGTTGTTGAACACTCTTGGTAATACATGTCTCCATACATGTATTTTTAGCTACATTTTCGCCGCGTACACTCTGATATTCCTAAGTCTATTTTGATTTGGTTGTATTCTAAGTCAGAATCGTGACAAGTATCATCGTACTTCAACAGTCATGAGTGTCAGTTTATCTAGTAGCAAAGACGTTTTAAGACTCAATTCAAGAGATATCCTTCGTTTATCTGCTATTTCATATTCATATTTTATAGTCACGAATTTACCAAATTTAGCTATCGATTAGCAAAGTGTGATCGTGACAATATTCATTCTAATCCTAATCGTCCATCCCTCTTTAATCTATGGACTATAATAGTTTGTAGATTCTACACTAAGAGGAGCTTTCATAGGAATCAATCCCTATATATATATATATATAGGGAGTGGTTCATATGGGAACCACTCAATTAATGAGAACTAGGAACTCATCACAACCCTTCATTTTAGTAAATCATGCGGTCTAGATTTAATGTAACAATTTTACTAAAAGATTATGTATTATTTCTAACAACCGTTTGGGCATTTTAGTCATCTTCACAAATAGAGAATCTAATCCTACCATGAATTACGGCAACAACATCTCTCCAACTTTCTTTTCATATTTTTCTTTCTTTCACCAAAAATTTTCTCGTAAATTAATAACTCCAAGGTTTGTTTAATTTGAAACAAAACAAAATCCTTAATAAAAACGTTTGCATTATTTTTCAGGAAAACTAATAATGAATCTTCTTACCACGCTTGTTTGTATCATGCTTTTTTATTTTTTTTACTTATGGATACATGCTTGTTTGTATTCATGTATTTGATTTCATACTATTTTTTAGTGTTTTTTATTTATGAAAACAAATAATAAATCTTGGTATTTTTTTTAAATGTATTTTTAATGTTGATTTCTAGCTTTTTTTTAATATTGATTTCATGTTTTTTTATTGTTTTAGAACTATTCATGCTTTTTAATGTTAATTTAATTCTTTTTTTAGTGTTGATTCATGCTTCTTTTAATTTGTATTCAACACTAAAAAATATAAAATTTAAACTAAAAAGCATGAAATTAACACTAAAAAGCATTAATTAATGCTAAAAAAATATGAAAAAATTAAAAGTATGAAATCTACACTAATAAAGCATGAAATTAACACTAAAAATGCATAAAAGAGCATGAAAACCACCAAAAGCCGGACACTAGATATAAAACCTCTAAGGGTTTGTCCAGAGCTAGGGTCTAGTTTTCGGAAAACCCTAATAACACCCAAAATCACTATATAGGGGAGAGTTTTTATGAGAACCATTCTATTCATGAGAAGCAAAAAATTAAATCAAAACTAAAAAAAGCATGAAATCAACACTAAAAAAGCATGAAATCAAGACTAAAAAAGCATGGGAAATTTTTTAAAATAAGCATGAAATCAAACACTAAAAAAACATGAAATTAACACTAAAAAAGCATGAAATCAGCACTAAAAAGCACGAAACTAAACCCTAACCCTGGAATAAACCCTTAAGGGATTTATTATCTAGTGTCCGGCTTTTGATGATTTTGGGTGTTATTAGTGGTTTTCCGGAAACTAGACCCTAGCCTTGGAATAAACCCTTAGGGTTTAGGGTGTCAAGGTTTAGGGTCTAGTGTTTAGGGTTTAGGGTCTAGTGTCCGGGTTTTGGCATGCTTATTCATGCTTTTTTAATGCTTTTTTTTTATTGTTATTTCATGTTTTTTTAATCATGATTTTATGTTTTTATTGTTATTAGTGTTTTTGGGTGTTATTAGTGGTTTTTTCGGAAACTAGACTCTAGCCCTGGAATAAACCCTTACGGGGTTTATTATCTAGTGTCCGGCTTTTGGTAGTTTGTAGTGTTCTTAATGGTTTTTCGAAAACTAGACCCTAGTCCTGGAATAAACCCTTAAGGTTTAGGGTTCAGGCCGTTAGGGTTTAAAAACACTAATAATTAAAAGTAAAAAATCATGAAATCAAGACTAAAAAAACATGAAATAGACACTAAAAAGACATGAATAAGCATGTCAAAATCCGGACACTAGACCCTAGACCATAAACCCTAAGGGTTTATTCTAGGGTTAGGGCCTAGTTTCCGGAAAACCACTAATAACACACAAAACCACCAAAAGTCGGGCATTAGATAATAAACCCCATAAGGGTTTATTCCAGGGCTAGGGTCTAGTTTTCGGAAACACCATTAATAACACTCAAAACCACTAAAAATCGGACACTAGTTTATAAACCCCCTAAGGGATTATTACAGGGTTAGGGTCTAGTTTCTTAAAAAACCACTAATAACACTCAAAAATACTAATAACAGCATAAAAAAGACATGAAATCATACTAAAAAAACATGAAATAGACACTAAAAAGCATTAAATCAGTACTAAAAAAGCATGAAATAGACACTATAATTCTTTCATGATTTATATATATAATTGTATGTTTTTTTTTTTGCAGTCTGGTGCGTCGTTTTTCACCAAAAATAATTCCGACTTTCGGTTGGTATGCCCACACTGCCCAGACAGCTGTAAGCAAAATCGTCTCCCAAAGGACTGGCGAGTTTTCCTCCGAATTTCCAACTGCAAAATTGTGAATTTTTATTAATCTACTAACATGAATAAATACGAAAATTAAAATGAACAAAGAATGCAAAGACAACTTGAACTTTGGTTTTATCCAATAAAGAAACGATTCCGGCAGCAAACAATTCCACTCTAGCTTAATTATTTTGATCCTTGATGCAAAAATAACTTTAATTACATGCAAACAAATCGGTTATGATTACCGAAGACGCTTCTGACGTAATCTTATTTCTCCTTAATTTCTCGATAATTAGGAAGACGCTTCACCAATTATTTCCCTAATCGACTGACAACCGTAAGAGACGGTCTAAAAATTTAATGAGTCGACAACATTAATAACTAGAGAAACCCGATTCAAAACCAACAAACTCTAACGCAGGATTATTGAATTAAGACTATTATTCCCTTGACTTTAAACAAGTCAATTTACCACTAATTCATTCTAATCACGATTACGTATGACATAATTAATTGGCTATAAATTAACTCTATTCAACTAAGCATTGTACACTACTTAGAAAAATAAAGCAATTAATAAAAATAAACACGGAGAATAATAGATGCTTGCACAAAATTAAAGTATGAACACAAATTAGATCTCACAAAATAATTTAAGCCAAAGCTTCCTTGTATTTGCCGGAATAAGAAAATTAGCTAGATTGCATAATTAAATAGCAACTAAAAATAAATAAATGAATGATTAAGATTGGCGTGATGAAAGAAAAATAAGAACTTCAAAGTTTCTCCAAAGTCAGCCGATGTGCTCTTGCGTGATGTTTCAAGATGATGATGATAGGTTTTTCTAAATAATAAAATATACCTATATATACTAGAGGATTTCCTCATAATAAGGAAATAAATCTAGAGTCCTAATCTAACTAGGAAAGTAAATAATGTCTTATCTAATAATATTCAAAAGTCTATTAACTAAATAAAAACACTAAAAGTCTATTAATCCCGTCAAGAATTAATTAGAAGCCTTCCAATTCTTCAAAATCCCGAAATTGATATTTTTCTCGCCACCAACAGGGCTCCTCAGGCGGTATGGGCACGCCGCCTGAATTTCCAGCCTTTTTTGCCTTTCTTCTTCAGTTCCAACTTCGAAAACATCTCCTTAACTGGCTCCAAAATCACCAAAAATCCTCTTTCTCCTACAAAAGCATATTATTTCACAATTAATCCAAATCAAGGTGAATTCACTCAAAATAACACCAACATTTGCCAATATATCCAAGAAATAATGAGATAAATTATGCCCAATCAAACTCCCCACACTTAAACAATGCTCATCCTCGAGCATAAACTAAAATCAAAAACTGAAAACAAAAATAAAAACTGACTCAAAACAAGACACAACATAAGCTTGGCAATAATCCCTTCAACAAACAAGTATCATAGGCAAGATTAGGATACAACCATTCAAACCACTAACCCTTCTTCCAATCAAAATAACATGTAGATGCCTATCATTCAAGTCAAAATATGATGCAAAATCAATCCAAGCCTCACCAAGATCACTCCATATCTCTCTAAGAAAAATAGGGACATATTTAGAACTCTCAATCATAGCTTAAAAACTCTCCATCATAGTTTTCCCATATGTCAATATCTCCACCACAAATAATGAAATTCATTGCACAAATCAAAAGGTCTTTGAAAAGGTTGTAATGGGGCTAGGGTGCATAGGTAGGATAAAAGAAAATGGATGAAAAATAGGCTCATAACTGAAAATATGCAAGTTATTGAAGCATAAGCCATCGTTCCAAAACAACTTCTACATCCTCTTCTTTTTCCTTTCTTTTCTTTCTTCCCCAATTCTCTTCTCCCTTTTCTCTCCATTTTTATTTCCCCTTTTCCTACAGCCTTCAGTTATCTTTCTTTTTTTTTTTTTCGTTTTTTTTAGAACTGAACAAACCCCCTTATATTCATCTCTTTTCATCCCATTTCCTCAACACTGATCCTCTTTCATTTTTTTCTGATCAATTTCTTTTTCTCTCTCTTTTTTTTTATTCCAAAACAACCACCAAAAGAATTCCCAACTTTCCTCTTTACCCTTTTAACAACAAACAATCAAGCACTCCCACTATATCATTTTTCTCTTCATCTTAAGCTTCAATAACTTACACAAAATTAGTGGGACAAAAGAAGGCTAAAAGACTCTCATTTAAGTGGCTGAAATCAAGAAGAAAATAGGATATTAAAGCTCAAACGGGGAAACTAAGGGAATAATGATAAGGTAGGGAATATATAAGGCCAAGAGGGGTAAATCCTAAGTGCCTAAATCATTTTTGTGCAAAAAATAACAAAGGTGGTCTCAATTATGGCAATGGGGCAAACCAAATATCAAGCAATCAAGACAATGATATATCTCTCAACAAGGAAACAAGGAACATTTTTTTATGTAATTGCTCAAGGCTCAAATCTCACCATTTAAGTAAGCTTCATAATCGATCAATTTAGCATCAAGTTTCCTCATCCAAGAACTCATCTAGGCAAATAACACACTATTTTTCATGGAAGAATTCAGCCAACATACCACATCCAATCCTAATCCTTCCTATTCAACTTATTCATCTCAAAAAGATTGCCAAAACTTATCAAAAACTGAACAAGACTCTTTTTTTTTTTTACGAACTAAACAGACACACAAAGACAAACAAATATATTCCCTCCCCCACACTTAGACAACACAATGTCCTCATTGTGTAAAGGAGAAAATCACACATAAAAACAAGAAAAAAAAAAAAACAGACATAAAAAATAAAAACAAAGATACTGCCCTGAACAAGCTTTTCATGGATCAGATGGGGCGTTGAGACGTCGAACGGCTTCATCTAAGCTTTTTATGTGCTCTCCCAATGCTGTGATTGTAGTCAGCAGCTGTGATGCCCACTGGGGAGTAGGATCTGTGGCTGGAACAGCAGAAGAGGGAGCTCCGGAATGACCTGCAAAAGAAGTATTGCTCGGGCCTTTCATACCCGGCTTCAACAACTGGTAAGCTCCATTATTGTTCACATAAATCAACCCCATAAACTGGAAATCCACAGTAGTAAAAAAAATAGGAGGAAGCGAAGTAGATGCATCAAACTCTATACCTAATTTCTTAGCCAAAAGCATGACAAAGCCTCCTAAAGGAATTTTTCCACTGAACCTAGTAGACGACACACGCCATTGATTTGCAACCCAATAACCAAAATTCAATTTCACACCCTCAAGCATACTAGCTAAGATGTGAATTTCCTATTGGGTGACAACATTCATAGAATCCACACGGCCATAGAAATTATAGGCAAGAAATTGATGACATAGACGCAACCCTCCATCCACTATATTCGCCCCCTTAGAACAGCCCTTTAAATGCTGAGACTCTACAGACATTTTCTTCCACCACACCTTGAGGATAAGCATTAGACCTATTAGCTAACTGAATAATAACTCGAGTTTCCTTCAAAGGTCCTATTTGCAAATCCTTATACACAGAGTAAAGGCATGACATTTATGGAAGCTCCTAAATCAAGCATAACTTTTTCCACTCGTGTATTACCAATAATGCAAGGAATAGTAAACATACCAGGATCCCTACACTTTTGCGGCAACTTCCTTTGAATAACAGCAGAAACATTCTCACTCACTCTAATTCTAGCATCTTTCCCATGTCGCATCTTATTAGTGCATAGTTCTTTCAAAAAATTTGCATACCTGGGAACTTACTTAATTGCATCGATTAGAGGCAAGTTTATTTCTACCTTCTTGAAGACTTCCATGATCTCCTTGTCATCTTCTTCCTTCTTGTTTCGCACCAACCTGGAAGGAAAATGGGCTGCAATTAGTGTTGTGGGAGTAGGAATTTTTGGTTCTTCATTTACCTTAGAAGAAATATGATTTTCATCTTCTTGTGCTCCTCCCTTAACTCCATCTTCCTTGGAATTTTTATCCTCGAGCACCTTCCCACTCCTTAGTGTACATCATTGGCAGTTTCTCTAGGATTGACATCCGCTTGAGACGGAAGTTTTCCTGGATTCGTTTGCAATTTATTCAGTTGAGTGGCCAACTGTGTGATTTGCGTGCCTAAATTGCCCAATGCAGCATTTGTTTCTTGTTGGAATGATCTTTGGCTGAGGGCAAGGCTCTTAACTATCTCGCCTAAACTTTCTGGTTGGTCGGTATGGGCACGCTACCCGACCTGCTGCTGCTGTTGCGGGTTTTGCGCAAAAACTCCAGGCCCTTTTGGTCTCCAGCTGAAATTTGGATGATTTCTCCAACCTGGATTGTATGAGTTGGAGAATGGATCATCCCTTTTTCTGTACTGGGCATCTCCGGAGCCATAACATGCTTGCTCGGTAAGATTTTCCTGCAAGGATGGACAAGAGTCAGTGTAATGGCCATTTTCATAGCAAATTCCACATTGAACATTCTGAGTTTGAGCCACAGCAAATCCTCTAACTAAGGAAGTTAGAGCATCAATCTTTTTAGTGACGCTTGAATCAACTGTTCCTTCAGCTCCCTTCACGGGTCGGTATCTGTCGTCATCCTCATCTTCATATTGTTGACCATTGGAGATCATATCAACGATGAGTTGACGTGCTTCATTCAGCGTTTTGTTGGTCAATGATCCCCCACATGCAGCGTCCATAATTTTCCTGTCGATAGAAGACATACCACGGTAGAAATAGTTAGTAAGCAATTGGTATTCAGAAAAACCATGGTCAGGTCACTTTCGACATAATTGTTGGAATCTTTCCCAATATTCAGCTAAACTCTCCCCTTTCTTTTGTCTAATGCTACTAATTGCCATTCGCAAATTAGCAACTCTAGACTCGGGAAAGAACTTGCATAGAAACTGCTCCTCCAAGTCACCCCAAGTAGTAACAGATTCTGGAGGGAGATCAAACAACCAATCTCTAGCTTTTCCCTGCAAAGTATGAGAAAAGGTTAGCAACCTTAGATTATCATCAGTAAAGCCTTGAGGACGCAAAGTCGAGCACACTAAATCAAACTCAGCAAGGTGTTTATGTGCACTCTCTCCAGGGAGATCCCCAAACTTAGGGAGTACTTGGATGAAACCCGGCCTGATTTCAGAATTACGATTAATGGGGGGTAGAACAATGCATAGTTGACGATTGTTCCGGTGGCGACCTAACTCCCTTATCATCTGATCACGTGGTGGTGGAGGTGGTGGCCGATTGTTCTGCTGCGGATTCACATGACGGTTCACAGCATTGTTCGCAGGATTGTTTGCCGGCGGATTTTGAAGTTCGTTTCCGTTCAAATCCAGATCTTCAATGCGACCATCTACGTTTCGTTTTGGTTCTGGTTCTCCATACCAGTTTCAATGGTGGCAACTAGTTTCGCTAGCTTGGTTTCTTTCCTCAACCTTCGTGCAGTTCGCTCAATCTCCGAATCAAAGACTAAGTTTCCTATACGAGAAGAACAGGGCATAAACCAAGAAAATAAATAATAAAAAATAAAAAGTCGAAAATTCAGACAAAAATACTGCTTAAAAACCAGTCCCCGGCAACGGCGCCAAAATTTGGTGCGTCGTTTTTCACCAAAAATAATTCCGACTTTCGGTCGGTATGCCCACACTGCCCATACAGCGGTAAGCAAAATCGTCTCCCAAAGGACTGGCGAGTTTTCCTCCAAATTTCCAACTGCAAAATTGTGAATTTTTATTAATCTACTAACAAGAATAAATACGAAAATTAAAATGAACAAAGAATGCAAAGACAACTTGAACTTTGGTTTTATCCAATAAAGAAACGATTCCGGCATCAAACAATTTCACTCTAGCTTAATTATTTTGATCCTTGATGCAAAAATAACTTTAATTACATGCAAACAAATCGGTTATGATTACCGAAGACGCTTCTGACGTAATCTTATTTCTCCTTAATTTCTCGATAATTAGGAAGATGCTTCACCAATTATTTCCCTAATCGACTGACAACCGTAAGAGACGCTCTATAGATTTAATGAGTCGACAACATTAATAACTAGAGAAACCCGATTCAAAACCAACAAACTCTGACGCAGGATTATTGAATTAAGACGATTATCCTTACTTAAACAAGTCAATTTACCACTAATTAATTCTAATCACGATTACGTATGACATAATTAATTGGCTATAAATTAACTCTATTCAACTAAGCATTGTACACTACTTAAAAAAATAAAGCAATTAATAAAAATAAACACGGAGAATAATAGATGCTTGCACAAAATTAAAGTATGAACACAAATTAGATCTCACAAAATAATTTAAGCCAAAGCTTCCTTGTATTTGCCGGAATAAGAAAATTAGCTAGATTGCATAATTAAATAGCAACTAAAAATAAATAAATGAATGATTAAGATTGGCGTGATGAAAGAAAAATAAGAACTTCAAAGTTTCTCCAAAGTCAGCCGATGTGCTCTTGCGTGATGTTTCAAGATGATGATGATAGGTTTTTCTAAATAATAAAATATACCTATATATACTAGAGGATTTCCTCATAATAAGGAAATAAATCTAGAGTCCTAATCTAACTAGGAAAGTAAATAATGTCTTATCTAATAATATTCAAAAGTCTATTAACTAAATAAAAACACTAAAAGTCTATTACTCCCGTCAAGAATTAATTAGAAGCCTTCCAATTCTTCAAAATCCTGAAATTGATATTTTTCTCGCCACCAACAGGGCTTCTCAGGCGGTATGGGCACGCCGCCTGAATTTCCAGCCTTTTCTGCCTTTCTTCTTTAGTTCCAACTTCGAAAAAATCTCCTCAACTGACTCCAAAATCACCAAAAATCCTCTTTCTCCTACAAAAGCATATTATTTCACAATTAATCCAAATCAAGGTGAATTCACTCAAAATAACACCAAAATTTGCCAATATATCCAAGAAATAATGAGATAAATTATGCCCAATCACAGTCATGCATACTTAGATATGAAATTATGCATAAAGTAATATTAATTCCTATATTTAAGATATATTTGATGTATTATAATATTAATTTCTATATTTATAGGATGCTTAAATAGTTATTAATAAAAGAAGCATTAAATCAATATTAAAAAAAGTATAAAATCAAGAATAAAAAAGCAAGAAATACACAATAAAAAAAATAAACAAAGCATGAAATCAAAACTAAAAAAACATTAAATCTTTTACCAAAAAAAAAAAGCATTAAATCAAAACTAAAAAAGCTTGAAAAAATTAAAAGTATGAAATCAACAATAAAAAGCATGAAATTAATTTTATAGAAGCATGAATTCGATACTAAAAAAGCATGAAATTCACAATAAAAAAATTTAGAGAAAACACGAAATCAAAACTAAAAAGGCATTAAATCAAAACTAAAAAAGCTTGTAAAAAATTAAAAGAAGCTTGAAATCAACAACAAATAAAAAACATGAAAAATATATTAAAAGAAACATGAAATCAACACTAAAAAAAACATAAAATTAACACTAAAAAACATGAAGAAAATAAAAGAAGCATGAAATCAACACTAAAAAGTATAAAATTAATACTAAAATAGCATGAAAAAAATCCATCGGGTATCGTTTTCTAAGAATATCAAGAAAAGGTCCTTATTTATTCTAGTTCTGAAAATGAAAATGAAAAGCTTTGGTACGAATTAATTAAAAAGCAATGAAAAGATTTATGATGACTATCTAGTACAGTATGTTAGTTGAGAAATATTTGGAAAGAATTCATGGAAGGGAGCAGGGGCCGTAAATTGTGGGAAGGAGAGATAAATATATACAAGAACATGACCATTATATCCTCGCTTTTAATACTAATAATAAGAAAATCAGTTTAATAAAAGTAATTTAGTAAATCTACATCACACGATCTTGAGAATTTAAAGGTCAAGATTGGTTCCTAGTTCTCACATAGTGATTATGTGAAAACTAGGAACCCATTACCACCCATGATTTTTGTAGATTGTGTGGTGCAGATTTAAACACTACTATTTAAAAAAACTGATAAATTCTTATTCTAATTAACCGCATTGGGCAATTTTGTCATTGTTGCACAAAGTCTTATCCAATCATTCTCTTTCTTTGCGGAAACATTATATAACTTCCGCAGAAACCATATATTTTCTTAAACATCAAATATTGAAGGTCCATAAATAAATTAATAAATGGCGGCGTTCCAATTAATCATTTATTAAATGCTTAAATGGCGGCATTTCCATCATTGTTAATTTTGTAGTACTTTTTTTTTTAAAGAAATATATATTTTTTAAGTGTTAATTTAGAGTTTGTTTAGTGTTAATTTCATACTTTTTTAGTTTTAATTTCATGCTTTTTTTAATATATATATTTAATTGTGGATTGCATGTTTTTTTAGTCTTGGTTTCATGCTTTTATAATATTGACTTCATGTTTTTTTAATTTTTTATTATTGTGGATTTCATGCTTTATTTGTCTCGATTTCATGCTTCTATAATATTGATTCATATTTTTTAGTGTTGATTTAATATATATATATATATATATATATATATATATATATATGTTTGTTTTGATTTCATGCTTTCTTAATTTTTTTTTATTGTGGATTTCATGTTTTTTAGTTTCAATTTCATGCTTCTATAATGTTGATTTCATGCTTTTTTTGTGTGTTGATCTCACACTCCTTTAAAAAAAAATTCATGTTTTTTTAGTGTTAATTTCATGCTTTTTTTGGGATTCGATTTCGTGTTGCATTAATATTTGATTTAACGTTTGTTTTAGTGTTGATTTATTGCTTTTTTAGTTTCTATTTCATGCTTTATTTAAATTTTTTTAATTGTGAATTTCATGTTTTTTTAATCTCGATTTCATGCTTTTATAATATTGATTTCATTCTTTTTTTAGTGTTGATTTCATGCTTTTTATTTTTTTATCCTAAAAGCATGAAACCCACCTCTAAAGGCATGAATCGATTTTAACAAGATCAACTAGTCTATTATAAAATATGGAGTATAAGCATATTGGAATATAAAAATAAGCAATAGAATTTGAGATAAAAAGCATGAAACACAAAAAATAATAACAATTAATCATCCAGCATCAGGATATAACTTGAATATTTCCAACAAAATACTAGTGCGGAACATATTAAGAACATTCATATGTAATTTTTGAAAATTCATAGCAACAGAAGCAATAAGTTCAAAAATTACGGCTATTGTCATTGTGGTTCCAATCATCAAATTGAATATCAAAAGAAGATACAATAACAACGATGACGCCATTTGATTGGGAAGGCGGAGTCGGTAACACCATCAAATGCTTAATCCACCGCTCCAATCTCTCAAATCTTCACTTTCTTCGGTCTCTTCACCCCCAAAATCCTCTCGTACAAGTACAACTCATCATCATACCCTCAAAACCCTCTCGTACAATTAATTTATCTTTTGACTGAGAAAAATGGTGGATCGGCTTGGAGAAGAAGTAGAATCTGCTAAAGAACGTACGAGAGAGAAAATAAATGAGATGCGGTTAATCCCATGATTTAAGGAACAAAAAATCGAGATTACAGTAATACCCCTCATCCATAATGAAACTTCCGTTTTTTATTAAATCTAACTACAAATCTCAGCCACTAATCTCTTAAAATGGATGGTGCATATTGGTTCCTAGTTCTCACGGATTAAATGGTTCCTATATAAACCACTTCCTATATATATAGACAAAAACTTGTGTCAGCCGAAGGCACCGTGCGGCCGGGCCCAAAGTGTCAATCTTTATACAGAAAAGTATCAATCTATATGAATAAAAGTGTCAATCTTTAACATAATTATTTTACGAATAAAATGACAATTTTTAAAAGTGTCAATCTTTATACAGAAAGTGTCAATCTATATGAATAAAAGTGTCATTATTTTAGCCCGGCCGCACGGTGCCTCCGGCTGACCCAAGTGTGTCCCATATATATATATATATGCAAAAATTAAAACCAATTTCATGCTTTCTTAATGCTGATTTCATGCTTTTTTTAATATTGATTTTATGTTTTTTTAATATTGATTTCATGCTTCTTTAATAATGTTTTCATGCATTTTTAGTATTTTAATTTCATGCGTTTTTAGTGTTGATTTCATGCTTTTTTTAATAATATTTTCATGTGTTTATAGTGTTGATTTAATACTTTTTTAATATTGATTTCATGCGTTTATAGTGTTGATTTCATGCTTTTTAAATATTGATTTCATGATTTTTTAATACCGATTCCATATTTTTTTTAGAATTATTTTCATGCTTTTTAAATATTGATTTCATGCTTCTAATATAAATGAGGTACACTTAAATTAAAGCGCATCAACTTTTATTGTTTTTTCTTTCATTAACGCAACAAATGGAGACCTCCATTGAATTAAGAGAATCGTGCATTTTCAGGAAAAAGAAAATAATATGACTTTTATTGTTTTTTCTTTCATGAACGCAACAAATGGAGACCTCCATTGAATTAAGAGAATCATGCGTTTTCAGGAAGAAAAAGAATAATATGATGATGTGTAGGGTTATAGAGAGAAAGATAATATATAAATATCTCATGATTTGAAGACTGTCTTATGAATTACTCTAATACCCCTACGTGTTGTACAACTTCCGAAAATAATTAGTCAAATTATGAAATCTGAACCGTTGATCTACTAATATTAATGGCCGAGATTAGTTCCTAGTTCCCATGAATTGAGGGGTTCATATGAACCATTCCATTTATATGTATGTTGGTCCCAGAAGCGAGTATACGCGTGTAGAGGGGGGAGGGTTAGAGAAGTTTAGAATTTTCTTAAATTTTTTACTTGAAAACAGTGAATTTTGAAAAGAGAAACATTTCGCTTTTGAAGATGTCACGACCGTACTTCGCTTATTGATAGCTTAGCTCGGTTTATTCATGAATATGGGTGAAATTAACGAATAAGGATATAAAAGGAGAATATTTCTGGAATTCGACTCAATCATATTATAGGAACAGACTTTGATACTAGATAGACAGACATGATTTAATGATCAGGTACGACATTACTTGTCAAGATTCTGACTTAGTTTACAACCATATCGAAAGGGTTCAGGATATCAGAGTGTACGCAGCGGAATGGAAATAAATGAAATACATGTATGGAGACATGTACTACCAAGAGTATTTCAATACTGGGAACTACTGATTCGACAAAACACCGCCGGTCACTCCGCTTCACCCTGCTCAACCTGCACATGAAAAATATGTACAGGGCTGAGTACGAGAGTACTCAGTGGGCACATGCCAAAACGTTTGTCTTATTGTCAGCCATATAAATGGTAATGCATAGGGTTTTTACTTGAAGATCCCATGCTTACCAAAATAATTTATGATTCAAAGATGCCTACGCAGGCTACTTCATTTGTACCCTACCATATCTGAAAACATAAGTACCGAGAAGGTGGCCACCTTCCACGGCTCCTGTCTAGCCAACTGCCATTGAGCATAGTCGCACAGTGTACACTAGCCCTTGTAAGATAGTCATCTTACCCGGACCCGAATTCGATTAACAATTGGCACAACCAACTCAGATAGGTATCATACAAAAACTGAAAATATTTATGGCATGACAATAGTAAAAGAGCTAACATCTAATAAAACATACTTTTTGTTTTATAAAAAGTCCACCTCGTTGCTTTTCTCAACTGCTACGAGACTTGATCTCCGTCTCAGCTACTATCCCTCCTTCGCGTGTCCTTCGATTAAAATCGAGGTAAGATTCGTATTCTAACGAATAAAAATCTTATCTAAGATTCTAGTTTTAAATATGATCGGAGGTTATTCTAGTTTAGTAACGTGGTTACTGTGATCTAAGCTCGAGTTATGAATCCCGTTATGTGAACAGTTCATGTAAAATTCTATTAATAAATCAACTTGATTTATTACTGAACTCGCTTAATTCTATCTGTGTATTTGATTAGCTTAATCAATTACGATTAATTTATTAAATCCTGATTAATTAACTTATTACCATAAGTTAATAATTTACTTAAGAATTTCCAAGTCTCAATCTCTTAATAACTCGTTCTTTGGTTTATCATTAAACTGGGCTAATCTCTGCTTGTGATTGTGGAATTGATTAGCTAAATCAATTAATTTAATTTAATTCTTGATTAATTAACTTATCTAAAGTTAATTATCGAGATCGCGAAAATTATTCCTTATGAATTATTAAGGTCCAATTGTGGATTGGATATAACTTAATTAGTGATATCTAGATCACATAATTGATTTGGGATTGGGCTTGTAACTAGATAAATAGATTTTTGACCCAACATAAGTAATCTTGGCCCAATTATAAACCGGCCCACTTATTAAATTCGGCCCAGAGTTCAGCCCACTTTCATCCGACCCGGCCCAGCCTTTGGCCCAAGCCCGACCTACTCTATTACTCGGCCCGGCCCAATTGAACAAAATAGTCCACCCCATTTCCCAAACCTTTAGTGCTTGTTTGGTAGCAAACCCATGATTAGAAATTTTTAGGGAGAAGAACAGTAACTCATGATATAAAACTATGATAACCCAAGATTGAATTTTAAATATGGATATGGGCTTTTTGTTTGGTAGGAGAGATTAAAACATGATAAATAAACATAATTACTAAATTGTCCTTCTAAAGAATCAAAATTACAAACCCTAATTACACCTTCCCCAATTTTAATTCATCACCTCAAAAATTCATCTTTAGCACGACGGCGGTGGTGGAAATTCGAAAAGTAGCCATTGGAGGTGGAAATTCATCACCTCAAAGGTACAACCGCCCTAATGCACCAGCCCCACAAGAGGATGTATAACTCCATCCAAGCAGCTTGGGGGAAGGCCAAGTGGCAGTTCATAGCAATTTGGTTTGATTGAGAGAGGAGAGAATCCAAGATGAGGCCAATTTTGATGAAAGGGCAGGAGAGGCCGCTTACCTTTCTCAAGTACAATCGAGACGGTGATCTTCTCTTCTCATGCGCAAAGGACCACGACCCCACTGTCTGGTTCGCCGACAACGGCGAGCGCCTCGATACCTACCGCAACCACAATGGAGCTGTGTGGACCTGCGATATCTCCAGGCGACGGGTTGAGAGCGGCCGTGTTGCTTCAGAAGGATGGAGAGGAGGGCGGCGGCTCGAGAAGGGAGGGAGAAGGCCGATCTGTGGGGTGGAGAGGGGCCGGCGCGAGGGAGGGAGGAGGGGAGGCTACGGCGGAAGGGTGGTCTGAGAGAGGAGGAGAAGAAAGGGCAAAATGGAAGTCTTCTCCACGATATCCAAATCAGGGGGGGAGGGTCCGAAATAATTTCTTGGGCGAACAGTGTTTATCCCCGGGCCCTTTAAAATTTCACGGGCCCAACACATTTCGTATCCGGGCAACCAAACATAGGAAATAACCAAGATAAGTGGTGATATCCTAGGATATCCTAGGATATCACCTCTACCAAACACACCCTTAATCGACGCTGAACCGCTCTCTCTCTTCTCTCTCGCGATTCTGCGATTCTTCTCTCTGCGTCATCCTTCTTCTTCCTCTCGACTCTCCGGCCGGCGATTTCAATCTCGATCGGCATTGCTATTCTCGGACCGCTGTCAGCCCTCGCCCTTTCTCCTCTTCCCATCTTTCTCTGTTCTTGGTTAACTGCTCCTAATCGGAAGCCCTAAGTTCAGAATTTTAGGAAAAAAAAAAAAAACTCTCCCTCGCTGATTTCCGGCGACAGCGAGACGTCTCTCTGTCTCCCTCCCTCGTTTATGAAGTTATATATATATATATATATATAATCATTCGAGCTACTGATTTTTGCTCTATGTTCTTCTTTCAGGTTCTTGCATCGCGATGACGACGGAGCGCCACCGCTGCTTGCTTGCCCCGGTGTTAGTCTGATGCCGTTGGCTTTGAAGTATCGCTGCGGTTGCCGTCGGGGCTTCGGCCTCGACGACCGTATCGATAACAGGGAACTCCTCCCTCGTGCGGTATCTCGCTCGAAACCCCCCCTCCTGTTCTAATCTCAGTGTTTATTGGTTTAAAACCTTAGTAAGAAATACTGATTCTAGGTTAGGTTCATGCTCTATTCTTATTCATAATTGCCTTAGTTACATGCTTGGGTAGTAATTGTGGTGTATCGAGCTTGAGTTTTCTTTGCTGATACTAAGACATGCTGTGGTGTTTTGTTCGAGTGTTTAAGGGAGTGAACATGCTTACATTTCTATGTTCTAACTGTTCTTTGCTAAACTGAATACTAGTTATCATATTGGGAGTTATTTACATCATGCTTGGGTTCTTGATGGGAAAGGTGGTAGCATGCTTATGGAATTAGAGATGAAGTGATGTTGTCTACCTTGAGAAAGAAATGGGTGTGTGGTCTGAGACTTGAAGGAAATAAGGGATGGTTCTTCTCCTTCCTTCTCCCTCCTTGCCTGCTGCAAGCTTCTCTTCCTCACTCTTTTGGTTCTCTCTTCTCTCTCTATGATTTGAGTTAAGATTTTGGTGAAGTGGGGGCTGAAATGGGGAGGAAGGGTGGTATATAGGATCCTTTTGAACTCCTTGGTTTAGAGATGTAAGTTGACTTAGGCTGAATGGATTGTAGTCTTTCAAGAGTGTCTTATTTGTGTTAGTTTTGGTTCTATTTGCAGATTTTCTGCAGGTTGTTTTGTTCTCATACTGCAGGCTATGAATCCTCTCTTCCTTGTCTTATTCTTGACTGATTTCCCTTTTCTTTTGCAGGTAAAAGAAATGGTAGTATGGCTATATTTTGCAGCTGCAAATCGACTTCCAAGGGACTGTTTCCTTCTTGTTTTAGAGGCTAGGGGCTTGGGGAATTTTGTATCCTAATGTACTCTTCTGTAATTCAAAATTGTACTTTGAGAGATTCCTCATATCTCATTCTGAAAAGGTGGATTCGTATATTGTTAAACTTGTATTATGTGACTTCTCTTTTATTAACTTGCTGCATTAGGAGTTCTTATTATATATATATATATAGAGAGGTAATAGATCATATGAAAACTAATTATTACGTGAAAACTACAACCCATGCATTTTATACATAAAATGATACATTTTTCTGCAAAAATATTACATAATAAAATATATCATTTTAATTATTTTTATGCATATAATGCATCATCATGAGAATGCAACATTTTATGCATAAAAATACAACGCTTTTGTGCATAAAATGCAACATTTTATGAAGAGTTGCAGTTTTCACGTAATAATTAGTTTTCACGCATCCCTATATATATATATATATATATATATAGGGGAGGTTCCTATGGGAGATAGTTATATCATGAGAACTAGGAACCCATCCACACCCTTGATTTTTGCAAATCGTGTGGTGTGGATTAATTTTCGGATTATGTATTATAATTATTTAATGCATTTTAACAAAACTGAAAGGGTATTTCCGGGTCACATGTATATCAATTAAGATTCTAATTCCCATAATTATAGCCACTAACATATACGTGAATGAACTTCAAATATGCAGAAAGATATACACCGATATCTATCCTAAAAATATTATAGAAGCATCGATACTCTTCTGATGCTGCTTCTGTTCTGAATCGGTGCTTCTCTTCAAACCTACGACCTTGGCTTGCGACGCTACAGTAGAACTACTGTTTTTTTTTCTTGCTTACAAAGCTACGAATTTGGTTTGTATCGGTGTTAATTCTTGAGGACGAAACTACGAAACCTACGAAGCTGGTAATTATTTTTTCAACGATGTCTTCAGTGTGCAAGATTCGAATTTCTTTGTTTTTTAATGCTTGACGACGGCTTTTTAATGCTCTTTTCATGCTCTTTTAATCGTTAATTTCATGCTTTTTTAGTGTTGGCTTCATGCTTATTTGATGTTGTTTTCATGCTTTTTTTTAAGTGTTGAAGTTGTGCTAGTTGTTAAGTGTTGAAATAATTCCCTACACGAATCAAATCTTAATATATTATTTGTACGAATCATTTTTGTTATTAAGGGAGACTTCGTATGCATGTTAATGTGTAATGTTGTCTCAATTGTTTTCATGATTTTTTGTTGTCGATTTCATGCTTTTTAATATGAATTTCATGCTTTTTAATGCTCTTTCCATGCTTTTTCAGCTGTAATTTATATCATTTTTAGTGTTCAGTTCATGATTTTTTATATATTGATTTCATATTTGTTTAGTGTCTATTTCATGCTTGTTTAGTGTTGACTGTATGCATTTTTATATATTGATTTCAAGCTTTTTTGTGTGGATTTCATGCTTGTGTAGTGTTGATTTCGTGCTTTTTAAAGTGTTTAAGTTGTGCTAGCTTTTAAGTGTTGAAATAATTGCCTAAAAGAATTGAATCTTAATAATTGTTTGTATGAATCGTTTCTATTATTAAGCCAGACGTCTTATGCATGTTAATATCGTCGTTTTCTCAATTGTTTTGATGATTTTTTTTATTGTCGATTTCATGCTTTTTAATATGAATTTTGTGCTTTTTAATGCTCTTTCCATTTTTTTATCGTTAATTTATAATTTATATATGTTTTAGTGTTGACTTCATGCCTTTTAATATATATTGATTTCAAGCTTTTTTGTGTGGATTCCACAAGTTTTTTCTTGTATGAATTTCATGGTTCTTTAGTAAGGATTACATGTTTTTTTTTTTTAATTTTGATTTCATGCTTTTTATTTATATTTATTTCAAGCGTTTTTAGTGTGGATTTCATGTCTATGTAGTCTCGATTTCATGCTTTGCAATATCTATTTCATGCTTTTTACTGTCGATTTCATATTTTTTTAGTGATGATTTCAAGCATTTTTATTTTTTGGTTTTATGTTTACTTTAATTTTTTGTAACGGTGTTGTTGAGGCATCATACCGAATTATATAATTGTATATTAATTAATATTTTGTGAATTTCCATGTGTACAGATAAAGATGATCAAAGAAAACACGTCCAAACGGAAACATGATGGGCAGGATCTCCAATCGAGCCATACATGAGATGTAATGCCCATAATTTCACTTAACTAATTTGGTAGTTAATCTCGATAGTTAAAATATATATTATCAATTTAGTATCCGAGATTTCTAGAACAATTGCTTAGAGAGCAATAATTGAATTGAGTAGCGACTCGACTTCTATAATTAACTCTTTCGAGTAATCAATTGAGAAGTGATGATAGAATCAAGTAGCAACTTGATTTCTATATTATTTAGTTTTCAATAAGTAATTAGTATACCAATAAGTATTTAGTATTCAAGTATATGAATCGTAATTAGCCTCGATCATTCTAGCCAAATGATGATTAATTTAGAATAGCTTGACTACGAGCTAGTTACCGATTACTTGGTTTAAATAATTGGGATGAGGCCCATGTAACTCATTAAATCGAGCCAAGCCGACCGAGTAAGTTATTTGGACCGAAACTTAACTATTTAGAATTTGGGTCGAACCTGAATGGTAATTGGTTATTGCAGCCCAATAACTAAAAGTGACCGAGAAGAAATTAATTAAGATTATTAGAAAGTAATATAGCAATATCCGCATTAACAGCAGGAATGTAAACATTCTTTTTCAAACCCCTCAATGTCTTATCTAGACAAACAAGGAACAACAGCAGGATCGAACCACTTGTGATTCAAATAGACAAAACAAAATATAAACAAAGAGACAAAATTTTAAAAGCTCCTAGCTACTCTAAAATGGGGAAACGAAACCAGCCCCTTTTTAACTTCAGAAAGCAGCTATACCATCAGCATCACTGCAGCTGAAACCTACAAAAAAAAAAAGAAGGAAAAGAGAATCAGTAGTAAGACAAAAGGGAGAGGAGGATCAGCTAGTAGATCAAGATAGAGATTCAAACCTGCACACACAGCAACAAGTAGCAAATCTGCAGAAATCTCACTAAGGGACAAAACTAACTCTAGAAAGGCAACATTGATATACTACAATCTCATTCCTATATAGTCAACTTACCTCTTTCTCTAGAGCAAATTCAGACAAGAGGCTATAACCCACTACAAGTATACATACCACCATTACCCTCATTTGCAATCCCACATTTTCAAACTCACACCAACACTTAGAGAGAGAAGAGAACATAATCGAGAGAGAGCAAGAAGAGAGTGAAGACTTGACAACAGTCAAGAGAAAGACAAACAGAAAAGGAACACCCCTCTCAAGTCACCAGCCATACCACACCACCTCCTCTTTAAGGTAACAACCTCAATCCCAACTCTTAAGAGGGAAAGCATGATTTAGTAATTTTCAGCCTCCAAGCAAGCATGTTAGATAAATCTCATAGATCGAACAAGAACACAGCATGCTTTCATGAACAAACCTAGAACCCAGATATGGCAATCTCCTTAATTAGAAACAGTATTAAAGAAGCATAAACCAGAAAATTTCCAATACTTCAGAATAAGAGCAGTAGCAAATGCGTGCTTAATTCAGCAATTTCATGAGCACTTAGCTTCAATCCAAATCGGAACCTAACCATCCCAGAATTAAATAAAAGAAGCAAAACAACACATACTTTTCTCGAACACTTAGCTAGAGAGTAGAGGACCGAGATTAGAACCTCCATCGAGGCTGAGGCCCCGACGGCAAAGAAATCGGATGAGGGAGGGCAAACTGCAGCGTCGACGGTGCCTCCATGATCGTCCTCCGGAACCTGCAACAAAAAGGAAGAAGGAAATTAGTTTTGTTTTTTCGAATTACAACCATATCAAATAAAATCGAACCCTATTAACTAAAATCAACTCTTCGTGTAATAAACGAATAAAATTGAGAAGATGGGACAAATATCCCCTAATTCATTTGAATTAGGGTTTTAGTTTTAGGATCAAAATCCTAGAAAACGTGAAGGACGAGAGCAACAGCTACGGGAGTTGCAGCCGAACGAATTGAGGGCCACCAGACGAAACCGAACTCGTGGGACCATTCGGGATGATGCGGTACCCTCCGACACAGGCGCCATCTCACCACGGCGGCAGAAATGCAACGGAGATCGAGTATTCCGCCGGCAATAAACGGAGGGAGCTTTTTCCCAAGCTCGAAATTTAGGTTTTCGAGTTGGGCATCTAATCAAGGTCGTAGATGGATAGCAGCGAGAAGGAAGAGAGGACTACCACCGGAACAACGGCGCAAAGTAGCGGCGCTGAATACCGGCGTGGTGGAGGGAGGACCGGAAGAAGGAGTTCGCAGAAATGAGCATCGCGAAGCAAGAGACGAGCTTCAGCATTGAAATGAGGGAGAAAGGAGGAATTGGGGCTTTTGTGCAATACGGGCCGGGTCAGGTCAAATCACAAGCTGGGCTGAGAAGTGAGCCGAGATTTATTCTCAGTTGGGCCGACTAGTTGGGCCCGATCTTGTGGTGCATGGTCCACGTCCCATTTAATAATTCACGAGCCCAATTCCTGATTAATTACAGATTGAGATGTGATTAAATAAATCGTATTCCACTCTCGAGTAAATTTTGATAAATCATAACGAATTGTTTCGCAATCAAAAGAATTAACTTCAGATAAGTTAATTAACCAAGAGTTAATAATTTAGACTACCTGATTAAGCGATTAAGATTAATTAGTCCAGTTTCACAATAAATCAAAGATTGATTTATTATAATAAATTTATATGAACCATTCACATAACGGTATTTATAACTCGAGCCTATATAACAGTAACTACGTTACTGGATTTAGAACAACCTCCGATCAGAATTGAAAATAAGAATCTTAGATAAGATTTTTATTCGTTAGAATATGAATCTTACCTCGATTTTAATCGAAGGGTACGCGAAGGAGGGACAGTAGCAGAAGCAGAGATCAAGTCTCGTTGCAGTAGAGCAAAACAACGAGGTGGGCTTTCTATAAAACAAAGCATGTTTTATTAGATTAATAGCTCTTTTAAAGTATTGTCATGCCATAAATGTTTTCAGTTTTTGTATGATGCCTATCTGTTAAATGGCGAAATGCCAATTCATAAATCGAATTCGGGTCCTTGAATGATCAGCTATTATTCATGGACTAGTGTACACATCGATCGTGTCATTCCAGATAGTGACCGATCACGTGACCGAGTGAGGTGGCCACCTCCTCGGACACAACAGACTCAGATATGGTAGAATACTACAGAACCTAGACTGCAGTCGCTTTTAAGATAACTCAAATTTTCGTGAACATAGGCCTTTCAAGAAAAACCCTATGTTTCACTATGAATGGCTTGACAATAAAATGTTTTGGGCATGTGTCCACTGAGTACTCTGTACTCACGCCCTGTACATTATTTCCGATGTGCAGGTTGAGCAGGATGAAGGGAGAGTGACCGGTGATGCTTTTGTCAAAGTTAGCAAGTAGTATTAGTTGAAGATTTCTCTTGGTAATACATGTCTCCATACATGTATTCTTAAACACATTTCCGCTGCGTACACTCTGATACTTCTAATCCTTTGATATGGTTGTAATTCAAGATCATGACGAGTGATGTCATACTTATTCGGTCTATCGGTGTTTGTTCTATAATATGTTCGTATCAAATTCCCGACTTTCCCATCTTTCGTAAATTATTCATTAATTTCCACCATAGTCACGAATCACCGAGCTTAGCTATCAATTAGCAAAGTACGGTCGTGACAGAGTGGTATCAGAGCCAGGTTGCTCTGAAATCCAAGAGTCTTCTTCAAAGTATAGTCTAGACTTGAATCACTAGACTAAATAGAGTCCTTTGACAAAAGCTCGGCACTCCAACTCATCACGCTCAACGAGGTAAAGAGAAAATTGTTTTTCCAAATGATTAAAAGTTGAAAATTTCTTTTAATCGCAAGAACTTAGTAAAGACTAGTTCTTAGATCACTTAGACAGAAAACATAACTCTTCTAGAGGACATAGTTGCTCTAGACACTTGCTTCGAGGAAGTAAGCTTAAATTAAGATCGGAACAAAGTTCCTTTCTTCTCCAGTCAAGCGAAGAGGAGGCAATGAGTGACGCAAGATGCAAGAAGAGACGATACGAGAAGTACCATGAAGATCGAGATGAATCCGTCAAACGATCATTACCTTTTGCCCAAGGCAATTGATTTGAACAAGTTGTAAATGCCTTCAACTTTAGCATACCTCAGTGGTATAATCAAGTAAAATACATTGTGGCAAAATAAGTAAGTCCACTTCAATGTTGAGTGTGTTACTGCACACTTAGAAAGAAAAGAATAATCTAGTAAAGGAGAGAAAGATGAATTGAGATGAGTTAAGCTCAAACGCTAGCAGTTATGACAATAGAATAAGAAAGAAAGCAAGTTGAGTTATATTCATGATCAGACTACATTATAGCAACGAGAATCAGGGCGTAGTGCCACTTGGAGTAAATAACTAAATCATTAGACTGTTGCAGCCTAAGTTGCAACTCTTATGAGAAATAGATATCTGAAGAAGAATTCTTCTTTTAAGACGGATAAAGCCATATCCGGGAGGATTTAGCATCCTACTCCGTTATACTTTTCAACCATAGTGGTTGATTGTCGAAACGTACTTGAAAAAGGAAATAAATTAGAAGATGAGATTTTACGAATGGAACTAAATGCAATGTAGTATTGCTACCCTGCACACGTATGTCATTAGTGCGGATGACATTTCTCATTGCCGGTTTAGTTTCCCTAAATAAGGAAATAGCAATCTCCTACATTAGGGATTAGTGACGAAATTACGAAGGTAGTGTTTCAGTGGAGAACTTTGCATACTAATGCCTTATGATGTGGCATGTACCCATTCTGATCCCTTTGAAGCCAATAAAGTCTTTTCTTTAGAAAATATCATGTGGGAAAGTTTTTTTTTTTTTTTTGAACTGAAACAAAAGTTGTCAAACCTTGAGAATTCAGTTTCATTATCCTTTGATTAAGCCACCAAAGTACGGCATACAGATTCATGCTGAGGAGGTGCTTATGTGGAACTGGCCACTCTACATAATCTCATTCTCAGTAGAATCATTCACAGACCAGAATTTAGATGGGTATCGGCAAGGGAGTCCCTTTCTTTTGACCCTTTGTCGTTTCATATCTACCCTCTGACTATTCTTTTCACACTGGTCTAATAATTTATTGATGAAACCATTTTATTGGACGTCATGCCGCAATTAACATGTTTTCCCTATTGAATTTTCTTCCAGTGCAGCTCACAAATTAATTCACTCCGTACATCTTACATTTCTTTTGAAACCAAAGAGAATGAATAAATTAGTCCATTTGAAAGTTCAGGGTATAACAGGAAGCATAGTGCTGACTGGGGATACCGAAAGTTTGTGCACAGATCAAATGAATAGAAATTAAGACCTAAAATAGAAGGGTTGAGACCTAGTATCCAAATGAGGATAGACCAAGGGTGTATAGATAATTACGACATATCAACAAGAGATTTAAGATGATATGGAGTTGTAGAGAACGTTAGGGAACCTTTAAGAGGATCCTAGGGACCCAGTGAATAAGCGAAAGAGCCGATTATGACCCATATCACGATGGGGAGCAGTTTTATTGATATACGCAGCACGTAAATCGATGGGCTCATAAGCCTGTTTATTTGGTGAGTAAGACCAAATTAACAGTGAGAAACTGTTAAGTTTAAGGAATTGAAGGCGGTATACTCATGAAATAGGAAAGTTTTTAAATTGGCAGAATTGAACTTGATCGAGTAAGCAGGCGAACTAAAACAACACCTATGAAGTTTAATTCCTCATAAGTAGTGGTATCAGGCTGCCATACGAGGAAAGCTTCTAGTCTGGGTGAGAAGACCGATGATGATCGGCAAATTAGAATCCACAGCAGTAGCAGAGCAAATGTGATAACACATGATAAATCAGAAGATTTAGTCTAGTTAAGATCCATTGTTTCAAGGGAGAAGGACCTGTAAGAATGTCCATTCAAGCCAAAGTAGAATTCATTTTATTCTCTATAAGAGAAGTAAAGTGAGAATAGTAAGGCATTCTTAAGAAATGAGAACATATGCCAACATCTAAACCACCAAAGAAGAAGAAACATTTAGATACGACCATTATGATAAATATCGAAACTTAGAAATCAAGTACGACGTAATACGAGGTGAGGGTAGCCACCCTATATTAAGAAAAGAGACCGAGAATTTCTCGGTGGGAAATAATGAGCCCTAGAGGGCATTGATCAAGGATAGTAATAGTATACTAACTTATAAGATCATCGAGAACCTTAAGCAGATCAAGGTGTCAAGAAAAGTACAAATGAAGGAAAATATTATGCCCAAGTTAAGTTTCCACAGAAGGAAAGGGAAACATAATCACGGTATAATAGTAAAAGAGAAGATCACAAGGAAAATGAGAAGAAGTAGAAAATAATGGCGTATCAGAGATCCTATGACCGCCACCTAGAGTCTCCTAGTTCAATTGCTCTTCTCGGTGGAGAACAACCCAAAACACCATGATAGTTTTCCCCACCACCACCCCGACTCCCACCTCAGAGCCAAGAATGCTTTGGGTACAAGCGACGACAGAAGGCGAAGGCCTATGCGATGAGGCAGGGAAAATTTGCTAAGGGCCAAGAAAACTTGGTAGGTATGAGCCAACCCCTCAGTACACCGCAATAATCCTGTTTGATAAATAGTATTTCACTTTCCATTATAGCAAAAGCATGCGTAGATAACCTAAGATTAGGGACGGAACAAATAGAGGCATATATGATAATCACCTCACAGATGGGGAATCTAAATTGAACATACGTTCACAGTAATTTCTAAAGAACCATCTCCGCAACATACCTACGAAAAAGATGCATAGAATCCTAAGAATGGACTGGCTAGTTGAAAACTATGCCACCATCCTCTGAAAGAAAAGACATAATTCCCTGTAGAATGCCAAGTAAAGAGCCTACGACTTCCCACTAAAACACTATAGGTTGGTGAAAACTGGTCATCTCTGCAATAAATGCAATAACCGTGATAAGGAGAGGTTACCTTGTTCACCTGAACCAAGAGTCGAAAGCTAAGGCGGAAGATGGGAGCCATGGAAATCATATGAGAATTATCTGAGTTGTTTCTGAACGTCCTACCACGACGTACCACTAATTTAGAGCCTAGATAAGCCCTATATTCAAGATACCATGCCGAATGCAACTCCAAGATCTTCCGGACTTGAGCTTTATCAGGCCTAGCGTATCACCATGGGAAATGCCTGTAATATTTGTGAAAAAGCAGAACGGCTCCATGAGAACATGTATAGATTATCAGGATCTGAACAAGTTAACCCTCAAGAATAATTGTCTATCGCCTAGGATCGATAACCTATTTGATTAGCTCAAAAGAGCAAGCGTGTTTTCTAAGATAGATCTAAGATCAGGTCACCATCAACTGAAGAACTGACCAGAGCATATATCTAAGATGGCCTTTCAAACCTGATATGGCCACTATGAATTCGTAGCCATGTTGTTTGGTTTAACCAATGCGCCAGCAGTATTCAAGAATCTCATGAATCGAGTTTTCCACCCCTACTTAGAAAAATGCATCTTAGTTTTCATAGATGATGTCTTGATCTACTCAAAGAACAAACAAGAGCATGAGGAACACTTGAAAGCAGTATCAGAAACTCTGAAAATAGAGAAGCCTTACGCCAAATTCAGCAAGTGTGAATTCTGGCTAAGCGAGGTAGCATTTTTGGGTCATATTGTGTAAGCTGAAGTAATTAAAGTGGACCCCTGCAAAAGTTGAAGCAGTTTAGAATTGGAAATCCCCATCAACACCAAACAAAATCCGAAGTCTCTTAGGATTAGCTGGTTATTATCGAAGATTCATAGAGGGATTTTCCAAGATAGTCAGACCAATGACATAACTCCTGGGGAAAGAGATCAAGTACACATGAACACCAGAATGCGAGTCAAACTTTCAACAGTTGAAAGAGGAATTGACCACCGCCCCAATTCTGGTAGTCCCAGATCCGGACAAGGAGTATGTCATTTATGCAGATGCCTCCAAGAATGGACTACAATGTGTCTTGATACAAGAATGGACAGTAATAGGCATGCCTCACGATAGTTTAGATGCTGCGAGCTTAATTATCCGATACAGGACCTAGAATTAGTAGCATTTGTGCATGCCTTGAAAATCCGAAGACACCACCTCTATGGAGTTCGGTGTGAGATTTTCACAGATTACAAAAAACCTTAAATACTTTTTCCAGCAGAGAGACCTTAACATGAGACAGAGAAGGTGGCTCGAGTTAGTGAAAGACTTGTGGAATCAAACCATCACCTGGGCAAAGCCAACGTAGTGACAGATGCTTTTGGTCATAAAACGCAGTCAAAACTAGCATTTCTCTTAACCAGCAGAGGAACAATTATCCAGAAAATTTCCGTAAGTTGAACTTAGAAGGGTGACACATTTTGAAACCATCTTTCTATTAATTAAGTTACACCGATATGAATACTTCACTAGAAAAAAATGTTAGTTACATTCTTATTCCATTTGGAATAGAATCTAAAAGAGATGATTCCCTAAATCTTTATTTGGGTGGAAGCAATTAGCAAACTGCTTCTTACGTGAGTATCCAGATATAATTTAGTATTAGGATCCCGTGATCAAGTAGGTGTATAGTAGTTCTGGCAAGTTGAGTAGAAGTGTAACCAAGGTAATATTTCATCAAGAAGATGATTTAATAGTAGAGTTACTTAGATGGAATCAAATAGCAAATTGATTTCTATTGTTCTTAGATAAATATTGTCTAATCGATTAGATACACGATGAAGTATCTAGTTAAGTACGTGAGGGGTGTTCCCCCTTATTCAGTATTAGAATATTGGGCCAAGCCCATTAGTTAATTTATTGGGCCAAATTATCTAGAGCGACTAGAAACTGAAAGCCAATGATTTTAGGCCCAGAAGAGTGCACAATTTCCGTAAGAGTTCAACCGTTAATTTAAGGATCGCCGCCACCGTAACTAACGCCTGATCCAAGAAGTAGAATCCTACATGAAGCGTTTGAGGAGGTACGCTTGCAAGTAAGAATGAGAGAGCCCGGAGAGCAGACAATGCAATAACGGTCGAGGGAAGACTATGCATTCCACCTAGCGAGGAACTCAGAAGTGAAATTTAAGTGAAGCTCACGATACGTCATATACCGTCCACCCTTGTACCAAGAAGATATACCAAGACCTGAAAATAAATTATGATAAGATAGAATAAAGAGAGATATGTAGCTTCATTCTTTAGAAGATGCCTAGCCTGTCAGCAGATGAAGGCTCTACACAAATTACCTCATGGCAAATTGCAACCCTGGAAAATTCCGCAGTGGTAATGGGAGCATATCGCCATGGATTTTGTAATAGGACTACCGAAGTGAAGAAGAGGAAATACAACCATCTAGGAGATCGTAGATCGACTTACAAAAAGCGCACACTTTCTCCCGATCCTAATAACTCGCGGATCAGAGAAATTAGCTCAGTTGTATGATCATGAGATAGTACGTCTTCACGGAATACTAATCTCAACCACGTAGACCGGGATTCGAAATCCACATCTAGATTACGGATAAGCCTAAAAATAATTAGGCTCTAGACTGAATTTCAGCATTTCCTTCCACCCTCAGACCAATGGGCAGTCAGAAACAGTCAGAAAGAACCATACAAACCCTAGAGGACGTGTTAAGAACAGTAGTACTCGATCGAAGTGGTCATTGAGAGCCAGTGTTACCACTGATCAAAATTCTCCTACAACCATAGCTACCGGATGACCATAGGTATGACATCATATGAAGCATTGTATGAAAGAAAATATAGCTCACCACTTTACTGAAATAAAGCCGGTGAGAGAAAGATGTTAGGCCCTGATGCGATTAGCGACATGATTGAGATCGTGCGCCAGATCAGAGATAGAATTAAGGAAGCTCAGGATAGACAGAAATCTTATGCCGACAATCATCAAACCGAGATTCAGTTCGAAGTAGGAGACAAGGTGTTTCTGAAAGTATCTCCTTCCAAGGGGATAGTAAGATTTGGAGTCAAGGGAAAATTGAGACCCCATTTTATCAGACCTTATGAAATTTTAGAAAGGATCGGACCAGTAGCCTACAGGCTGGCATTGCCGCCAAGCCTTGGAAACGTGCACAACATTTTCCATATTCCACAACTTCGGAAATACGTGCACGACCCAAAGCATGTAATCCATCAAGACGAAGTAGAACTTAATCCAGAGTTACAAAAATAGACCAGAAGCAATATAAGAACAAAAAGTACAACAACTCAGAAATAAATCCATCACTTCGGTGAAGGTTTTGTGGAAGCACCACGGTCAGGAATAAGCCACGTGGGAGCTTGAGGATAAGATGAAAGAGAAATACCCAGAATTATTTAACTAAGGTACGTAAATTTCGGGACGAAATTTTTTTTAAGGGGGGAAGGATGTAATGCCCATAATTTCACTTAACTAATTTGGTAGTTAATCTCGATAGTTAAAATATATATTATCAATTTAGTATCCGAGATTTCTAGAACAATTCCTTAGAGAGCAATAATTGAATTGAGTAGCGACTCGACTTCTATAATTAACTCTTTCGAGTAATCAATTGAGAAGTGATGATAGAATCAAGTAGCAACTTGATTTCTATATTATTTAGTTTTCAATAAGTAATTAGTATACCAATAAGTATTTAGTATTCAAGTATATGAATCGTAATTAGCCTCAATCATTCTAGCCAAATGATGATTAATTTAGAATAGCTTGACTACGAGCTAGTTACCGATTACTTGGTTTAAATAATTGGGATGAGGCCCATGTAACTCATTAAATCGAGCCAAGCCGACCGAGTAAGTTATTTGGACCGAAACTTAACTATTTAGAATTTGGGTCGAACCTGAATGGTAATTGGCTATTGCAGCCCAATAACTAAAAGTGACCGAGAAGAAATTAATTAAGATTATTAGAAAGTAATATAGCAATATCCGTATTAACAGCAGGAATGTAAACATTCTTTTTCAAACCCCTCAACGTCTTATCTAGACAAACAAGGAACAACAGCAGGATCGAACCACTTGTGATTCAAATAGACAAAACAAAATATAAACAAAGAGACAAAATTTTAAAAGCTCCTAGCTACTCTAAAATGGGGAAACGAAACCAGCCCCTTTTTAACTTCAGAAAGCAGTTATACCATCAGCATCACTGCAGCTGAAACCTACAAAAAAAAAAAAGAAGGAAAAGAGAATCAGTAGTAAGACAAAAGGGAGAGGAGGATCAGCTAGTAGATCAAGATAGAGATTCAAACCTGCACACACAGCAACAAGTAGCAAATCTGCAGAAATCTCACTAAGGGACAAAACTAACTCTAGAAAGGCAACATTGATATACTACAATCTCATTCCTATATAGTCAACTTACCTCTTTCTCTAGAGCAAATTCAGACAAGAGGCTATAACCCACTACAAGTATACATACCACCACTACCCTCATTTGCAATCCCACATTTTCAAACTCACACCAACACTTAGAGAGAGAAGAGAACATAATCGAGAGAGAGCAAGAAGAGAGTGAAGACTTGACAACAGTCAAGAGAAAGACAAACAGAAAAGGAACACCCCTCTCAAGTCACCAGCCATACCACACCACCTCCTCTTTAAGGTAACAACCTCAATCCCAACTCTTAAGAGGGAAAGCATGATTTAGTAATTTTCAGCCTCCAAGCAAGCATGTTAGATAAATCTCATAGATCGAACAAGAACACAGCATGCTTTCATGAACAAACCTAGAACCCAGATATGGCAATCTCCTTAATTAGAAACAGTATTAAAGAAGCATAAACCAGAAAATTTCCAATACTTCAGAATAAGAGCAGTAGCAAATGCGTGCTTAATTCAGCAATTTCATGAGCACTTAGCTTCAATCCAAATCGGAACCTAACCATCCCAGAATTAAATAAAAGAAGCAAAACAACACATACTTTTCTCGAACACTTAGCTAGAGAGTAGAGGACCGAGATTAGAACCTCCATCGAGGCTGAGGCCCCGACGGCAAAGAAATCGGATGAGGGAGGGCAAACTGCAGCGTCGACGGTGCCTCCATGATCGTCCTCCGGAACCTGCAACAAAAAGGAAGAAGGAAATTAGTTTTGTTTTTTCGAATTACAACCATATCAAATAAAATCGAACCCTATTAACTAAAATCAACTCTTCATGTAATAAACGAATAAAATTGAGAAGATGGGACAAATATCCCCTAATTCATTTGAATTAGGGTTTTAGTTTTAGGATCAAAATCCTAGAAAACGTGAAGGACGAGAACAACAGCTACGGGAGTTGCAGCCGAACGAATTGAGGGCCACCGGACGAAACCGAACTCGCGGGACCATTCGGGATGATGCGGTACCCTCCGACACGGCGCCATCTCACCACGGCGGCAGAAATGCAATGGAGATCGAGTATTCCGCCGGCAATAAACGGAGGGAGCTTTTTCCCAAGCTCGAAATTTAGGTTTTCGAGTTGGGCATCAAATCAAGGTCGTAGATGGATAGCAGCGAGAAGGAAGAGAGGACTACCACCGGAACAACGGCGCAAAGTAGCGGCGCCGAATACCGGCGTGGTGGAGCGAGGACCGGAAGAAGGAGTTCGCAGAAATGAGCATCGCGAAGCAATAGACGAGCTTCAGCATTGAAATGAGGGAGAAAGGAGGAATTGGGGCTTTTGTGCAATACGGGCCGGGTCAGGTCAAATCACAAGCTGGGCTGAGAAGTGAGCCGAGATTTATTCTCAGCTGGGCCGACTAGTTGGGCCCGATCTTGTGGTGCATGGTCCACGTCCCAGTTAATAATTCACGAGCCCAATTCCTGATTAATTACAGATTGAGATGTGATTAAATAAATCGTATTCCACTCTCGAGTAAATTTTGATAAATCATAACGAATTGTTTCGCAATCAAAAGAATTAACTTCAGATAAGTTAATTAACCAAGAGTTAATAATTTAGACTACCTGATTAAGCGATTAAGATTAATTAGTCCAGTTTCACAATAAATCAAAGATTGATTTATTATAATAAATTTATATGAACCATTCACATAACGGTATTTATAACTCGAGCCTATATAACAGTAACCACGTTACTGGATTTAGAACAACCTCCGATCAGAATTGAAAATAAGAATCTTAGATAAGATTTTTATTCGTTAGAATATGAATCTTACCTCGATTTTAATCGAAGGGTACGCGAAGGAGGGACAGTAGTAGAAGCAGAGATCAAGTCTCGTTGCAGTAGAGCAAAACAACGAGGTGGGCTTTCTATAAAACAAAGCATGTTTTATTAGATTAATAGCTCTTTTAAAGTATTGTCATGCCATAAATGTTTTCAGTTTTTGTATGATGCCTATCTGTTAAATGGCGAAATGCCAATTCATAAATCGAATTCGGGTCCTTGAATGATCAGCTATTATTCATGGACTAGTGTACACATCGATCGTGTCATTCCAGATAGTGACCGATCACGTGACCGAGTGAGGTGGCCACCTCCTCGGACACAACAGACTCAGATATGGTAGAATACTACAGAACCTAGACTGCAGTCGCTTTTAAGATAACTCAATTTTTCGTGAACATAGGCCTTTTGATAAAACCCTATGCTTCACTATGAATGGCTTGACAATAAAATGTTTTGGCATGTGTCCACTGAGTACTTGTTACTCACGCCCTGTACATTATTTCCAATGTGCAGGTTGAGCAGGATGAAGGGAGAGTGACCGGCGATGCTTTGTCAAAGTTAGAAAGTAGTATATAGTTGAAGATTTCTCTTGGTAATACATGTCTCCATACATGTATTCTTAAACACATTTCCGCTGCGTACACTCTGATACTTCTATTTCTTCGATATGGTTGTAACCCAGAATCATGACAAATGGTGTCGTACCTATCCGTCTATTATGTCCATCTATCGGTGTTTGTTCTATAATATGTTCGCACCAAATCCTAAATTTCCCGTCCTTGGCTAATTATTTGTTATTTCCACCATAGTCACGAATCACCAAGCTTAGCTATCGATTAGCAAAGTGCGGTCGTGACAAGACAAGTGAGAGATCCGAAATAAGCCTATGAGCCTTCGAAGGAGGGAAGTACTTAGCTAGAAAGACCTTACAAAGCTTTTCCCAAGTGGTAATCTCGTTCTTGTCAAGGTTCTTGAACCACTCTTTAGCACGATCCCTCAATAAAAAGTTGAAGAGCCTTATTCGAATGGTGTCCTCGGGGACACCATTGTGTTTAACCGTATCACAAATCTCAAGGAATGTGCTCAAATGAGCATTTGGATCTTCATCGGGCCTTCCCCCAAATTGCTCCGATTGGACCATTTGAATAAGGCCGGTCCTTATCTCAAAATTATTGGCATTAATAGCCGGACCCCATCATCCACCTTGGAATTGTTGTGTTGGTGCTTCGAACATGTGGTTCAAAGGTAGGGGAGGTGCCTCGTTTGCTCTTCGTTCATGCTCATCAAGCCTAGCCCTTATATCCTCGAACTCTTTCATAAGAGCCTCCATATTCGGAATGTTAGCTCCCATTTCTTGATCTTCTCTAGAATTCCGTCTTCTATGCCTTCTTTCAAAGTGCAAGGTAAAAGGGGCTACAAGTTCTCCCTTAGACCTTGTGTGCATAAACCAATAAAACAAAAATTAAAAGAACAAATGCTTTGAATTAGTAATTTCAATAACCAAATCGACTATTGAAACTCAAACTAAGCATTCCCCGGCAACGGCGCCAAAAATTGGTCACCCCACATTTTGAGAGTGGAGAGAGAGAAATGATAATCGTATAACGTATATACGAGTCGATCCACAGAGAATGCAACACGTAAGAGGTTCAAGTAGTAACTCGGTTATCTAACTACTATCCAAGCGACAAGTTTGCATGTTTTGTGTTTTTTGCTTAACTAATGACAAACAAAAAGTAATTAACAACTCAACTATCAACTAAACAAGCAACGATTAAGCAAATAGGGAAAATTCAATAAGAAAACAAATGTGACTCCAATTATACTCCGATTAGTTCTAGGTGATAGGGATGCAACACTCTAAATATGATTAACCAATTTAATCCAATTTCATGTGGGAAACCTCCTAACTAAGATTCACCCAATTCTTATTGCAATGAAATCAAGTTGATTAATAAAAGGCTTAATTCCTACTAAGACATCAAGCAATTCATTAATTCCCAATAGCCCATGGAGTTCTTTAGCCCTACTAATCTCTAACATGCAAGTCTCTTGATTCTAGCATCTAATCTAAGCTTACTAGGCATTAGATCAAACACTTGATATGCAACTATGGTGATCAATCACAATTACATAATAAAACATAGTCCTAAGAAAAATGAACATGAAATTAGAAGGTAAATCTATATCTAGAGCCTAATCCCATCACTTCCCTAATCTTCATATAATTGGAATCACAAAGAGATTTAGCTAGACATAATTAGAGAAAATAAACCATAGAAAATAGATAAAACCATGCTTAAAAGATGACGCGGATAGGAAAAAGCGCGAGGCTGATAAGCCCGAACCATCTGATCGGAGGAAAGAAGAGCGCAATGACCGAAGTCAGGGCCGCCGAAGTGCCTTAGATAGACTACAGCGAGGCCCCCTTGAATCCCGACTTGGACCTCGGCAAACTTCGGAAAGACCCAATTCACGCCACTGACAAAGCCGAGGACGGAGATTTATGAGCTTCATACCAACCTGTTTCAAGACCTCAGCCCATTTCACGTTGTGGGTCAAGACGCCGGTCTAAGGATAAATACTGCCGATTTCATAAGGACCTACGGTCATGACACAGAAGACTGCAGGGAGCTAGCTGCGGATATCGAGCACCTGGTACGTGACAGTACGTTTAGAAGTACCAAAGTCACGGCCAATATGATGCCCCGACCCCAGGGTAGGGGAAAGCGCAGAAACCGAGGAGGGAACAATTGCGCCCCCCATGTTGACAAAAAGCCCAGGCCTGATGACGAGGAGGGAGACGAAGATCAACCACGGATTGACGGAGTCGTCACTGCTATTACCCGGGCTCCCACAAGGAGCAACGAAGTCGTCGCTCAAGGCCGAGGCCAGAAGTCCCTCTACAGACGAGCCTCTACAGAAAAGGTTCAAAAAAGACGAGGTCATTACCTTCTCAGAGAAGGACCCAGTGCCACCAATAATACCTCACCAAGACGCTATTGTCATTGAGGCAGTGGTGGCTAATAAGCTCGTCCATCGAATCTTCATTGACAGTGGGGCCTCAGTAAGCGTACTCTTTAAGGATTGCTTTGAGAAGTTAGGGGTAGAAGAAGCTCGTTTAACACCAGCACCAATTCCCCTTAGAAGCTTCGTCCAACAAGAGACGCAAACTGAAGGGATAATTCAACTCCCCCAGTGACAGTGGGTAAGCACCCATTGTCATCCACCAAGTTCGTCAGTTTTTTTGTTGTGAAGGCGAACTCCCCCTATAACATCATCCTAGGAAGAGATTGGTTGGTTGCAATGAAGGCAATATGCTCGGCGTACCACCTAACGATCAAAATTCCATCGAAGAATGGGGTAATTATAATTCGCGGTGACCAGAAAAGGGCGAAGGAATGCATGCAGATCGCCCTACGAGGTGTTGGGACACCTCAGCATCCGCAAGCATAGCAATTACAGAAATTCGAAGTGTTAGAAGACAACTCTGCATTCTACGAGCCAGTAGGAGCTGTTGTAATGTACGAAAACGACCCCACTAAAGTTGTTAAGGTCGGCTTCGCTGGAGGAGCCGAACTTCGCAAGCAGTTGTCCAACTACTTCGGGAATATAAAGATGTCTTCGCCTGGTCACCACTCGACATGACCGGAGTTTCACCAAATGTTATCACACACCGGCTGAACATTGACCCCGGAGTAAAGCCAGTCCGGCAAAAGCAGCGGGTATTCGCAGCAGACCGGAACCAGGTCATACATGATGAAGTGCACCAACTGTTAGAGGCCCGAATACTCTTCGAGGTCAAGTATCCGACGTTGATTGCTAACCCGGTGATGGTGAAGAAATAAGGAGGAGGTTGGCGAATGTGTATTGACTACACCGATCTAAATAAACACTGCCCCAAAGACTGTTATCCCCTTCCCAACATCGATAAGAAAGTCGAGGCTCTGGTCGGCCACAAGGTTTTCAGTTTCTTAGATCTGTATAAAGGATATCACCAAGTCTGATGAGTGAAGAAGACGCACCAAAGATAGCTTTCATCACTGACTTCGGCGTCTTTGCATATAAGAAAATGCCATTCGGATTAAAGAATGCTGGAGCTACTTATCAAAGAATGGTGGACAAGATATTTAAGCCCCACATCGGTAACAATGTGGAAGTATATGTGGATGACATCGTCGTCAAAAGCAAAGAGCCAACCACCTGTGTCGACGATCTCAAGATCGTCCTCGGCCTCCTTCGAAAAGTTAACCTGAAGCTGAATCCTGAAAAGTGCACCTTTATGGTCCGATCCGGAAAATTTTAGGATGCTGGGTTTCTCAAGAAGGATTAAAGGCTAACCCGTCCAAGGTCCGAGCTGTTCAAGAAATGAAAGTTCCGGAAAAGATTCACGATGTGCACAAATTGACGGGCTGCCTAGCTACCCTTAGTCGTTTCCTCTCGAAAGCGGCAGAGAAGCAACTCCCGTTCTTCAAGATTCTTAAGAAGAACCCAGTTTTTAAATGGGAAGAGGAATAGAAATCAGCGTTTGCCGACCTGAAAAATACCTCTCTAAGCTTCCAACTTTGTCGGTCCCGCATGAAGGTGAGATTCTATCCCTATACCTCGCGGCTTCGGATGAGACTATAAGTGCAGTCCTAGTACGTGAAGAGAAACATCGGCAACTCCCGATCTACTTCATCAGCCGAGCACTCAAAGGACCAGAGACGAGGTATCAGCCACTAGAGAAGATCGCACTAGCGTTAGTAAACGCAGCGAGGAGGCTACGACCCTATTTCCAGGTACATCCTATTCAGGTCCTCACTGACCTCCCACTTCGGCAAGTGCTATTGAAGCCTGAAGCTTCGGGGAGAATTGCGAAATGGGCAGTAGAGCTAGGTGAGCATGACATCAGCTACTGTCCACGCAGTGCTATCAAAGGCCAAGCCTTAGCTGACTTCCTTGTGGAATCTAAATTTACGGAATCACGAAGCCACTCGATGCCGCCTCGGATATTGTCAGAGCCGAACCCACAAGTAAGCCACCAAAAGACTGTTGGAAGGTATATGTGGACGGGGCTTCTAGAAAATTAGGAAGCGGTGCAGGCATCATACTTCTCAGTCCAGACGAGCAGGAGATAACCTATGCACTTCGGTTCGACTTCCCTACCACAAAAAATGAGGTGGAGTACGAAGCCCTAATTGCAGGACTTCGCCTCGCTCAAAGTCTTCAAGTACGAGCTGTACAAGTCTACTGTGACTCCCAAGTCATAGTTAGCCATATGCTCGGCACATACGAGGCAAAGGGCGATAGGATGAAGAAGTATCTCCAAAAAGCTAAGAGACTGCAAGAAAGCTTCACCTACTTCGAGTTAGTATGGATCCCAAGAGGAGCAAATACCCGAGCTGATGCTTTGAGCAATTTGGCGTCCTCGTCAACAAGCTCTCCAGTGGAAGAAGTCAAACACCGAAGTATAGAAGAAGCCGAGGTCGGCCTCGTAATTGATGATGAAGCACCAAATTGGATGACTCATCTTCGGAATTATTTGGAGAAGGGCGAACTGCCCAGTGACAAGCTTGAGGCAAGAAAGATCTTAAGCAAGTCACCAAAGTACGTTCTACAAGAAGGAATTCTGTACAGAAAGTCATACCTTCAACCTCTCCTAAGATGTGTTGGGCCGAACCAAGCAAACTATGCGTTAAGCGAAGTTCATGAAAGGTCATGTGGAAGCCACATTGGAGCTCGAGCACTGTCAAAGAAGGTCATGCGCTGGGGCTACTACTGGCCTACAATGTTTCAAGACGCAGTCGAACTAGTCAAAAAGTGCCCAAAATGTCAAATCCATGGGACGGTACCGAGACTACCTCAAACCGACCTCATAAGCATGCAAAGCCCGTGGCCGTTTGTGCAATGGGGAATTGACATCGTCGGACCATTTGATAAAGCTCCCGGACAACTCCAGTTCCTCATCGTAGCCATCGACTACTTCACTAAGTGGGTCGAAGCTGAGCCCTTGGCAAAGATCACAAGCAAGAACGCCCTCAACTTCGTATGGAAGAATGTGGTTTGCCGCTTCGGTGTACCTCGCATCCTCGTTTCGGATAATGGAACACAATTCACCGATCGGACATTCAGAGAATGGTGTGAAGGGCTTCGCATTCACCAAAGTTCACTTCGGTAGCTCATCCTCAAGCGAACGGCCAAACCGAAGTTATGAACAGAACGATTGTCAAGGGACTCAAAACCCGCCTCGACAAAGCCAAAGGAGATTAGGCCGCAAATTTACCCTAAGTCCTATGGTCGTACCGAACAACTCCCCGGACCTCGAACGGTGAAACACCTTATAGTTTGGTGTACGGAACCGAAGCAGTGATCCCGGTAGAGATAGGCCTGCCGAGCCCGCGCACTATCAACTTCACAGCTGAAGTCAACGAGGAAGACCTCCGAACCGAACTGGATCTGCTGGAAGAAAAATGAGAGCTCGCCTACATAAGAGAAGCTAAGTACAAGCAACAAGTAGCTCGGTACTACAACCAAAGGGTGAAGTACCAACAATTCCAAGTAGGCGACCTTGTGCTTCGGAATAACGAGGTTAGCAAAGCGGAAATGCTCGGCAAGCTTGAAGCCACATGGGAAGGACCATACCGAGTTGAAGAAGTCCCCGGCAAAGGGTCGTACAAGCTTGCCCATTTATCCGGTGAGCCCTTACCCCGCACATGGCACATTAGTCATTTAAAAAAATACTTTGTATAAGTGGATGAGAGTAATGTCTAGGATCAGTTCATTTAAGGTCGTCTTGTCAGCTGTTTTTCTTTTTTTTCGGTTTTTCTTCAATAAAGTTTTATTTTTCCTTCATTATACGTTTAAAATCTTGCATATCATATCTTGCATGTCTCTCCATTCCACTTATGCTTAGTATTTTGAAACCCTGACGAGGGTAATTTAATAAACTCCACATTGGGAGTAAATTCTAAACGCGCGCGTAACGACCTAACCTTGTTAAAAATAGAAGTTCAAACTGCCTGGGCTTAAAACGAAGGAATCACCTTTGTCAAAAGCTAGGAAGAAGTACTTTTGTTTAAAACAAGGAGGCACCACCTCGGTTAAAAACAAAGATACGGCCTTTGTTTAAAACAGAGAAGAGCCTAAACCTCGTTGGATGACGAGATCGTGCTACTTAAAGCCTAAACTTCGCCTTTGACGAAGTCGCGCTACTCAAAGCCTAAACCTCGTCGAATGACGAGGTCGTGCTAATTAAAAGCCTAAACTTCGCCTTTGACGAAGTCGTGCTACTCAAAGCCTAAACCTCGTCGGACGACGAGGTCGTGCTAAATAAAGCCTAAACTTCGCCTTTGACGAAGTCATGCTACTCAAAGCCTAAACCTCATCGGACGACGAGGTCGTGCTAAATAAAGCCTAAACTTTGCCTTTGACGAAGTCGTGCTACTCAAAGCCTAAACCTCGTCGGACGACGAGGTCGTGCTAATTAGAGCCTAAACTTCACCTTTGACGAAGTCGCGCTACTCAAAGCCTAAACCTCGTCGGACGACGAGGTCGTGCTAATTAGAGCCTAAACTTTGCCTTTGACGAAGTCGCGTTACTCAAAGCCTAAACCTCGTCGGATGACGAGGTCGTGCTAATTAAAGCCTACACTTCATCTTTGATGAAGTCGGGCTACTTAACCCTAAACCTCATCTTTTGACGAGATAATGCTCATTATGGCCTACCTTTGTATAATACAAGGAAATATGTCTATGTTAAAACAAGGTAAAGGGCTAACATGAGTACAGAAAATTCTGTTTTTATTTCAAAAATGGAAGAGTACAATACATGGTGATTAAGACGAGCTCGAAGGCTTGGGTTTGCTAAAACTAAGCCATCTTGTAGGAAAATCACCGTCGGAGTTGAAATTTAAAACATCATCTATATTAAAGCGGCCTCGACCTCGTTCACCACTACCTCGTCCTCGACTCCGACCCCTACCCGGTTGAAGACTCTGACCTCGACCTCGTCGAGCCAATCTTTACGTTCTTGTTCATAAATCTCTTTAGAGTGCCGCGTATATCTCATGTCTGATCGATCCGCGGGAGTCGACGATCTCGAGGGATCAGTGGTAGTGGATGAACTTGAAGGATGAGAGTCCTTTCCCAGTCGAGCAGCCAACTTCGGACGCCGAGCTAGAATCACATCATACATACCAGCTATTCGCTTCAGCTCAACCATCTGATCTTTGAGTTGCCAGGAGTCCGCCCCGTATCTTTCGTGGTAATCCTTACACCGGGCTGCGATTTCTGTTACCTTTGCATCAACTTCGGCAATAGTTTTCCCGCCGTTTCGGCGGACGATGGCCTCGTATTCAGCATGCTCCTCGGCAATCCTTATAGATTCTTCCTTCATGGCATCATACTTATCTCCAAGCTCTAGGAGCCGAGCTTGAAGCTCGTCATTTTTGATTTGAGCGGCTCTAAGTCTCACGTCGGCCTCGTCCTGGATATGGTTAGCTTGGTCTCTCAAACGAAGAGCTTCGACATTCTTAGCTTCAAGAGCCCGTAATAAGTTGTTGATTTGAGCTATGTACGGGGATGCATCAAAAATAGTGGGGGAAGACTACAACGCAAAGAAAAAAGTTTCAATTAAATGTTGAAATTTTATTATGCCACAAAGGCGAAAGTCAAGCGACATCCTACCGATGCCGCAGTACAAAAGCTTTACAAAAAAAAAAAAAAGAAAAGAGAAGAGAGAATGTACAGAGGTGATCAACTGACCACTTCGGCATTCTCCTCATTCTGTCTAGGGGCCTGGTCTCCGTCAGCATCGCCTTCCTCCTCGGCCTCCTCTCTGCCTCGGCCAGCATCGTCAGCCCCGGGCTCAGCAGTACGGCTGAGGTCGGCAATCAACCCTTCCAACTCCTCATCCCTGTCAACTGGCCATCCCTCCACCACCTCGGCAGTCAACACAGTAGACGACGAGGCTAAGCTGTCCAGCACGGGAATGCTTTTGAGGCCTTCCACCAGCGCCTCAGCATATGCGCGGTTGACAGCCGCATCTGACATCTCCTGATATCCGTACTTGGCCTTGTCCAAGTTTGGAATATTAGAAGCGATGTTGTCGATAACGTCGCTAACTGCACGAGTGTTTAAGATGGTGGCGACCTGCCCGGCCAGCTCCGAGAATCTTTCAGAGCGGAAGAGCCTCTCCATATAAGACCGAAGCAGCGACCCCTTCATGGCTACCGCCTCGGCCTCCTGTCGCTTCGCCGCCTCTGCCTCGGCCTTCCACATGGCCGCCTCTCTCTTCGCTGACTCAGCAGCGTCCTTTGCCGATTCCACTGCAGCCCGTTCTGCCGACACCCTAGCTTCGGCCAATGCCAATCGGTTGATGAGGCCGCCCTTCTCATTCTCTAGATCGCGTTGAACTCGGACCACCTTGTTGAAGCGGTCGACCCCAGCTGTCAGGAAACTGCTTAATTCCGAGGTAAGGTCGCTCAGCCTCGCCACCATGTCCTCGGCACCCTATATAAACACACATTAGCGTTGAAAAATATATAATACTGAAATGCCGAAGTACATCTGTAAGTGTGATACTACCTCGGGAAATGGCCGAGGCTGATTCACCAGTTCTCCAAAACCCTGGCGTCCAACACCGCCAGATAACCGGACTGTAGTAACTGTGCAATCCTCATCTCCAGTCGGAGCAGCAACAACCAACTTTTGCTGTTTTGTTTTTCGAATGAGAGGTCGCTCCGGAGGGGACCCCATTGGTGAGGAACCTAGTCCGCTCTCTGTTCGTTCCGAAGAAACCTCGGATGCTGACTTCTCGGTAGTACTCGACCTTGCCCTCTTCTTACCAAGAAGTTTCACTGTAGAAAAACAGTCAGAGCCTCATCACAATGAAACAGAACACATAAAACAAAGAAACGGACCAAGTGGAGCCTCACCCTTCACCGGCTCAACCATGGAGTCTGGATCATAAGGGCTCAGCCTCGCCATAGCAAGATCGGCCTCAGTGAATTCTTCATCAACGAGGCTAGTCAACACTTCATCAAGCACACCGAACTTTTCTTCGGTGCCTTGGTTCCTCAATTTACCCACATTCCAGACGAAATGTGGGACCTCACCGAACCGACAGAAGAAGAACTTCGACTGCCAGTTCGGGATTTTTGACTTCGTCTTCACTCGAAAGCCAAGACGGGGTGACAGATAATACCACCCATTGTAGGAATTAAATTGAAAATATTTCAGGATCAGCTCTACTGACAGGCTGACCCCGTGACGACTACTAAGTATGCCTAAAGTAGTAAGCTGCCTAAACGAGTTCGGCGTTATTTGCGCTAGAGGAATGCCGAACTTCCGAAGAAGATTGGCAAAAACAGGGGGGAGGGGAAGACGAAGACCATGGCATAAGCAATCTTCGTAGATAGTTACGAAGCCAACCGGAGGGTTGGACGCCCTATCCTCCGGCTGAGGTACTAATATCTCTATCCAATCAGGAAATAAATAATTTTTTACAATTTTCAAAATTGCAGAGGAATCTAGGGTTGAAGAAAATTTTGATACTGTTCTGACCGAATCACGGGGAGAAGAAAAAACTACCCTACAATTCGACAGAATGTCCGACTCTACACTATATACATCTACCTCTATATTTTCCGGCGAATGAGATACCGGCGGCGACATAGACCTGTCGCCCGAATTCTGACTACCACTGCCGCTAGACTCGCGCATAAAAGAAGAGGAAGCCATGGACTTACTTTTTAAGCAATGGAAGACTGTGAGCAGCAGCTATGGCGGCTCAGGAAAAGGGTACAGCGTCCCACTTTCTCACTTGTTCTTGCTGGGTCCTTGTATGGGAACGAGAAAACTATTATCTGAGTGCAATGAAAACATACTTTTCTGAGGAAGGAAAGGTAGTTTGGTTGTTCATTTCCCTAGTCTGCACGAATATCGCGTATAAAATCGAAATAGATACATTCTTAAAAGTCAGATTCAAATC